>CM059283.1:25403717-25651217 GCA_030347295.1 Setipinna tenuifilis | reverse complement strand
GCCAGATAAGTTAACTCAAAGTAAGTGGTCAACCTCCTAATTGAATTGTTGTATGGCTTCATTCTGGTAGCGAAACAAAACCATACAACTCTTTTCTTGCCTTTCTCTTAGGCAGAACAAAACACATCACACACTTAGATATGACCCCGACCAACAAAAGGTAAAACTTTTCTTACCTGGATTCAGTCCGCCCTTGGCTTTCTGTTGGCCTCAATTTCTTCCTGATCACTGGCAGTTTGGCTGTGTCAATCACTTTGGTTTCCCCGCTGCTATAGGTGAACTCCAGTGTTCCGTTCCACTCCCCCTGAGCCTTGCACACAATAGTGCTGGTGGTGGTGTGTTTGACCTCTGCAGTCACCCTGAGCAGTGCAAACACAGCAGGGATCAGGACCAGGAAGTACCACACTGTTTTAGAAAAACTGTGCAAGATGGCACTTGAGTCAACAGACAATGGCTGTTTTGTTGATGGAAAAATAGGTGATACATCACACCATTATCGGCAGTAGGAAGTAAAAACTTTCATTCAGATGAGATGATCGTGCGTAGGATGTAAAGGTCCTTTTACCATAAAATGTAAATAAATGCAAATGTACATTGGAAGTAAATGAAAAAACAAGGGCAATCCTAGGTCATCCCAAACTTTTGAGCGATAGTCTATGTAAATGTAATAAATAAATGAATATACATGAATAAATGCAGATAAATGTGAATGTCAAAAAATAGACACACAAAGTAGTGTGAGGAACCCACACACTTGTTTGATGTGACATATTCCAGTAATGTATTCACTGATATACACACTCTTAACACAAATAACTTACACACACATCTGCACACAAATACACACTCACCTGTGGACCTTCCCTCCGTAGAAGGGTTTGGTGTGGAATGTGACGGTGGCAGCGTAGCCGCTCTTGGCACAGTTGATGGAGACCTTTCCCCCAAGCTCCACCCAGGGCACGGTCAGGATGGAGCGGGCATAGGCACAGGGCAGCGTGAACACATACTCCTCATCGTGCTCCAGAAGGCAAAGAACTCCTGTCCACACCCAAGAAAAGACACAGACAGACACAGACACACACACACACACACACACACACACACACACACACACAGCCAAAAAAAACACATACACACACAACAACAACAAAACACAGATAAACGCACACAAAAAGACAACAGACACACATGATTAGTGAGTGAAGATATGTAAAAACACACAAAAACAAAGACATAAATAAAACCATTCGTTGTATATCAATGAAAATGTACCCATCTTTCCAAATAGTAAAGGAAATAGGAAAAATAATGTGACACTGATTCCTATACTCTAGAGTGATTTTCCTGCAAAAAATCTGGTACTCAAATATTAATCAGTTTTTGTATTTTCACTCGGCATACCCTTTTAAAAAATTAATCATGAAGTGTGGTATTTTTCAATTACTTGTATATTTGACATCTGTGTTGACTGATCATTAATCTTTCTATGTTTCAGAGTTAACCCTTTCATAGTCCATATCCAGGAAAAAAAGACATCCTAAATGGGATGATGCATATTTTAAATATCTTCATTCATGAAACTAAATGGCAACTTTCTCAGGCACAGAAACTAAATGTGTCTGTAAAAGTATGTCAAAGCAATTTCTTGTGAAAATGACACTAAGAGTGTCTAAGAACTCCTTGTTTCTGCTTAGAATGCTATTAAAAAACTGCTTAACTGCTTGTTTGGTCCCTTGATTGTGATTGGCTAAATTGCATTCCAAGCCATTGTAAATCAAGTATAACCCCACAGGTTACCCTCATAACATTCTATTACAACATTTCATATTACTTTACAGCAAACCTCAATTAAAAAAAATTACAATGTAGCAAAAAGTAGTGAAAAGGTTGGAGACTGACTTGTAAACTTGTGACCTGAAACTTAATTCATCAGTTGTATTAATAATGGCAATAACCAAATGAATATTTATAAGCATTCTTAAATGTTGGGCTTGCAATGACACTGTGTTACAGTTGTGGGTTGTGTTCTGTCTGGCTGTTGTAGTATTTAGTGTTGCGTGGCAACCACCTCCCCTAAGGAACTATATGTATTGGCGGAAGAATGATTATTCATTAATACAGGATTTTTTTTTTTTTAATTTCTGTGGCTTTACTTCATGAAATCTGACCAAATACTTGTTGTAACAGTTTTGGAAAACTACTTTGCGTCATGCCTAACAACACCCCTTAGCTGTTCTAAATCCAGCGCAAAGCCCCAGGCCCCCCGTGGCTCATTGCTTAATGACATTTTGATTGTTTTCAAATAAGCCCCAAACTGCTGTGTGAGTATTGATTTAGATATGAGCTTGATCAATCATGATAAGGCATGCATGCACACACACTCACACACACACAGATCAAACAAACACACACAAAATAAACACACTATGCGAAGACAAACACTACCCAAAATGTCACCATGGCTTGAATGTTCATCACCATTCACACTTTCAAAGCATTCCAATTTCAGCTCAAGTGACATTTTAACTGTCAAGGCCCCAGGCCTGGGAAACTAAAACACAAATACAGTAGCTTTTCAAGTGCCTGCTACACATGCATCTGTTTCATTCTGCAGGTTACCACTACGTATTCCACATTGGCTAGAGTTACGTAACTGTCATTAAAATTTCATCTCCATTTTACATGCGCAGAACACAATCTCGCATATTTTTCCCAATTTTAGCCTTATAGTCATTTGTGCTGCATGTATGCTGCATGTCTGCCATAGGGTTTTTTTTTGCTTCCTCACTTCAATCAAAAGATCCTGGTGCACAAAACACCGGTGAGCTATTTAGACCACATTCATCAGCTCTCGTCCCTGGTGTCCACTTTGGCCAAGACCCCCATGTTTATCTCCCAGCGAACACAAATCCATTCATTCCATTGTTAATTACTGCTTAACTCCCATGGATCTACTCAACCTACTATTTGAGGAGGTACGCCTGACTCGGCAGCTGTGTGTGGGGAAACAAAAACTATGGTGTTCTGGTTGGAATAGATACTCAGACCCATCTGGTAAGTTGTAAATAAGAGAAGGTCCTAAGGCACCGGTACAACAAATTCATAATATTAAAAGGATTCTAATTCATTTTTATCACAACTCATTGCTACTTTTATAGGGGTGAACATGAACTAGATAGCACTGACATAAATGGAATTGGAAATTAAAGAGTATTTTAGAGGCAGAGAAAGGAGAAGGGGTGTCCTTTTTTTCTAAATGACTCACTGTGCCCACCAAGATGCAGCCACACTTGCATCATTTCCTCCAATTATCCCTTGAGCCTTACGTCCTAAAGGAAGCTCATTTTCACAGCCCCTGCATGTATGACCTCATTTCCTTGGAGACCTGCAGGGCCTTAGGGCTCACTGATGAAGCTAATGACCAACACCAATATCAATGATATCCCCAAGACCTCTCTTCCTCTTCCTCCTCCTCATCATCATGATCCTCCCCCTCCTCTACTCATTCCTTCTACAGACAGGCACCCGGGTGATGAAAGCTCACACTGAATGATTCCCAAAACAGAAGCCTTATTGACATTCCCCTCATTCTCTGTTACGCATGAAGTGGTAACAATGACTGAGACTCTACTCTCCCAATAGGATACCATCAGCATAACAACCACCACAATCTATAACTGTGAATGAGTGTTGTGTTGCTGTGGGCTGACTGGTGGAACAGGATGCTAACACCACCATCGTAATGGGTTCACTGCCTGTGAAACACATGTATTGATGTATATCTAGGACCATAAAGCATATAAAGTAGCTTTGCAGATGTAGAGGGGTGGTGGTGGTGGTGGGTGGTGTGTTGTTGACTTCCCTGAAATGAGTTTCTGCAGGTTGGGATGCCTACTTCAGAAAGTAAGCAACGCCATGTTTTTGTCTCAGACATTCCTTAAACTAGCTAATTCCAATTATCACCAGATGTTCTGATTTGTAAAATAAATCATTTTGAGGTGCACGTGTAAGATCAATATAGGTTTAACTTTAACCTTTGATAGTGAAGTGTTTTTCAGCTTTGATGGTTTGAATAAAAGTATCTTGCAAATAAAAACGGGTAAATATCACATCTCATAAAGATGGGCCACTCCACACATCAATCCTGTGTGTGATTAAGGAAAATCTGAAGCACATTGATGTATCTTGCAGTCTTTTATGTGTGCAAAAGTTCTTTGTTGTCTTGCTTGCAGAAATAAAAGACTGCAAGATTCATTAGTGTGCTTCAGACTTTCCTTTGTGGTGAATATTCAATAGGAGCTACAGGATTCACCTAATACTAAGGCCATCCCATAAGTGCATGGAACTAGTATGATGCATCTAGTAGGTTACGTGGGTGTCTATTAGCAGTTACCGTGCTGTGGTGTAGTCAAGCAGCAAGCAGGGCCTGAGATATTGACTGCTCTAAGAGCTGACCTCTGCAATGGCCGTCATCATTACAAACAAGATTGATCCATCAGCAACACTTTTGGAGGCACTGCATGCAACCTCCTGCGCTGGTCGTGACTAAACTCAAATAAAATAAATCAGCCAGAATCCACATGCAAATACACACAGTGACGCATTCGCACACAGTGCACAAACACACACACATTGACGTGCAGATGTCACCTCTAGGCCACCTGACTCACTACAAATCAATAGTCTTCTTTCTTAAATAAGGAAGTCTCCTTCCTCTTCTACATCTGTTAATAAATCTCCACAGACCTTAAAGTACAGCACTCACTTTTGCATTTCCTGTGTAGGACTGGGCAGGAGGGGGGTGTGGGGTAGATTTAGTCTCTAAGTGTTGGTTTGCACATCATAGCATGACTCACCCATGCCATTTTGACACTGAAGGTAAAGCTAAAAAGAGTTGTAGGCTCATTCTGACATCCGGCATCCCACCCCTGATTATTTTCACTCATTCAATAGATGATACAAGAGGGCATGCTGTCAAAAGCTGTGAATTCCAAAAATAAAGTTGTCTAAAGCAATTTTGTGTAAACTCACTTTTAAATCAACCTTAGTCAGATTTTCGCAAGTACTTGTGTAATGATCCACCTCATGTAGCCCATATATAACGTACATTATACAATTTTAGGCTAATTCAAAGTGATTCCTGTATTCAAACTCAAAGTTTGAAAAGTTACTTTAAATAGTTAGGTAAACTAGCCATTACTAAGGTAAATGCTTCAGGTCTTCATGGCCTCTGAATTGCCCCCTGGATAATGGCTTGTCTGCTTGGCCTGAGAGCCCAGGGCAATAGGCCTGATGACCAGCGCGTGGGACAGACCTAAGTGAATCTAGGTCTTGATGGCTGCTCACTATTACAGCTAATGCGGTCAACGTTGTAGCGTGTATCAGAGCTAAGTGAAGCAGTGCACCTGACCACATTCGGATTATTGGCACGAATGCCATGGTTTTGCATAGACTGGGAATTGTGATCATGGGATTTAAACTAGAAATCCCCTTTTATTTAGTTTTTTGCTTTTTGTTGGAATTGGTTACTCTCCACTCTCTGCTTTTAAAAAAACTTAAACTACCACCTGGGCTGTAAGCATGAGCTGTCTGACTGAGTGGGTTCCATGCTTGGGCTGACCACAGTACAGGTAAGCGGGTGTCCCAAACAAATATAAATCCAAAAATAGTTTCACACACACAAAATTTCCATATCTTCTCGAACACACTATAGGTTAGGGTCTTGCTATAGATGGGGAATGCCTAGACACAAGTCTGACTACTGTAGTGTTTTTGGAAGTGCCTAACAATCATCAATAAGAACAGTTTTTGCAGTAGATGGCAGAAGACATTTGGCAGCCCTTATTTCAATATCATATAATACAGACAAGGTATTGGCAAGCTGGTCTAGTACTTTCAATTCTTAAAAACAAGCAATTCCCTCAAATCAACAATGACATAAACACCAACAAGAGGCAAGGTTGGTCACAAGAAAAAACAGGATTGAACAACTTCTATACACTGATGCTTTCTTACCAGCTCTTAAATGAGGCAAACTCAGTACCTGAGTATCTAATGCTTACATTATATATTAAATACATTTTCTTTAGCTGAAACCAAAATCCACTTCATCAGATATTATTCATATTGCAATGCTATTATTGTGCCTTTTTAAAGCGTTCCCACATTAAAATTGAACCGATGCTGTTTTACTTGCAATAATACTAACAAATTTACACAGGATCTGTATGTATTAAAGTAGTTGTAGCATTGTAGTCACTGTCATCTACCTGCCCTTATTTAACATGTGTATGATCTTCTTTTGATTCTGTTTTGTCTCACTGTGTACTATGTATAGTGGTGTTTGACCCACCTTCTCCCACCATGGACACTCCCACAGACATGCCCATGAACTTGCTCTTGGTCCAGACGTGGGCATTCACACACATCTTCTTCTCCGGGCACTCACAGTAGAACCCCGACACTGGCGGGTGGTGCGACACCTGCTCTGCCACGAACCAGACCCGGTAGGAGTCGCTCGCCGAGTCATCTGGTCCTGCAGGCCGCGGCGGGTCCCTGTTGCCGGGCCCCAGCGTGTGTGCGTGAGTTCTGAGGGGCCGAACCCGGTCGCGCGGCACCGCCCAGGAGCAGTGGAAGGTCTCGCCCAGCACCGGGTTGTAGGGCTTCTTGGCCACCGCGCCCTTGCGTCCCTCATGGAAGGCAGTCAGGTAGTACTCCACGAAGCGTACCATGCGCTCCTCTGGTGTGGTGCCCGTGGTAATAGCCAGGAACATGTCTGGGTGGGCCATGAAGTTGGCGTACATCTCCAGTAGAGAGCGCTTCTCCAGGATAAAGGTCGGCAGCACCACCTATAGGCATAAAGGCATAGCATATTTTTAAAGTTTTATTTCCTAACATGACATTTCTTTACTGATCCCCACATTCGTTTGTGTGTGATGGAGTGCCATCTCTGCAGTTCAAGACCAGGTAAGGTGACTGCTCTCGCTCTTTGCTACAACTGGGTGTCAGAAGTGGGATGGTTGCTGTGAGGCCATCGGAGGTGCACTTATGTGTGAGTCATATGAGGGACACCCAGGTTAACTTGACTCCGGTGCACCCTGGGATTGGAAAAGTATGGTGGGAGATACATGAGGAATACCTGAGTGTGTTTGAAGTGTATGGGGGCCATTCTCGAAAAGGAGAGCAGTGTGGAGTGCCATCACTACGGATGTGCTGTGACTGCCATTCCAATGATTCTGGCCCCTTGCTGCTCTAGTCAGAGTGCATGTTTGGTCCCCCAGGAGACACAGGTTTAAGGCTGTGTGTGTGTGTGTGTGTGTGTGTGTGTGTGTGTGTGTGTGTGTGTGTGTGTGTGTGTGTGTGTGTGTGTGTGTGTGTGTGTGTGTGTGTTGGAGTGCCATCTCTACAGTTCGAGACCAGGTAGGGTGACTGCTCTCGCTCTTTGGTACAATTGGTGTCAGAAGTAGGATGGTTGCCGTGAGGCCATCAGGGGTGCACCTATGTGTGAGCCTTATTAAGGATCCCCAGGTTAACTTGACTCCAGTGCGAGATGGGTGAAGCATGAGTATGTAGGGCACCCTGGGATGGGAAAAGTATGGTGGGAAATACATGCGGAACACCTGAGTGTGTGTGAAGTGTATGGGTGCCCTTCCCGAATAGGAGAGCAGTGTGGAGTGCCATCACTACGGTTGAGGATGTGCTGTGACTGCCATTCCAATGATCCTGGCTCTTTGGCATTGTGGTGGGAGTGCATGTTTGGTACCCCAGGAGATGGAGGTTTAAGGCTGGGTGGGGTGACTGCTCTTGCCCTACGCTACAGTGTGTGTGTGTGTGTGTGTGTGTGTGTGTGTGTGTGTGTGTGTGTGTGTGTGTGTGTGTGTGTGTGTGTGTGTGTGTGATGGGTGTAGGGATGTATTTCATGTGTTCCGTACCCGTGTGAGGTCCATGCCTAGTTTGAGCTGAGAGAGGAGGTGTAATATTATGCTCCTCTGGTCATCCAGCACCCCCAGATCCTCCTCCTCGTTGTCCTCTGTGTCAGTCACCTCCTCTGTGGGACTCACGGACTCCATACCTGTGGGCTGAACCAGTACATCACTGTTATCACTACATTTTGTTTACACTACCTTGTTTCACTATAGGACTGATTTTAGTCAAAGTCAACGTTAAAGCTGTATTGCCAATACTGAATAGGTACTGTGTATATACAGCGTCAAAACTGCGTTACTCTCAGGCCCATAATAACGAATAATAAAACAGGTAAGATACAAAACAGAAAATATAAAAACGTAAACAGTACACATCAAGTTAGGTAAGGGCCTTAAGGGCTTAGCTGCAGCAGGTACAAGAGCTAAAAGACAACAGAAATAGTCAATTCTCTCCTGGCTGAGTTTGCTTGTTGGACGAAAGGTAATGACCAGCATCCCACAAGAAGTCCTAATAGTCAGAGTAATTGAATGCCTCAGGTCTCTAATGTCATAATTCAGATGATCTAATTACAGTTAGCCATGCTAACTTGACACACACACACACACACACGCACACACGCACACACAGCACTGTCCAGGGTGCTATCCAAGTTAACAATCCAATAATACCATAGCATACCAGCTATCTTTTAGCAGTGTGACAGGCAGTCTATGTTCCAGCTTGACATTGGTGCAGTGAGGTAGGTTATAGTGAGCTGTGTGTGTTCAGACATGGAGCTGGAAGGGGGCCCTGATCTGAGCTAAGAACCCTGTGGTGAAGTCTGTAGGCTTTTTCTGCACACTCTCAGAACTGAAAGGGGGGGGGGGGGTACCTTTTAATATTTAATGCATGGAATAGCTGCAGCCTTTGGGGCAACTAATATTCTAAATTTCTCTTTCTTTTGCTCTCATTCTCAGTCTGCTTGCCTCTCCGGTCTCTCTTGATCGTCTTTTTACACATTATTGCACATCCATTAATAATATTCAATAGGACTGTTGTTTACTGTTGATTTCTTCTCTTTTCTTCTAATAATGACAATAAAGTTGGATCTAATCTCATCTTCTCTGATTATTATAAGGAATTTGTTAGATGTTTTCCTTTCACTGTAAAACACACATACAAAGAGAACAGTGTTTACAACACCAAGAACAGCGGTTGCTTGTGGGACTGCTGTACTGAGACAGCAGGTACAGAGGTCTCTCTCTCTCTTCTGTCTGTCTGTCTGTCTGTCTGTCTGTCTGTCTGTCTGTCTGTCTGTCACTCACTCACACACACACACACACACACACACACACACACACTCACACACACACGGTTCTGTTGTAAGATTAAAACATTACAGCACACTTCCCCTAAGGAAAGACCAGCAGTGAGCAGCCAATGAGAGAGGAGGGTCTGTGCTGAAGCCAGCCCAGGGAGAGCCCCATACGGCACCGTCCCATTTCACATCTGAATATTTCATCTCGTCTCATCTTAGCTAATCTTATCTCTCCGTCTTCCTCCCTCCCTCTCTCTTTTTCATCTTCTCCTCCCATCCCTCTCTCTAGTCCTCTCTCCTTTTTTCCTTCAGTCTCTCCCTACCCCCCCTCTCTCTCTTTCTCTCTGGTGATCTCCCTCATGCTTTCCTCTCTCCCTAACACACATAAATGCACACTCACAACACACACACACACACACACACACACACACACACACACACAGTGTAAGGAGGCCCTCTGACCTATGGGAGCGGAGTGATAAAAATAGAGAGAGAGAGGGGAGGATGGAGGAAGAGAGCCGTTTTGATTCTGTTATGTTGGTTAATTAACAAGGCTTTTGGAGGAGGGAAAGAAAAGAAAGAGAAAAACAGGATGAGAATGAGAGAAGGAGGGAGAGTAGGAGTGAGAGTGAAAGAGACAGAGAGAGGGAGGGAGAAAGGCAGGGAGGGAGGGAAGGATAGAATGAGAGAGGGAGGAAAACAGAAGGGAGAGACGAGGACGGCATCTTCAGTCTCTTTTTCTCTGCAGTGGAAGACACTCACCAGTCCCTGCTGCACCCCACTGACGTGACATGAGGAGGAGAATGGAGAGGGGAAAAGGAAGACGTGAGGAAGAGTGAACGGGTGCGGAGAAAACTATGAAGAAGAAAAGAAAACGGAAGTAGAAAATCAGTAGAAGCAGAAGAGAAGGGATGAGAAGAGAGGGGTGAGGTTTAAATTAAGAAAAGTAGAGAAAAGCAAACAACAGAGAACAGAGGAAGGAGAGGGAAAGATGGAAAGAGGAGGGGAGGGTTGTGTTGGTCATGTTTTATGCATGATGGGTGTAATTGTTTCACTTTTTCCCTCAGCTAGAGGAGCTGCATCAGCTATCCTGCTCCATGAGAAATTCATGACTGAATGTCAACACGGAATAAAAACCCTCTGAAATTTAGTTAGTTGCATAATAACGATGCCCGTCTCTACTTTTTCAGTTTTCTGCACTAACCATCCACCACGTTAAACCTACAAACAATTGATACAAAATGGCAGGGCAGTTAAAAAGTGTGTGAAGAGAGAGACTTCAGTTACTGAAAGTGTCCTCAAGCATAAAGTATGTCAGCACTGGCAAACATCCTTTAAGATGTATTGAGATATATTTTTAAATCATTTTCATAAAACAGGAAAGAAGCCTCTCTGAATGTCAGAGACAAACAGCAATTCCAAGCGGTGGGGTTAACCAGTGTCAAGCGATGCCCAACCTAGCGAATAAGACCAACAGCGCCCAGTGTCAATTGTATTGATCACAAACAGAGAGCAATGACAGATGCATCCAGTTGTGTGATGTGAGCAGTCACGCATAGCCTGAGCAAGATTACAAGCTGGAAAGATACACAAACATCATCCTTGACAGCTATTCTATAGAGGAAGAATCAGTCACCTACTTGTATCACATCTATCCCTTCTGCATTTGCACAAGTTAAACATTATACTGATACTTTTCACAAGAGAGAGCGAGAAAGAGAGAGAAAGGCAAAGAGAGAGAGAGAGAGAGAGAGAGAGAGAGAGAAAGAGAGAGAGAGTTAACATGAAAAAAGCTAGATGCAAATTTTCCACCATTGCTTTTGCCAAAACTAACAAAACTGTCAAATCTACTACAAATGAACTACTATGTATGAAAAAGCAGACCTTTAGTTAGACAGAGAAAAGTGTAATTTTATATAGTATCAAGTTAATAGTCATTTTGACATCCATTTTGTTTACTTCTTAAAGTCCAATCAGCTTATAGCCCAAAAACTTGCACTTAAGTGGAGGAACATTGTCTCCCTGTAGCTCTTATAACAACGTCACACTCACTACAGCAGTCAGGTAGATATCCTGGCTGGAAAGCAAGACTTTCTGAGTGTTTTGACACCTTACCAGAACAAGTATTCTGACAAAGCAAGGCAGAACCATAGACTGTATATGGGCAGAACACTATTTTCTACTTACTACACATCTTAATATCCACAGCCCTGACAGACTAAACTTAGAAGATTCTTTACAAATAATACAACCATTACCAAACCATAGCATGGTAAGCACCGTGTAGAAAAAGATAGAAAATGGGGAAATTTTGCTTGAGTTCAAGACACTTTTCTGAGATCAAAGCAGCTTAAATGAACTCGACATTCAAGGAAGTTGACTAGCGTGAGCAAGTCTATTATCGGCCATGTGGTGAAAAACACTTTGATGTGAAATCAGTTTAAAATAAACTTTAGAAGTTAACTTACTTAAACCTCAACAAGTAAATTGGTCTATTTTCATTCTGATAACTTTTTTTTACCAAGTGAAGCACTGTTTTAAGTAAAACAGCAGGAAAGATGACAATAAGCAATATGCCAATACTGGGATCTCCTCAGCTAATATTTTTAAATCACAGTGCAGCAGAATTAAAGCAATCACTTTCAGTCACAACCCCAAAGACCCAACGACCACAGAGGACAAAACACTTTTACACAGTTGCTACCTTCATTAAAAAATCCTCTTGACTACTTAAAAGAGCTTACAGCATTCAACAGACAATCATCAAATCAAAACAACATCAAGAAGAAGTGAAACTGATCCATTCTGTGCTAGGACTTACTGTAAGCTTAGTCAGTCAGTCTGCTGGAGTTCCAAAACCATGAAGATGCCTGTTGGGCAAATCAAAGTAATCCCTGTAGACCTGCAGAGCCTATGTGTGTGTGTGGCTCTGTCTCTGTCTTTAGTAAAGATGAGTGTGTGTTTCTAGTGTGCAGAAGAGAGGAGCAGAGGAGAAAAGAAATAGAGAGAGAGAGAGAGAGAGAGAGAGAGAGAGTCTGAGTTAGCTGCACAGCTGCAGCATCTTCGACTCTTGCCCACTCTACCTCCTTAAACACACACACACACACTCTCCCTCACATGGTCTCATCTGCGGGGGTGGTGGGTGGTGGTGGGTGGAGAAAGGAGAAAAGGCTCCCTGTGACGCTGTATGATGACTTCTACTCCTACGCCCCCTCTGGCCACACCCCCCTACACTCCTCTGCAAAGCAGTGTTTCCCTCTTACCCTACTTGCTCACTCTCTCTTACACACACACACACACACACACACACACACACACACACACCTCTATTCTTGTCCATGTAACAGCAGCCTGGTTCCGCTTCTTTAATTAACCATCAACCCCCCCGCCCTCCTTCCCTCTATTTTTTTCTCCTCTGCTCATTTTCCTCCACTCTCTTCTATCATTTTCCCTTTTTCTAATTCCTCCTCCTCCTTCTGTCATTCTGCCTTATTACTTCTTTTGCCCTCATCTCTGACAAGTTCTCATTTTATTCCTGTTCTTTCTCTCTCTTGTTTTCTATGTGGCTATGTGTATACAGTGTGGCTGTTCTCTGTCCATGTCGCATGTTTACCTTCATGCCTCCACATATATCAGCGCAATCACCATACCCCCTCCCTCTCTCCCTCTCTTTTTTTCTTTCCTTTTATTCCCTCGTTCCCTGTAGGTGCCAGGAGATTGTGTGGGTGGACAGCTTTATGAGGGAAAGGTCTACATAACCCAACACAGTCTTTCTCACACTTACACATGCACGCGCGCGCACGCACGCACGCACACACACACACACACACACACACACACGCGCACACACACACGCACACACACACACACGCACACACACACAATTTCTCCCTTTCTCTCTCTTACACACACACAGTAACACACACTCTATCTGTCCATCTCTCACTTCTAAAACTGTATGCCTGCTTCTTGGCTGAGCTCCGTAACCTTCTAAGGTTTTCACCCCACCCCACCCCACCACCCCACCGCAACCCACCACTCCCACCCACCTCTTAATCCCCCCGGTACTACTCTTGCCCTGTTTCCACAACTGCCATTAGTAATGCAGGAGTCTTACATCTGCACTCTCTCACCCCTCCTCCTACCCCTCTTACCTTACCTCTTTATCTTTCCACATTTTCATTTTCCTCTCATACATTATTTTCATGTACAAGAGAGGAAAAGAACAAACCTCTTCCCAAATCCTATTCTAAGACCTGAAGTCAAGATGACTCTGCTCAGCCTCTTGGCTGAAGATGGAAAGAACAGACGGACAAGAAATTACAACTCAGTGTTTGTGAGATGCTTCACTTCTTCTCCTCCTTCCTGCTATTGTCTTCATCCTTCTCTCCTTTCCCCTTTATTATTATACCATAGTTGTCTCCTCATCCCTTCTCCCGCTTCCTTTGCACCCTTCAGGTATATGTCTGTTTTGGTGCCCCAATTTTTCCATCGACGCTCACAACAACAACAACCATCTCTTCAGTCTTTCATCACCCAGAGTGGGAGCGGCTGCCATGCACCTCTGCTCTAGATGTTTTTATTCACATGTTCCTGTGTTGCTTTTTTTATTCCACCCTCACAGCCCTAACTATTTTATTTTAGCTTGTGTGTGCCTTTCTACAGTGTTTCTGTTTACAAGCTGAAAGTATGTCACATAGTAGGGGTAGGTCAGTATCTCAATCTCTTCAGTTCAGCTGGTAGAGTAAGGTGATGCCAATACAGTTACTAGTTAGTTCATTATCTACATACAGAGTACATACTGATTAAGTATTGTAGGTAGTTTCTGTGGTAAGTAGCATTTATCGCAAAAGCAATGGTGGAAAAATTGCATCTAGCTTTTTTCATGTTAACTCTCTCTCTCTCTCCACTGCACAGCTTACATTTACAAACCTCTAAAAGAAAGTGGAGGTAGCCCCTCCCTCATTGCACACTTAACCCCACCATACCATCAGCGGTGACATGACACAACACTTCCCCTACCCCCCACACAGCCACAAAACAATCAACATCATCAATTAACTTATAGTAGGCATATTCAACATTCACCCGTGCAGCCACCAGAGAGAGAGACAGAGAGAGAGAGAAGGTGAATCAGAAGGAAGACAGAGAGAGGCACTATGAGCTTTTCTCACTCTACACGGTGTGAATAGAGGCTGTCACTCCAGAGATACTCAGGAGAATGCGAAACTGGGTCACAGGAGTGCCATGCTCTGCTAGTTGGGCAACTACCTGAGGTCTGTATGTGTATGTGTATGTGTGTGTGTGGTGTGTGTGTGTGTGTGTGGTGTGTGGTGTGTGGTGTGTGGTGTGTGGTGTGTGGTTGTGTGAGCAGCCTTGATGTTGGCATGATGTGAACTACAGTGAGAAGCACTCCAGGAGACACATATACTGCCATGCTGGTCGCCATGCTCTAGATATCAAATAAGACAGGTATGGTGAGATACCTGGGAAATTAGTTTTTGTGCATGTGCCTGTGCAAGCGTGTGTGCGTGTGCATGTGCAGGTGTGTGTGAGAGAAGCCTTCACTCCCTGTGTGTGTGTGTGTGTGTATGTGTGTGTGTGTATGTGCCTGTACGTTTATGTCAGACCTCTTTGGCTTTTACTCCACTCATAAAGTGCACACCTAACATACATCAGGCTGTTCTGCAGGGTCACAGTGGACTTTTACTAATACATTTAATAAAATAACTATAAAATATAATAATGGCAGAATCAACCGGGGGAAGACCAAACCACCTTAGACCTTCAGGAGTATTTGCAGTACAGCACAGCTCTGTGTGTGTGTGTGTGTGTGTGTGTGTGTGTGTGTGTGTGTGTGTGTGTGTGTGTGTGTGTGTGTGTGTGTGTGTGTGTGTGTGTCCATTACCCAGAAGATGACTGCCTTTTTCAGTTGTCACATTTGATTTTCTTCTCAGGTTCTTCTCATATATATGTGCAGGAGGATATGCCGATCTCTCACACTGTCTTTGACAGGCTGTATATGTCTGCAGTGCAATAATATCCGTTTCCGGACAAACCATGTGACCAAATGCGACAGACAAATTGTGCAAGACACTAGGCAATTTGCATTGCCCTCACAATTTCTTAATGAAGCTTTCCCTCTACTATTCAAAACTAAATAATCCAGCAGTACAGCATAGAGGCAAGAAAAGTGTTTATGACTGCTGTATTGCTGCCCTCTGCTGGATTATTTTAAAATAAGGATCAAATGCAAAGTGTTTCCAGACACCAACTGATAGATAGTGAACATGAATGATAAGATACAAAACAATATCATAGTTGCCAAGGCTGGCATGTATATGTGTACGAGAGTGAGTACATAGACATAAGCAGACACATACAAAGCGATAAGTGAACATGTTCACACCCAAGCATGGTGTATCTGTGTTTCTGATAACAACAGTTTGTCTTCTAAATGTTAAATAAATGTAAAAAAGTGCATTTGACCTTCCATGTCCTTGAAGCTAGCAGCAGATGAAATGTTTCTTTATGGATTGAAGGATCAAGAACCTTGTCTTCCTGCCAAAACCTGATTCTACTACCTTTGAAAGTAAATTCCTCTCATCAATCTCCTGCCTGGCCAATAGCCTGATTAGTAATCAGATGGACAAGGTCCTCCTGACCTCAGTTTTGCATACTTGGAGACATGCCAGCTATTGCTTTTGTGTTGTGCATTACTAAACGAAGACACTCAACATGCAGATCATAATACATAGTTTGAGAGTTAGCTGCCAGCTTACAGCCAGGTAGACTAGGTCTGCCCTCTGGGATCGTGTGTGCGGTGTATTGGGGTACAGGAAGACAACTAGTCACGCTAGCTCCGCTCCCTGGAGTTGTGTAGTGCATGGAACATGGAAAAGCGGAGACTTGTCAAAGTAAAATAGTATTAGATAGCTAGAGGTATA
Organism: Setipinna tenuifilis; assembly: GCA_030347295.1. NCBI lineage: Eukaryota > Metazoa > Chordata > Actinopteri > Clupeiformes > Engraulidae > Setipinna > Setipinna tenuifilis. The sequence goes on along the minus strand of CM059283.1, from coordinate 25,635,047 downwards.
AAACCACTGGGTAGCATTAGCTTTAGCATTAGCTTTATTGTACAGACAATTACCCAATTTACATTCAGCAAATTAGGACTTCTTAGAGGACAATGTTGACAAATTAGATACTGGACGCATGCTAAGGAATGAACACCTTTAGCGGGGCAATCTCAGAGCAGGGTATATAGTGACCAAAGGCCTAAAATATCCGTTTATCCTGAGGTGCAGCAGGCCTACTGATAAGGTGTCCTGGCAATTTCCACAGACCAACTAAGCTCTGCAAACAAACCCAACAATATTATTGTCTCAGGACTGAGGAAATAATAGAATAATAGTAAACCTAAAGTGATAACTGTTCTCGATGTTAAAATAAATCTATTCTCCCAAAGATACTCTTCCTAGGTGTACCTTGTGTATCTTGGGTTTCCTCAAAACTAAACACAAACATGATTACACACCCTATATGAACATGCTTGAAAACACACATACACACACACCCTTTACTCTCTTTTTTTCTCGCTCGCGCTCTCTCTCTCTCTCACACACACACACACACACACACACACACACACACACACACACACACCTCAGGTAGTTACCCATGGAAATACACAGGCACACACACTATACAGACACACACATATATAGATATACACATGGAAACACACACACAACTAACCATTTTCACAAACAAATCCTCCCCAAAATACATCACATAAATCAATCCACATGCACAGTGAAGCTCAATCTATAAAGGTATGCGCACTCAACCAAAAGCTGACAAACATTTAAAACATTTTCATACTAAATATGCTCAAGTCATCAGTGTATTTGCAATCAATGTCATAGTTATGATGTGAATAATAAGTAGTGGTTGCCAAAATGGAGAATGCTTTTAGTAAAATAACCCGATTCTGATCTGATATCTAATGAAATGTTATTACATTTTAAGGTAAACCAATTGAATAAACAGAGAGTGAATTTATGATTAACACTGAAGTAACATCATTCAGCCACTAGATGTCAGTCACATCATCCTGTCTTACCACAGTGAGAGATGATTCTCAGTAGGCTACTCCATCACTAAAGAGCACTAAACAAGACTTCTACCCCTGCCATCAAACAGTCAAAGAATGACAACAGATACATTACACCAGGTGACTTGCTGACTCCCAACTCAGTTACTTACAGATTTTTCTGCATATAAGCCCTTTCGTTCATCATTTTAACATACAGCTTTGGCCACACTTAGCGATGACGGCTATGACAAACTCCCGCCCTTTCTCGAGAGGCCTGGCACAGAATGTAAGAATTGATGAGGGTGTCGGATGTAATTAGAAGGGAGAGAACGTGTGTGTCAGGGCCGGCATAATGAGGTTTGGCGGGACGCTCCATCTCCACAGTGCCGCCGTCTCGAGGAAAATGTCAGAGCACGGCTCTGCCATCGCCAACAGCTGTCAACACGCTTCTTATCACCCGGGAGACATGGCGTGAGAGGACTTTAGATACCATCTCCCCAAGGACAGACAACACTGCAAAACTTTTTTTCGGCACATTAGAAAGCAAAAACCTGTTTTTTCTGTGTATCATCCCCAGACAACATAAATGCAGAGTGGCACACTTTATCCAAAGTGAGGGTTCATGTTATATATATGCATAGAACTGTCTTAATCTCTATTAGTCCTAAGAAATGGACAGGGGAGCTGAGTAGCCTACAACACATTTACATATAGTCAGTCACTGTGTCAAGTACAAGGGGCTATTAGACATGTTGACTCTCACAGTATTTCCCAGCTTACTCTTCATAAACCATCTACCGATTCTCTCTCTCTCTCTCTCTATCTTGTGATATATTCATCAACCCCCCCACCCCCCCCAATTGGCTGTGAGTTATGGAACTGGTCACGCCCTTCATATGGCCCATATCTGAGGTGACAACATTGTTCGTCTGTTCTGCTTTTCCATAATCCCTCTGGACCATCGTCTGAATGTTATTCCCTCAGCTTCTGTCCCCAAACACCTCTGAGGAGATGTAATTGGGTATATTGGAAGTGTCTGACGGGCGCCGCGTGTTGTTAATATTGCCGTCAGTCACAGAATAATGTGACAAGAAACTTCATAGATTTTGACAGGCTCATAATAACCTCCTCTGTTTTTCTCTGGGCGACAACTTTCCGTCGTTCATTTATATATTATTAAAAAAAACTAATTATGGCTGGCAAATATCATTACACAGCTGTGTTTCTCAAACAAAAGGCCAGAGACATAGATCAGTGTTAGATGGTGGTGGGAAGGGTGGGGTCTGGATAATTATGTAGCCAGAAGCCAGACTATAATTTTATGATTAAGAAAGTCTTCAAATGCTTAGAAACAGCACTTTCAAAAGTTATATATATTAGAAATTGTAACCTCAATATCTGTCAGAAATCACAAATATTTTCTCCAAATCATGCATCCCTGTTTTCAACAATTTAAGAAATCAAAGGTCAACTATTAAAATTCCCCCAACAACCAGGACTATTCAAAACCCCAAAGCACACTAGACGTTACCACAGTAGAACAGGGACAGCCTTGCTCTGTTTCTGTCGCTGTATCTGTTTCTCTCTCACACACATAGCATGTATATGTATGTAAAGAGGTCAAAGACTTTGCTAAAACTATGTTCTTTAGAACGACTATGAACAACCAAGATAGTCAAAGTGAATTATGCTTGCTCATTCATTCATTCATTCTCTTTACTGTACTTGTGTTGTATCAAGAAGACATGATGTCATTGTTAGGCTAGGCTAAATGTCACTAGCAATTCTCAGGATTTTATATGCTCAATTATATCACCAGAGACTACCTGACAGGGTCATGAAACAGTCACAAATGATATGGTGAATTATATTAACAGCCACGCACAAAACACTTGCAGGCACACGTGCCAATTTCACTCTATATTTGCAAGTCTCAGACAATCAAGGATTCCTCTCCTGTTGCCTCGGTTCTTCTCATCACAGACCAGTAACTTTTTCTGGACCTCCAGCATTTCAGCGTCTCTAAGACTGTCTCTGACATCACAGCCTCTGCACAAGCGCTTTACAAGCCCGTTCTCAAGGGAAAGGCTCGCTCGCCGTCAGCTTCCCTCTCTCTGACCTACTTTTCCAACGCGCCACCACGAACGCTCAGAACTTTTTACATCGAGAGCACTGAACTGCACGGTTAACCAGCAAAGAAAAAAAAAAACTTGTAAGAGGATTTGCACACAAAGTGATTACAGGCGACTACTTAATCAAAATAGAGCAAATTTATAACTCACAGACAAAGAAGAAAATGAGTATATATAAACCACGTATGAAAGGGGCATGAGGATGTCAAACTAGAACTGATTAGGAAACGGTTTTAAACCAGAATGCGGCAAGTGGTAATGCAAGCTCACAAGCCATCAGAAAAGGCTAGAATATGAAAGTTGTGTAGAGCATGCTGTGGAGGATAGAGCCACAGACAAAGCAGACAGTTAGCTGCTCTCCTTGCATCCTACCTCTCACTGTCCTGACATCCTTTCACCGAAACACCATCCAACAAAGCACCACATTATAATGATGTCTGGGTCGGAGAATAAAGGGATTGAAAGCAGTTGGTACAACAGAACTGGGGCCTTCATCAAACACCTTCCTCTATGGTTGGATCTGTGATAAATCTTTTGATCCCTTTCTATGTTTAACTTTCTATGGAAGGCTTTAGCTCCTTATTTTGGTGTTAAGACCCATGTCTGTAAGGGATGGGGGAGTGGGACCCACAAGGAGTAACAACAAGACTGGGCATGGATGAGACCATTTAAACTCACTCACGTACGCTGTGAAGTGGGGCATGAAGGAAGAACTAGAATGATTCGGGGACGTGTGGGGTGGTCAGACAGACAGAATAAAAAAAAGAAAAAAATCTTGATCATGCACAGAAAGAGAGAGAGACAAAGGGAGACAGGGAAAGGGAGACAGGGAAAGACAGACAGACAGACTGAGGACATGAGATAGAGCATAGAACAGAAAGAAATTCTGAGCCAGTAACAGTAATTGTGTTGACATTTGGAGAACCAAGGCTGAAGATAAAGTGATAAATGTAGGCTTACATTGCAGCCACAGTGACCTCAGACAGCACAAAACAAAGCTGCACTGCAACCGACTGCACTGCAACAACAGCAAAGCAAGAGGAAAAGTAAACCCAGGGGTGCGAGTTCAGATCTGATCAGCTTTTCCCGTAGATTTTCCATCCACCTTGAACTTATCCCAACAGGAAACAAAGTATTACCTCAACATTCTGGGGCAGGTCCTTCTTCCTTAGAGCTGGAGAGGGCTCGGAGGAGCACAGTGGGGTCATGCCTCCATTCCTCAGCCTCTCCGCCGACAGGGATTTGGGCACAGTCCACAATGGGATGGCATCTACAGGACAAAACACACAGCAAGAGAGTCAAGGTAAACACACCACACATACACATATAAGAAGGAGGTCGAAGTGTCAGTCAAAAACTAACAATGCCTTCCAGTGTCCATGAGAGGTCACTGCCCTCTGTCCTGTTCTTTGGCCCCTGCATCCACCCTGACAGATTGTATTGATTGGGTAGTCAGTGATTGAGTACTCCTCCCACCACCAACACCCAGATGTGGCAGGCGGTAGTGAAAAAGGTGAAAGCCAGAATATATTCAGGAAAAAGAGAGGAACCACTTAAGTATACCTAACTCGGAGGCAAATGAAAGACATTTCCAGGTTATTCAGGGAAATCTATCACTTAAAGTTCAACCTGATGAAGTTGATGCAGATAGATTTTAAAAACATGTAGGAGTAATAGCAATACTATATAACAGTTGCCAATGTTTTGAGGTCTGCTCCTACTGAGCAAATGCATTTGTGTTGATCTTCAAATGTGTTTTGATGGAATAAAGTGATGTGATTGAGAGAAGCACATCTGTCATCCCTAAGGGTTATTCAGGCTATGCAACTTCTAGACCTGTAGATTTGCATGGAACACCTAAAGAGAATGCAAATGTACTAAAAGCTGTCATTTAATATGTCGCTAAGCTTTTTTCAGTACCAGCTGGCTGTTCATGATGCTTGCAAGGTTTGGCTTGCATAACTCACTAGATTTTATATCAAACCAAAACATTTGGTTAACTGCATATTAATGCAGACATAAACTTTATGGGTTTGGTGAACTGATTTACTTGTTTTAACAATTTGTTCAGGTTGACTAATAAATCTTATGGCAATTCACATCCCCTCATACTTGCCAGAAGTTGTCATTGTAAACCCAACCCTGACTAATGGGAAACTTTCACTGCTCTACCCTCTCTGGCTGAAGTTTAGCCATCGTTCACAGCAGAACCGCTATCTTGTAACACTTGGAGAATGCTGTACTCTGTTTTAACGGCCAAGACATCATCTCCCTAAACAGGCTTAGCCCTGGCCCTCTTAACTGTCTGTGTAAATCTTCAGCAAACGAAGGCATAAATGTCTCCCCATTATGAGCAAGGGCCAATGTGCTGAGGTGGCTCATGTTCTGCCCAGATCATGTCAGTCTTGACAAACTGCCTAATGCCTCTGTGGCAAGTCATCCCGTTTTTAGATGTTTTTTACAGATCACCCTGAAATACAACTAAAAGCTTGAAAACACATGGTAGGAGAAGTAAGGGCTTGTATTTTAGTGCAGTGTGGTATAAATACATAACTATTAGTGGATTTGTACTAAGTAGAGTGCTCAAGTGTCTAATGGTAGTATTAACCACTTTTCGGAAAGAGCCTGTATATTTTATTTTCCAGGACAAGGGCTCTTGTCAGAAGTCAGGCTAAAATTTTCTGTGTAATCCATCACAGAGTTGACCAAGTAACTACAGCTGAACAAGTAACAAGCATACATACACGCATACCAGGCAGAAGAAGGCGTGCCACAGCAAACATGCAAGATGCATACATGTGGCAGGAGAGCTCCATCAATCCAGATCAGGTCAAACATTGGCATGACATGCAGATGCCACAATCACACTAGGCAGGGAAATAGAAGCTTTGGACTGGAGTTACCTTTTGGGTCGTTTCTGCTCCTTTTCACTCCTTTTGTATGGGCTGTATGGACCATAAAATGAGCCCCTCCCCTTTCCCACACACACACACATGTCCTTTAAACCCTTCTTTTGCTAACCTTCCTAACCCTCTTAACACTTCAGTCTTTCCCTGACCTCTTCTATGATAACAGCCAGGACATAGCATGCCAACGGCCTCCCCAGGAGCCCCACTAAAGGAGCCGCACCGTGAGGTCACACATCCGTTGAAAGCATTCAAGGAGTTTGCTGCACGCAAACAAATAAAAACATAAATAACACCCAGCTCTCTTGGCCCTGGCTTCTTAAGTCATCTCCGCTGAGGGAAACATCTTGTAATGCTGTTAGTTGACCAGAAGCTCAGGCCAAGGGAGATGGAGCAGCCAAAACAACCAAATATCTCCATTTCAATAACATGTTAAGGGATAAGCGGGCACAACAGGACAAGAGAGAAAGAGAGAGAGAGCGACTCCTCATCAGTGGCTGGGGTACTGGACTCGATGCAGGAAGTCTTGGAGATGCATCTACTAGTCTTGAGGAGGAGGAGCCCTGTCAACCTTACACCAGTCCTGGTCCTGCCAAACCTCTGCCATGCAATAAACCACGACTGTCCAGTCCTGATGGATCTAGGGAGGAGGAGGAGGAGGAGATGAGAGTTGTGGCTGTGCCCTTCAGGACCAAAACAGCATCCCTCCCTACCGGACACTGGAGTCTCTCTCAAGCCCTGAATGCCACACAGTCACCACTCCACACACCAGCTTGGCAGCAATGGCATCTTTGTTGCGCCATACCATTCCCCCTCTCCAAAGTCCTGCGAACGAAAAAAAAGAAAGGGAGGCAGAGCACAGAGCTAGGGAGAGGCAGGAGTATGGTGACTAAAGGGCGCGAGCTTGGTGGAGTCCACGCACGGGGCTCCACGCAGGCAGCGGAAGGATGAGACTGTTTTATACTTGCGACTGAGGGGTCCCATTCCACACAGACCTCTGCCATTCACGCAGAGCAAGGTGACTGCAGACAGACAGAAACAGGGACACAGGGAGGGAGGGAAGACAGAGGTGTGAGGTGGTCGCCCCCTTCCCCCCCGCCCCATCCTTAAAACCACTTTACCCTCCTGTGCACCCTGGAAGCACCCTGGAAAAGTTACATCTCTTCTTGTGTCTCAGTCATCAGTCTCAAAAAAGATCCATGGGTGGGGACACAAAGAGAGCCAGCCTTACGTCGGAGGAAGTTTGCTTTGAAAGGCTTTTATTGGATCTGATTATGTTGGTATTGTGATTTTTTTGTCAACTGGAAGGGTTTACAAGGCATTTGACTATTTAGGCAATAGGCACCTCTGTGAAGTTCTTTGGCATGACATTATCTTGACACTTGAAATTAAGTGCATAGTAAGAAAATGAGTTGACACAGTCGATCTCTTGGTTTCTTTACTCCTTCGCACATATTTTACTCACTTTTTATCAACATACAAACTCAGTCACCCACCAACATATTCCACACACACACACACACACACACACACACACACACACACACACACACACACACACACACACACACACACACACACACACACACACAATATTTCTTTGTGGACAAACGAATGGTTTGCCATTTGCGGTTGTAAACAGTGTTGACAAATGTTACACAACACAAGCAAATCTATAACATTTGTGTCAACAACAGAAGAAATGGATGGAAAGAAACATCAGATCAAGAACAATAAGACACACTAACATGGAAAAAAACAAGGATGAAAAAACAACTCACACAAATCAACCAAACAACAGACGACAACAACACCACAAAACACCGACATGCACTTTCAACAACATTTATTGCATACATTCAGCTGCATGGGTCCTGACAAGTACGGACAAAGGCCGCAATCTACCTCCACGGGGCCCTTCCCAGGGTCCGGGGGCCCCAGAGGCAGCAGGAAGGGTGGGCCCAGGGCGGACTCACCGGAGGGTGGGTCGTGGGTGGGTCCAGGCCTGGTGGAGCCCTGGTGGTTGTGGTGTCCGTGTCCGGTGCTCTGCTGCAAGATGCTCAGGCACTCCCCAAGGCAGCTAAGAGTGGCGGCGGAGGTGGCCTTGAGCAGGAGCAGGTCCTGGTCCAGACAGGAGAGAGGCCCACGGGTCGGCAGGGACTCGATGGACTGCACCAGGTTCTTCTGCTGGCCTTCTGCCTGATTCATCACCTGCAGGGAGGGACAAGAGAGATGGGAAGGGTAAGAAAGGAGGGAAGAAAAAGATGTAAAGGAGAAAAATGAGGAGAGGGGTTGAGGTGTGGAGCAAAGGAGAGAGAGGAGGAGGAAAAAAAAGAGATGGGGAGGCAGATATGAGACAGAGATGAAAGGAGGACTGAAACGCAGAGGGGCCAAGAGGAATAAGCAGAGACCAAAAAAGACTTCTCTTTGAGGAGGGAAGAAAGCAAAAGAGGGAAAAATATGATTCACAGAGTGAAAAGGGGGAAAGACGGATCTGGCAGATTCTCATTGAAGCGAGACAAGGGGAATCTTTAAATGTCACACTCCAGCTTCCGACTTGCCCTTTTAATTTCATCTTTCCCCATTCTAAACTGAAAGATGACTTGCTACACCCTGCAATTAAACATGCGCTTCTGCTGACACAAGGTACTTATAATATCTCCTAGTTCCTTTGCCAGATGAGACATCAATAAAGTAACACGTCATATTACACCCGTGCCACCACAGCTCCCATTCCTCCACTCCCGCCTCCACACAGCAATCATTTAAGTGGGGAAGGCAGATGTATTTGGATTAAAACTTCTATCTCCATCAGGACAAGGGCTGTAGGGTTGACAGTGATCGATGGGGGCTCTAATGATGATTAATATCTACTGTTGGGCTGACCATAGAGCACCATACATCTTTCTCCCTTGCCTTCCTCACCCTTGCCACCCTCTCAGTTTTGTTTCATTCCCTTTTCCTCATGTGGCAGTGGGTGTCTGAAGCCTTATCAACGTTTTATCGACTGAAATCACAGACAACCTTGCCCAGATCGCAGAAGGGGGTCAGAGACTGAACAATGTGTCTTGGCCCCTTCACAAACGTATCAGAAGCCAAATGACTGGTACACGACCTTCTAAGCTGGCCAGACTGAGCCTGCACCAGTATGGACAAATCTCTAATTCCCTTGTACTCTTGTTTTTACTCAATTTAACTTTTTTTTCTTTTGTTATTGATATTCAGCAATCAATGTAACCACAATTCAAACTGAGCCATCATGCAGAGAGCTCCTGGAGCTCTATAATAGCCACTTACAGCTAATAGGTCTTCATCAGATTAAGTCACGAATACAGCAGGGCAGGACAACTCCAGGACTGAAGTGGAGTCTGGAATGGGTCTGAGTTAGAGGTGCACTCAAAAAAGCAGAAAAGAAAAAAGGTGCACAGACAATCCCAAGCAACTTCTTGACCCTTCATTTTAAGCTCACAGCAAATGTCTAAGGAGAAAGCTTTTAGATAAACAAATATATAATACTAACAATAATATAACACTTTTGAATGTTTTCACAAAATCATACAAGTAGTTTATGCTTAACCTGCATTTTTCTGTTGTTGCTGTCAAATGTCACCAACCATGGCCATGCCACTGTCCTGTGGCAGCTAATTGGCATATGGTGCTGATTTAACAGTTGCATAGTGACTTGTAGCAGTGTTATGTATTAATATAGTGTTGACCACCAATTCAGTTTTTAAACTATTGTCAATGGAAGCATATGCATTTAACCCACAAAGCCCAAAATGTGGCAAAGTGTGTATTTAAATGATAGTGGTGGTGCACTGTACAACCAGTTGTGCATGTGGCTAAATAACACAAACGTAAATGCTTCACTTGGATAGTCTACCTAAGGGGATTTTACAGATGGTTCATTAAATTTAACTTCAGTGTTTCTGATTTTTTTTTTACTGAACATAACCCAACTCTTAACTTTAACGATACAATGTGCTTAGAGTTTCAACAGATAGTTTATAATCTGAGCATCTAAGCAGATGGCCTACAGGCGACCACCCAAGTAAAGTGAGACCAAACAAACAGCTGTCAAAACCAGTGCTTGGAAGCTCCTTGTAGCAGTTTGGAGTGCAATTATTTAAAAGGCCGAAATGTTTTTTTTTATAACAGGCTGCTATAATCAACTCATTGAAACCAAGCAGATGTGGAAAGCATGTGGTGTTCCACCACTGCTGGATATGCCATCACACTGTTTAGACAGAGGCTACAAATACTAGATTCATTCATACTGCAAAGCTTAGCAAAGCACCTCTGCTGTCCAGAGAAAGATTACACACCAGAGACTGCATATCTCTTTATCCGCTTAAGTCTTTAACACACAGCAGTCTCGACTCACGCAAAACAGATAGAGAAGGGGTAAGAGTGGTGCTTTCAATAACGATAAATCCCATTTAGCTAATGCTCCAGAGCTCAGAATATTAACAAGAGGAGAAGCCGCAGCACTACAGGTGAAATATGACACGGATGATGCTACAATTCTGCTGATGCAACCTTCTGCTGATGCATCCCTTCTCTCTATCTCTCTCCATCTCTCTTTGTCTCTGTCTCTTTCCCTCTCTGTGTCTCCCAACCACCCCATCTCTCAGATTTATAAAAAGAATGAGGAGGCTGTAAAAGCGAATGTCCTCGGTCTTGGATATTTCCGGATCAATTTTTCCTAATATGAGCTGTGAGTGATTGACTGGGTAGTACGATGTGACCTACATTTTTCCTCTGTCTGAATGATGGAACATGAACAAAGTCTCAGCACAAGTTGGTAGAGTGGGCGAGAGTGGTCAAAATCATGAGCTTTTTAAAAATTCTGATGAGCTCACAGCACAGGACCACACTGGTAGGTTACAAAGAGTTAGACACACCAACACACACACCCTCTCTCACTCACTCACACACACACACACACACACAGTTAGCTAGTTACAGTTAGCCATGCTAATGTGTGAGACACAGACACAGACACACTCACCCACACACACACACGTCAAGAAAAGTCTAGCTACTGTAAAATGTCAAATTTGAATTTATAATCCACCTTGTCTCTCCTCTCTCCCTGTGGAATCATTGCCTACAACACTGCTGGAATGGCTTTGTCTGTCATTGTTCATTTTTATTTACATTGTTAACTCACAAGCCAATATTTTAGAGTACCCAGTTCCATTCCCTGATTGTATTTCTTTTCTTCCTGAATTTATTGGCAGAATCTCTACTGTTAGATTTTGCCCTCCCCTGCTTTCCCCACAAAGGTTTAATTCAAATAGCCTGCAATTTACTATACACACATTTGAACTGAGACCTTTCTGTGCTGATGCAATCACAATCCTCCACTTATTTCATTATTAGGAGGCCTATAAATAGATTAAGATCTATTGCTATCTATAAGATAATGCATATGCTGTACAATTACTGATGCCTATATTCTCATACCCCACTACCTCCATTTACACACTTTGTAACCTTTATGTATGTTTGATGCACACCTGCACACTTGAAATCCTTCTCGTTTTTTTTTTCTGAAGAACAACGTCAATCTGTGCCAAAGTGTGCAGTCCTATCTTTTCAGAATTTACTTGACACTTTTTGAGTAACTGATGCACACCTTTCCCATGTGTGATGTGTGTTTAAAGTATTTGATTGATATAACACATGAATCATCTGCCTGTCTTGTCTCCCACCACTCTGAAACCCCCTACTCCTGGGTCCCTCCTTTTTAAAAGGGATATTTTTCTTGAGACCCCCTGTGCTTACAGCGCCCTGCACAATTATTGGTGCCCCTGGTTAAGATGTGTTTTTTAGGCTTCTAATGAACTCATTTTTAATAATATAGGACAAGAATGCAAATATTAAGAAATAATGTTTTTTTTATGAAATCCACCAATGGCACCCCTGGTGTTAACATTTGGTACAACCCCCTTTTTGCCAACAAGACAGCAATTAATCTTCTCCTATAATATTTCACAAGATGGGATAATACACAAAGACGGATCTTTGACCATTGTTCTTTGCACAATGTCTCTAAATCAGAGTCCTGGGTCCTATTCTAGGGACTCTCCTCTTCAGCTCACCCCACAGGTTTTTAATTGGAGTGAGGTCTGGGGACTGAGATGGCCATGGGAGGAGTTTGATTCTGGTGAACCATATTGAGTACATTTGGCCCCATGTTTAGAGTCATTTTCTCAAGGCCTATCTCCAGCTTTTGGGCAAAGGCCACCAGATTTGCACCCTAACAAGGTTCCCGGAGTCTTTGGAAGAGAAACAGGCCCACAGCATCACCGATCCTCCCCCATATTTTACAGTGGGCATCAGGTGCTTTTCCGCATACTCATATTCTGTGTTACGCCAGACCCAATTAATAGTGTTTGTTGACAAAAAGCTCTATGTTGGTCTCATCTGACCAAAGCACATGGTCCCAGTTGAAGTCCCAGTACCGCTTAGCGAACTCAACACATTTGTGTTTATGACTGGGAGAAACAGAAAAAGTGTTTTCTCACTTACAAACAGCTTTTTGGCATGTCAATAGCACCTGGTGGTTGTTATGAAGACTTTGTGACCCCAATATGCTACTCTTTGATGCAATTCTCCAACAGTAAACGTTTAACATTTCTTACCATCCTCCTCACTGTGTGTGGTGGCGAGATAAACGTGCATCCTGGTCCAGGCTTGTTTACCACTGTTCCAGTTGTTTTAAATGTCTTGGTGATTCCTCTCACCGTAGTTATGGACTTATATTATTGTAGCCATTGTCTGACTTATTAAGGGCAACACACACCTGCTTTGAATAGTGTGTTCTCATGTCTTTCCCATTTTAAAGAGTGGACAAGAAACATACAGTAGGCCTCTGTATGAAACAGGAAGTGAGTATTTACTAATTAAAGGCTCCTAGATGCTCTGATCAACTTTATAAACTACAGTAAAAATTACAGAAATGCTTCAATTCCATTTATTTTCTAGGAATTGTTAGGGGTGCCAATAATTGTGAAACAGTGAAAAATAATTATTTCTTTGTCAGGGATTTCTTTTATTATTTTAAAATGTACTTGAGTTCACAACATTTTTTACCGTGAGCTTATTTATTTTAGAGACCAAGTGTTGAGTGGTTGAGATAGTCAGTGGTTGGAGTATTTGTGAACCGCAAGCTCATATCACAGGTAGCTGAGATTAGGGCCGATCGGCAGGGTATTTGATATAGAGACTGACTGCATATTCTGTGTATTACATTCACCATCCAAATGGCGCATTGCCAAAAAAAAAAACCTATAAATAAACTCCCTGACATTTTCTCCCTTACAATCACACTCCCACACTTTTTACAGACATCAAGATGTTTTTCACCAGTCACCCACGCTAAAGCAGCATGCCTCTTGATATAATATGGTGATTAGTCTTCATGGACATGGTCTGCAAAGACAGTGGAATTAAAAAAGCAATCTGACTACCGGTAATATTGGAAACACTGTGTATCTCTTTTAAACAAGACCTGGCTTAGTAGATAATTATTTCAGTTTATGGATCAATCCTAGAATGCAGGTATTAACACCCATGGTCTTTAGTATCAAGCTGTGTCTGTAGTTTGAGATGAATATTTCTTTATTTGTACAATGATTCATTTATGTTTTGAAGCATGCCAAGAACTATGCCCTTAATCTAGTAACCCAAGTCGGTCGGCCTCGAAACTAACTAACCCACTAACCTGAATGGGCTCTTTACAGTCATATGCGGCTAAAAATAGAGATGGATCCCCACCCTATATAGTATCATCGACTACAGTCTAGCTAAAGAAAAGGGCAAACAAGAACATAATGGGTTCACAAAATGCTAAAGTATGTGGTCCCTACAAGGCAGGAAGACAGGTGTGTATACTACTACTACTAGGTGCGTATACTAGTTTTATACTTTGTGTAGGTGTCTTATGAGTCAATAGTAATGGTATGAAACATTATACTAAGCTAAGATGGTGTGTGTGTGTGTGTGTGTGTGCGCGTGTGAGTGAGAAACAGAGAGAGAGAGAGAGAGGGAGAGAGAGAGAGAGGGAGAGAGAGAGAGAGAGAGAGAGAGAGAGAGAGAGAGAGAGAGAGAGAGAGAGAGAGAGAGAGAGAGAGAGAGAGAGAGAGAGAGAGAGAGAGAGAGAGAAAATCTAATTGAAGAGTGTCTCTCCTGAGGAGCACAGGGCAGCATTGCAGATGTCTGTGTACTTTTACAGAGGAGTAGTATAAAGCTTGTATAGCTTCTGTTTCTGCCGGCTGTCTTGTCAAAGCACAAGCCAAGCACAACAGCACAGAGCACCCCTGTGTCTACACATCACAAGATCACAGCACAGCCAAAACACAACACACATTTCTTCACACATTTTACAAACACTTTCTATAAAGCTATCAATAAGGTTTTAAAAACACATTCATAATAATTGCCATTAGACTCCATTACTATTTATTCATACCCATGACCCCACTTGTAAGTAAGCATTATAATGCTTTCTTATAGGCCTTTTAACTTCAAACGACACGCAATTGTAAAGCTACTTAGACCTCTTGATAACAGCAGTAATGAATTCTTTATTACACAGCTTCACAGTAGCTTTCATAAACTAACCAGATGCTCTTTCTGTATATTCAGATATGGCTCCATGCAAGTTAACAGATGTGCTAATGATCTTTAACTACTCTTATAGGCGCTCAATGCATACTCTTAGTAACGCGAGATAAACTCAAAATTACCCATAAACATTTATAAGGAACCATTACATACACTAAGTAAAGAGGTAGGTAGGCTTCTGTTTTCCTAGTATGTAAAAAATGAAAAAAGAACCCACAAATGTTCACTTCATGACACACACACTGTGACACCCCCAGCCTTTTATGAATGCATTATTACCCTTTGTGATGTGTTCATAAAGTCCCATGAATACTGGGTTCGCAGAAAGTTACCTACACTCGTACTGTCCGTGTACAGCCACTTACTCCTTTCCTCATACAACAACTTGCATCCTTCCACACACTTCACCTGACAGCTGTGTCGCCGTTAAGTTAATTGACACTTAGACACAAAACAACCCCTTCATGTAAGAAAGGTTTCATTAAAGGTTCACGAGAGACCTTTCATTTCATTTGAAGCAGTTGAATAAAAACCATAAAGGCAAGAATACAAGCTACCTTTATGCTGCAGTCATTTAAGATATTCAGCCAAGACTTAGTCTGAGCTACGTTTGTGTGCAAAGCAAGCCCTATGAAAATACACTCACCTTGCCATATTCCACACAAGGCTTTCGACGAATAAAAAGAAATGAAATTCAAGGCATCTGCCACTCAAGGTCAGCATCTAATGCAATTACTCTTCTCAAGTGGGAGACCACGTCTCACCAAGGGCACCTCCCGCTGCTGCCGTCCTGTTGGTGAAGGCTGCAGACACGGCAGTCATTGAGGGAATTCCACTAAATAAATTAAGTTCCTGATGTGTCGGTGACTCAGGCCATGTAATTAAGAGGCACAGTTAATGAATGCAATGCGCCACACACCGCCCCTGCATGACAGTCAACACAGCACTGATCAGTGCCACAGACGCCTCTGGATATCTGGCTGTGGTCTCAAGGGAACCCGCTGTACCTGTTGCACCCCATTACAGGAACACACTGACTGGTACTGAATTACCAGTAAGGTGGCATTAAATGAGGTTTATAATCACTGAAAAGAATTAGCTTCCTTCGCTGACTTAATCAGGTGACTGGCTTATTTTCATTTTTAAACTTCGATTTTCACTGCAATGCATGTGTGATGTTGTCTTCCATGCAGGAAGGGTCACATCCCTCTGACTCTCCAAGACTAATCTGAGATCTAAAGTTTAGCCAACCATGTAATACCACCGCTGCATTACCAGTCCCCCTAAATATTACCAAAAATTATAGAATTACTATTAAATATTACCAAACCCCTACACACCACAACCCTATAATCCAACACTGCTCAGGACAAGTACACTCCAGAATGTGTGGAGGTTATTGTCCATAGTAATGACTACAGGTGCTGGTCACATAATTAGAATATCATGAAAAAGTTAATTCATATCAGTAATTCCATTCAAAAAGTGGGACTTGTATATTATGTTCATTAATTACACATAGACTGATATATTTCAAATGTTTATTTCTTTAATTTTGATGATTCTAACTGACAACTAATGAAAATCCCAAATTCAAGATCTCAGAAAATTAGAATATTGTGGAAAGGTTTAGTATTGAAGACACCTGGTGCCACACTCTAATCAGCTAATTAACTCAAAACACCTGCAAAGGCCTTTAAACGGTCTCTCAGTCTAGTTTAGCAGTTCAGTCCTTTCTGTCTTTAGCCCAGGCGAGGCACTTCTGATGCTGTCTCTTGTTCACGAGTGGCTTGACACAAGGAATGTGATAGCTGAAACCCATGTCTTGCATACATCTGTGCGTGGTTGTCCTTAAAGCACTGACTCCAGCTGTAGTCCACTCTTTGTAAATCTCCCCCACATTTTTGAATGGGTTTTGTTTCACAGTCCTCTCCAGGGTGGGGATATCCCTATTGCTTGTACACTTTTTTCTACCACATCTTTTCCTTCCCTTCTCCTCTCTAGTGTGCTTGGACACAGAGCTCTGTGAACTGCCAGCCTCTTTAGCAATGACATTTTGTGTCCTGCCCTCCTTGTGCAAAATGTCAATGGCTGTCTTTTGGACAACTGTCAGGTCAGCAGTCTTCTCCATTATTGTGTAGCCTACAGAACTAGACTGAGAGACCATTTAAAGGCCTTTGCAGGTGTTTTGAGTTAATTAGCTGATTAGAGTGTGGCACCAGGTGTCTTCAATATTAAACCTTTCCACAATATTCAGATTTTCTCACATACTCAATTTGGTGTTTCATTAGTTGTCAGTTAAAATCATCAATATTAAAAGAAATAAACAAATGAATTATGTCAGTCTGTGTGTAATGAATGAATATAATATACAAGTCTCAATGGACTTGTATATTATATTCTTGAATGGAATTACTGATATAAATCAACTTTTTCATGATATTCTAATTATATGACCAGCACCTGTACAGTATATTACTGATCTTGCTCAACAACAAAAAGAAGTGTTTAGGTAAAGCCTCTTGCTCTTCCTGGAAACACAAAAGTTGGTGCAAACTAATTTAGAAACAGCCGCATTAATTACAAATCAAGAGCACCGCAGTAAGAATACAGACAACATTTTACAGTCAGTTAAATTTGGTTTGGTCAGAGTAGAAGGAGGCAAAATCTACTGTCCCTCCAGACTCTCTCTCTGGGACAGTCTACATTTTACCCCATAATGAGTCGGACTCGCTCTCCAGACTCTCTGGACTCATGCTGCTTCTCTCCATCTCCCTTTCCCCTATTCCTTTCTCTCCTGATTCATATCTCTCCACCTGTCTCACTCTCTCCATCACACACACACACACACACACACACACACACACACACCCACACAAACACAGATAAATGGCCCTGTACCAGACCTTCTAGCCCCATTTATGAGACTTTATGGCAGCCATGAAACAGTCAAGCAGTAAAACACAGAAACACTGCACACTGTGAGAATGTGTGTGTGTGTGAGTGTGTGTGTGTGTGACTGTGTGTGTGTGACTGTGTGTGTGCATGTAAGTGTGTGTGACTGTAAGTGTGTGTGACTGTAAGTGTGTGTGTGTGTGTGTGTGTGTGTGTGTGTGTGTGCTTGCGCGCGAGAGAGAGTGTAGGTGTATGAGTGCAAGTGTGTGTGTGTGGTGGTAGGGGCTGAACAAGATAAGAAAATGAGAACAATAAAACACAGGGAAAGTGACCAAAGGCTGCAAATCAGGCAGGCAAGAATAAAGGGAGATGTTACAGCCCATTTGAGGCCAAATCAGCCACTGAACACCACACCTAAGAATCCCCACCGCTCAAACAATTTTCCCTATTAGCATCACAGAGGATTTCTCAATTAAAACACATTAAAATAATACACACTCTATCTCGCTACTGAAGCGTAAACATAAGTGAGGCATCTAATTACCCAGACACTCCCATCTCTTAGTGTGTTTACTAACAGCGGAAGAGTGGATAGTGTGGGTTGGCACTGGCTAGCAGTGTTAGCAGTGTGATGTCTTGGCTGGACTGGCTATCTGTTTGTGAGCATCTTAACCCTCAGGGCGCATCACTAGCTCCCACACTTAGTTGGGGAAGATCCGATGTCAAGCCCAGCACAGAGGGGTAAAGAGAGGTGGTTAGATACAGCTGTCGGGGAAATAGAGTCAACTGTAATCTGCCTGTTCAGAGCTGCAATTAAGAACAAAACAGAGAATATGTTTCATTCTGGCCGTGGCATTCTAGGAAGAAAGGCTTCAGGTAAAAAAAAAAGGTAAAAAGATTCTGGGTAAAAAGGTTCCAGGTATGGTGCCTGTGAGTGCTCAGTACATTTAGTTCAGCATTGCATCCTGCACTTCATCTCAGGCAATTTGCCTTTTTTTTTCCTCCCTCAACCTCTCTCTTCCCCGAAAACGGCTGCTTCTGTAATGCAGTGCACCTGATGCCGCCCCAAATGAATAAAATAACAGGGAGCTGGTCTCTGTTCCAGATAGCGGGCAGCATTTGAAACACATATGAGCACTAACAGTGCAGCACTGCAGGGTATCCGTCCACTCAGTCTGGCCGCTTGCCTGCCTGCCTGAAAGCCTGTCTGGCTTGTGGCTCTGGCACTGGCTTTGGTCAGTTTCACCCAAGGCCACGTAAACGATGCTTAACCAGGCCAGGGCTGGTCTCTTTTTCTCCATCCTCCACCAGAAGAAAGAGCAGGTCGAGACCAGCCCAGATTGTGTATGTGTATGTGTGTGTGGTGTATGTGTGTGTGGTGTGTATGGTGTGTGTGTGTGTGTGTGTGTGTGTGTGTTGGGGGGGGGGGGGGGGGGGTGTTGCCTGAGTGACTGGAATTCTAAGAGGCTCTTTTATGGGTGTGCAGGTAATAATATGGGGCTCTGTTCTCACTGTGGGTGACCTACAGGAACCCTGCCTGGAGAGGGATTTGGTTACTAATCCCAAGGGCGAAAGCTGAGGACGACAGAGACACTCCTCAAATTGGTCCTAAAGGCGCGCGCGCGCACACACACACACACACACACACACACACACACACACACACACAAAGGTGTTTAGGTGCTATCAGTATACGTGTACAGGTGCCCTGGGCTACTAAAGTAATAAGTGAGGAATAACATCTGTTCTTTTTATCACTCTCTTGACCCTTACTGTTATCTGCACTGCTTGCTTACCTCTGTCTTCTGAACTAACCAGACCAATATCTATGGTTGGGTGCATTAGATACGATAATTCATAAAACCAACACTTTCCATTACCTTTTTTTAAAAACAGAGCTGAAGATGTGCATAATTATACTGCGATGTTGGCGGTCTTTTGCCTTAATTTTGTGCACAGAAGCTATTCCAATGAATCGCTCCACTTCTCACTGTGTGATTGTGAGTGTGAGTGTGTGAGAGAGAGAGAGAGAGAGAGAGAGAGAGAGAGAGAGAGAGAGAGAGAGAGAGACATTCAAACAGATATCAGCTGCATTCAACTGAGCATGTTTTTATTGTGTAATGGGCAACAGTGTGTATTGTAATGTGGGCTGCTACTAAGGCAATATGGTTCTCTTGTACTGATAAACACATTATTACCCACTAATATGCAATTACATAGTGAGTCATGTTGTTAACAGGCAGTGCCAGTTTAATCAGATAATGAATGATGAATGAATGAGGTATGGTGTGTAGGATTTAATATTCTCGCACACATAGTAATAATTCAGAACTCGTGTAACACCAAATATGGTAAATATTACTGAAAATTGATTACTCTATGATTTTGACCAGTTGAGCAAAGTGTTTACAAATTAAAAGAGACAAGGAGCTTGAAGAGTGAATCATCACGTAAATGCAAAGTGTAAGTCAGTTTATCATTCTGTTAGACAATGACTCAAGAATCAACAAGTATAGTAATAAATCATACAACACAAGCACCATGCTAAAAATGGCTATATTTTTCAGTGTTGAAGACTCATTCCTAAACAACTCATTCCTACATGATGAAGAGGAATGCTTGTCTTCTCTGGTATTACCTCAGGCAATATTCGCTGTCATTAGCTCCTGATGCCTCCCTCATGAAGATGGAACTCAATTCAAACCATTTGAGACTCATTTCCTCTTCACAATTCAGACCTGAAGCACAGCTCTGTCTTACTGCTAACAACCTGAGTGACACTCTACACACTAAACAGAATGCAATATATGAGGTACAGCGGTCCTCTGGGACGTATTTAGAATATCACATTTTTAAATATACCTATTATCTACACTAATGACTGCAAGAGATTAACTAGCAAGACAGTTCTGAAATACAAACGTGGTGGCCACTGGGCCTACTTCAGGCAACTCTCACATTGAGTCAAGGAGAACAAAAACCCTTTATTGAAGCTGAGGCACAGTGTACAATACACCAACCGGTTTCAGCTCACACTGGGTCTTTATCAGGGCGTAATGGGAAAAGTGCTTCTGCTAAAAGAGTACTCAGTATCTTCCTTTTTTTGTTTTACTGTTAGTTCTAACAGTGACCTGCATATGTCCAGCTAATTGCCATCTTCATTACTGGTCATGGGATGATAATTTGATAAGATATGAGGATATGATAAGATATGAGGAGATCTTGCCCATATATGTCTTTGGGGAAAGTAGCTTCTAAGGAGTTTTATTTTGTACAGCATAAAAATACATTTATTTTGTATTGAATTTCTGTTAAAATGGTTTCACAAAGTTCATTTCAATTCAATTGTACCTGACAATGGCAGAGTATTTTCTCAAGGTCCTTCTCAGAAACTAAACTCTCACATGCTACGGTGACTAAAGTGCAGTGATCCTGACAGAAAGCTCCCATTACAGACTGGAAAGGCTGAATAGGATCTGGGCCAAGGCAGGTTGAATAGTACTTTCACTGCATCGGAGAGACAGGAGATGCAAATAAAAGTCTCTCCAACAGGCCAAATAAATAGGCTAAAGTGTACAACTGTCAAATCTATCACCTCGTAGCTAAACTGTATACAAGACAATGAGCACAAAATTATTCATGAGGTTACTTCAAAGCATTGATCGCATCACAGCAAGAATATCCCAGCTGTCAGTGTACAGCAGTAGATCTTAATCACCAGACCAAGCAGACTCTTTCACATTGTGCAGAGAGTCTGGATGCTCTCTTTCTGTATGCATACATTACTTCCTGGTGAGTGTATGCTTTGTGTGAACCTTGAAACTACTGGGACTACTTTTAACGAATTGCTTTTATTTTCTTATGATGTATCTTGTACCTGAATGCAACACAACACACATACTCAAACTTCATGCTTATGTTCAACATCATCACTTTCAGCCCTACCACCAAGCTACATACCCCTTCCTCTGTTTTCTAACTGTTTGCTAGAATTTCTACTTTCCAAATCTAAAGGCTCAAAAGTACTCAAGAAGAACCCTGACATAGTACTGTAGCGAAATACAATATGGAGCGGTGGTACAACAGCAGCACTAGCCTGGCTAGTACAGCTCAGTAGTTGGATTATAATATCTCCCACTCATCTAAATGATGTAGCGATGAAGTGTAAATGCATTAGCCTGTTGGAACGGTAGTGCCCACAGTCAAATGCGAAACTTTTTCATGGCCCCAAATTTAATACCAAGGCCTGAGGGCATGGGCTCATTGACTCATTGATCTCTCCATCAGAGCACGTCTCTGAGGACACCAGTGAGAGTCATCTGATAAGCCCCTCATTTAGCGTAGGGCATGGCATGGGACTAATAACGTTTTAATGACCTCAGGGCCCAGCTATTAGGCACTATCCTTTAGTCAAGTGGCTGCAGGGGCACCCAGAGACATGCTAACCAGCTCTGATGAAAAAGGTTTCCAAATCACTGTTGTCATATCCAATTACTTTTGCCCTTCATTCATTGTTGGTTCAAAACATGAGATGTTTATTTATGGCTACTCAATGCTACACATCTCCATAATCACCAGCACGTCTAATAAAGTTAAAAGGAGTATTGCTGTAAATAATAAACTAATAAGATGCCTGGTACAAGCCAATATTAGAGAGTGTGTCTGGGTTTGTTGGCCTTGTCATTGGCAAGAGGCATTAGATTTTCCTTAGCCAATGTATTTGATGACATTCGTGCTCTACACAGACTATTTATGGTGTTGATTTACATTTCTGCTTACAATTAAAGAGTTGATGTTTATAAATGTCAGAAGGATCAACAAAATAATCGTCCTCTGTGTGTGTGTGTGTGTGTGTGTGTGTGTGTGTGTGTCCGCGCTCTGTCTAGAAAAGACTATTCCTTGTAGTATAGGC
Source organism: Setipinna tenuifilis (assembly GCA_030347295.1). Classification (NCBI taxonomy): domain Eukaryota; kingdom Metazoa; phylum Chordata; class Actinopteri; order Clupeiformes; family Engraulidae; genus Setipinna; species Setipinna tenuifilis. The sequence continues at coordinate 25,612,567 of CM059283.1, read as the reverse complement.
TAGGCAAACAGTGGAAATCTGCTTCTATTCTTGCCTCTAAAATTAACTTGTGTGGGTGGGTGGGAGGTGCTCTGCAGCAATGCACACCCAGCTAAACAGTAAATTAGAGTGTAGCCAGATTCAGGTAAGAATATTGGCCTTGAAATAACAATAGACATTCTAACAGCAAGCAAAATGTTTAGTGCAGTTACTGCAACACCACTGTGATAGAGAGTACACCTGAATAGGCCTAAAGTAAGCAACCAAGGCCATTTGGGATTCATTGTCAAAACAAATGAAACTGGGCCCAATGGTAAAAAAACAACGGTGAAAATCTTCATGCCATCGAGCGTGAAAGCTCCCAGGAAAAGTATGAAATACTGTATTTTAGCTTCAATAAAACATTTTTGTGTTGCATACATACATTTTAATGTAATGTAAAATCTATATCTTTTTTTAAGACTGTATTTTTTTGGACATCCAGCCAGAAATGAAAGTCACCAAAAGCTGGAATCTACAGTTTGTATCACAAGTAGAATATTTCCTTCAAGTTTTGATAGTTTTTATGGACCTCCCCTTCTGAGATGAAAAGTGCTGTACAGCACAAACACTAAAGGTAAAAGGGTGGCACTGACCTCTTTAACCTCTTGCAGTCGGCTGGGGTACTGGTTCTTGGCACGGCGGGCGGCAGCAGGCGACTTGTGGTGGGTGATGGTGACGATGTTGCCAGGCGCCCCTGGGTGAGCCAGGTGCCTCTGGCAGCTGGGCGATGAGGAGGAGGGGGGCATGTGTGGAAGGAGAGAGAAACTCCTCGTCCGACCAGACGCGCCCTGGGAGAGAGGGAGAAAGAGGGGGTGGGGTGATAAAGGAGAGGGAAGAAAGAGAGCATTGGTCATATTACAAGAAGACAAATCGATCAGTTGCAGTAAGGATGACTGGAGGATTAACATAAGAATCTGTGTTTTCATTTCTCTTTGTGTGTGTGTGTGTGTGTGTGTGTGTGTGTGTGTGTGTGTGTGTGTGTGTGTGTGTAAAATGTCCACAGCAACTTGAACTCAACTCAGGAAGAAAAACTCCTTTTTCTCATTGCAAAATGTTAACAGCCACACAAGCCTCTAAGTTTATGGCTTTAAATATTTATACATGACTGCCCTAATGGACCTCACATTAATACTGAGAACATTTACATTAACATGACAAATAACACTGCTGTCTTTTTAATGATGTTAAATTGTATGAATTTAGTACAAGTTATATTGTACAAATTTAGTACATCTAGAACAGGAGGCACAGGTAATGTATTTGAAATATCTAATTACATTCAAGTACTGATAACACCACCACACTTTAAGTTGCAGTATTATACAAACCACAGTATTGAGGGCTGTGCTTGTGTCATTAGTGGGGTCATGAAAGAAATATCAGAGAGAAAAGAACAGCCAGCAGCTCTTCTGTAGACACACACACACACGCACACACAGACTGAAAGAGGAGATAACATCACAAAGGCTACCTGCTTCCCACTTAACACTGGAAGGCATTTTACTTATCTCTTTCTGTCTCTGTCTCTTTCTGTTTCTGTTTTTTTTACAAAGTTATTATAGCCTAAAGAGCTCCTAACCAGGAAAAGAGAGAGTGAAAGAAAGAAAGAGAGAACGAAAGACCCCACCTGTCGGCCCGTACCCTGCAGCCCTGGTCTGCTTACCCAGCAGCTTAGGCCAGCTCCAAAAATACATTAGTGTGCTGTAATATCACTGCTTAGGTTATGTATAAAATACCTAAAAATAGGAAGGCAGGTTGTTTACTCCTGATAACCTTTAAAATGTTGTAAAAAGGATGTGTTTAGTCTTCTTCTACACTTGCCAAGTATGTGCCTGGTCAATGTTCTTCCTTTGCACTAGGTCCCGTTTCCGAATACCACACATGGTCAATGGGCTGCTGATGAAATGCCTGCTTTGCTTGGTCCCGACACAAAGTTACATTTGGCAAGCTGCCCAATCAAATAAAGTACAAAAAAAAGGATCAGAGCAGTTTGAGTCAGTCACGATACAGCAAACCGGCAGAATTTTAAGAATGGATCGCACTCCGCTCCACCCATGCCTGGAGAACAAGACAAATGGAGGTCTAAACAGGGGCCTGATCCCCCTGCAGCAGCCTAAAAGCCTATGAGTCATCCTTACAGTCATGGGCCACTACTCCAGCACAGGCTGCTGGTGGTCTGTTTGTGCGATTCTTTATTTAGCACCACTGACTGAGGAGGCACACACAGCAGAGGTGGAGACACACACACACAGACAGTGTGGGGGCCACCCTCAAGGCCACCCAGGAGTGAGCTAATGGCTATGTTTTGTCTTCCTCTAGAGTGCTTACTTTCCCAAGAGTGTGTTAATTCATGATTATAAGGGCTAACTCAAGTAGACATGGCCTTAACATTAAACTTAAGCACAAAGATTTACAGAACAGTAAGGTGCAGTCAAACTATTTAGCAATTCTTGACTGGACGAGACACATTCTACACATCACTATGGGTGAGGATATCCCACAACAACAGAACAGATAACCTTGACCACCACCAAACACAAGGCAATACACAGAAATGCACAAAACACAATAGATTATAATCTTATAATCCAATAACCATACACCTTAAAATGATACTTCCATAAGCGTTTTAAAACTAAAAGGCGCATTTCTGAGATTATATGACTCCACAATTTCCTAAAGTTGGCAATGGTGATACACAGTGCCTAGATTGATGGAAAAGGTGCATGAAAGCTAAAATGAAATTGCAACCAGAGAGGATACAAAATGGAGCCATTTTTAAGGAAAGCAGGTAGAGACAGAGAGACACAATCACAGTAATCATTACTGCCAATTGGGGTGGGGGGGCACAGGATGGGGAGGTAGAGCGGAGTACAGATGGTTAAGACGAGAGTGGGTGGACCATCCATCTGACTGAGAAGTGACACACAGCTGTGGGCCCTTCAGAGAAGTAAAGCACTGGGTGGAGTGGAGTGGAGTGAAGTTCACACATACAATAAGCTTGCACTCACTCACTCACACACACACACACAGACACACACACACACACACACACACACACACACACACACACACACACACACACACGCAAATGCACACGCACACAAACACACACACTTAATGATGCAAGGACAAAACTCAGTGAGGCACTCTCATTAAAATGAGACTGTGCTCCGAGTCCCAGGATGAATACAGACAATGTAAGAATGATAATGGAAGAATAAATTAAACTCTCCGTCGCGTTTTTTCACTATTCCTATGCTGTTGTTCTTAGTTGATTGGGAAAGAGATGGAATCTGTCAAGGTGGATTACTTTGATGGATTGTCATTTATGAAACTAGCCTCAAGAGTTTTATAGATAGCTCAAGGAAGAAAGCCAATGTACACTGTGTATGAGCAATAACAACAACATTTAGATCAGGGAAAACAATAGAAGAACCAATGCTTTCAAAATGGATGAATGATTTAATAAATGCCTCAAACGGATACTTTATATGATTAGCTAATATCAGCACCACCACGTCACCCTTTTTTACAATATTACTGGTCATTTAGCTTTTCTTGTGCCACTGCCATTTGTGACTTGCTGGGGCAGGTAAAGCTAAAAAGAGCAGAATGAGTAGAAGTGGAGTAGGGGGCAGCAGAATAATGCTGGGAAGTAATGCTGGTGTTGGAGCTATCCCCCTAAACCCGATGTCATCATTGACAAAAAAGTTCACAGACCAGGGGTCTGTTTCCCAAACAAATGTCAGAAATTAGCATTAAACCACCGAGGTAAAACAGAAGTTCAAACTACCCAGCAGCCTAAGTTTGACTGTTTCCCAAAATTCTCCAACCACGAAGGCTGTGGAATATCTTTTTCGGTGAGATATGGGTTCAAACCCTGCTGAATGGTAATCAATTTGAACCAGGTAGAAATGATCTGTGGGATAATGGAATAACCTTGATTGTGGATCCGTGATCATCCATCATAGTATTAAAAAATGATCAATAAGATCACTGACGTAAATGACTTTGATGATTCAACATTTTGCAACAGCTTTTTGTGTGCTGTGTGGTGTATTTTATACCTTTTTTACATGAGCTGGCATTGGCAGGATGAAAATGAAGTCAAAGTGAAGTCAAAATTAAGTCAAAGTAATGATCATTAATACAGTGGGTGGCAGTAATATATTGAAGGCAGAGTGTGAATTACTCCTCCATAAGGGGTACCACCTTTTTACAGGGGGCGCTATCTTTTACAATTTACGTTAATTACATTAATGTGTCCCAACCTAGGGGTGGGCGATATAAGCGGTATAAATGGTATGTGACAAAAATTTCGTCAACGATACAGCTTTTGATTATACCGGCCTATCGTGATAGGTCATTATACCATCAAAATGTGTCACACTTATTGAAACATGCAACAACCGCAAGGCAGCCACAGTGCATGGAGGAGGAGCTCGTCAAAAAGGCCAGTGCAACGTCCATAATATGGTCATGTGGATAGTGATCGCAGAGAGGTAATACAAGCAATCTCAGTGTTTCCCAAACATTGACAAAACTGCCATAGTTCTGCCGGCTTGCCATAGTCTAAATGCGGAATGTATACAGTCTATGGTGAAAACGTGAAAACGTGATCTTTCTGCCATACCAACGCATACCAACGTTTCAGCCAGTCTCTTTTGTTTGTATTACTTTGAATTACTTCAGTTAATTAAAAACTCAGCATAAAATAATTCAGCCCTGTTTTGGTGTAGAAAATAATAACATAAAGCTGTTTTGAAACCTGCAGCATTGCACTGTAGTCTCAGTAATAGAATATGACCCTGCAGGCATGTCTACTTGCTGTTGCACAGATCAAGCCAACAGCAGGGGTAAACACAAACACACACACACACACACACACACACACACACACCCTCAGAGGCTCCTCCACTCGTATAAGCATGTACACACACACACACACACACACACACACACACACAGTGACTGCAACTGTGTGCTGCTCCAAAGCAGCTATAAATTTACAAAATGACAAAGATCTTGCCTATGACTGACTGTTACGGTTGAAGAGTATAAGAAACATCTAGTTTGTTGTTCTATATTCATCAAAAAACCTGATTTCATGTAGAACCATTGCCATAAATAATTCCAATGTCAGAGAGAGTAAATATTTCACCGACGTTTTCTTTTAATCTTTGGCATTAACGATTGCCATACTCGATATTTAGCTTGTTAATTAGCTAGAGCTAAAGTGGTAATTTACAAAATCCCTCTCTTGAAACAAACAAATAATAAAAATAAGAGTTCTGTAAATGAGTTAGTAAAACATATCGTTACTCTAAACCCAGTTCATGTTGGTTGTGTGAGAGCATTATAACCAGAATAGGCTACCTGAAGTTCTCAGTTTTCTGAGTTTTAGTTTTTTTTAACATTCTTGACTATTTTATGTTAATTAATAGCTTAGAACACAACTTCCTGTTAGAATGCCTTTACTATTAGGCATATGATACTCACTCAGAAATGGTTATATTGAAATTTACAAACCAAAGTATTCACAATATATATTGTCTACACTCAAATTGTACTGCAATATAGATTATAGGCCATACCGCCCACCCCTACCCCAACCCTACCATTTTTGTCTCTTTGGGGGGTACTGGGTCTTGATTAGGGGGTACCATACCCCCCAGTAACCCCCTTTAATTCGAACTATGATTAAAGGGTACATAATCTGCCTCAAGAAGCCCAAAAGTGATGAGCGAGAAGTCACATGAACATACACAACGGTCTCACAACAGGTCTAAGCTAATCACATTTGAACAACACAACTTAACTATGCAACTTCCGATGGATCGTCCAAGCTTTGCTGTTGGGAAACACTTGCTTCGTTGAACGATGCATTGGACTAACAAAATTGTCAACATTCTTAGTTGCTTAGTATGAACGATGGTTTTGAAAATTAGTAGTGCCGTAAGTCCTTCACTCAAACCAACAAAGTTGCTAAGGAAGTTAGCAACGACACTTTTGGACTCCCTGGTTATCATTTGTGTGGTGATGGTTTGTTTATGGCCAAAGGGACATGGAGCAAAGAAAGATGTATGTGGGATATGCTGGTGTCTTCAAAAAGAGGTTTCAATTGAGATGCTCTCAAACTGTCAGGGGAAAAAAATTGTGATAAAAAAAATCAATATCGGACGCTATGGGAAATTATATCGTGATCATTTTTTTGCCATATCCCCCAACCCCATGAGGAACTCACATTTTTACACACACAAACACACACACACACACACACATACATGCACGCACACACACACACATACACACACACACACACACACACACACACACACACACACAAACACGCGTGTGTATGTGTGGGGGTGACATAAGGCACAGATTGCAGGCAGTGCTAATCTGACGGTCATCCAAGTTCACCTGTATGAGTCTCCTGCCCGCTGAGCCATCACATACACACATTATACTGTACATACATAAACACACACATGCAAACACAAACACACACTTCATAATGTACATACATGGACACATACAGACACACACACACACACACACACACACACACACACACACACACACACACACACACACACACACACACACACACACAAGGATTTATAGCAAGATAACTGTACAACATTGCCATATACACCACACCATACATATCTACAAAATATCATACAATCATGTTTCTATGCACCTCTTAAGTCCAGCTCTTACAAGTGAAGCACACTCAGTTTGTATGCCCTGGTGCTATAGTGCTTCACCTCACATAACACGAGGATCCACACTTTTCACTTAGAGTCTTAATACACCTTCTCAGTAATAGAATATGACCCTGCAGGCATGTCTGCTTGCTGTTGCACAGATCAAGCCAACAGCAGGGGTAAACACACACACACACACACACACACACACACACACACACACACACACACACGCACACACACAAATACGAAAATACACATACACACACACAGAAGAAAAAAGGTTGGTTCTAGTCTCACTGATCCTTGCTGACACAGGGCTTCTGCAATCCCACTGCTTGATGTGTGTGCCAAGGCGAGACAATACAAAAGTCGTGCACACACCCACACACACACACACACACACACACACACACCTACATCTATGCCCGGGGTGAATGGACATTGATATCAGCTGGGGGGGGGTGCTGGAACAGGATTAAACCAGAGAGTCATACAGTCACCTCCACTCTACCCTGTTGGTCAGTTTGGTCAGTTGTACGAAATCTTTCCCTCTTTCCCCCTCACTCTCTCTCTCTCTCGCTCGCTCTCTTTCACACACAGACACACATTGACACACACACACACACACACACACACACATATTGACACACACACACACACACACACACACACACACACACGCATATTCACACTTCTGTGCTACTATTTGGATCCATAAGTACATATTACCAAGTTAAAATCTGAACACTGTAAGAGTTACAGATAATGTGAAAGCATACGATGGCTTATACAAGTCTACAGATAAATACATAGAAAATGGAAATTTTAAAACACTTAAGGATCACCAAAACAGATTTGACTCCATAATTGTTTACTCCCTCTAATCACACACACACACAACACACATGTGCACAAGAAACACAAGGCAGCAAATATGGAACTATGGAATAAGCTACTTTGAAAATAATCCATCTGAAATTTCGCCATCCAATTATGACTCATCAGACTATGGGTAGCAATTACGCTAAGAAATGAATGAATGGATGGATTTCCTCTTTCCCCTCCTCCTCCTCCTCTGTCACCGCCCTCCTCTCCTCCTCATCCTCCTCCTCCTCTTCCTCTTATTCTCTTGTTCTCTTCCACTGCCCTCTCCTTCCCCTGCAGCTCCTGGTCCCTGGAGCTCTGCTAGCACAGTTTAATTTCCCAGCATGCTTAGCGGTACTGCTGTGTGAGTGTGTGGGTTGGTGGAATGCACTCTGGTTGTCACATCGTCAGAGAACACAGCAAATGAACACTGTCTAGATGACATGGACACAGAGAGAGAAGCAACATCGACTGCATGCGCGCGTGCGTGCGTGCGTGCGTGCGTGCGTGCGTGCGTGCGTGCGTGCGTGCGTGCGTGCAGTATCATGAGAGTATGTATATGTGCAACATCAACAAAGCAGTGTCCTGTGTGTGTGTGTGTGTGCATGTGCATGTGCATGTGTGTATGCATGGGTGTCTGCTGTATCAACAGGGCAGTATCATGAGTGCATGTATATATGCAACATCAACAAAGCTGTGTCCTGTGTGTGTGTGTGTGTGTGTGTGTGTGTGTGTGTGTGTGTGTGTGTGTGTGTGTGTGTGTGTGTGTGTGTGTGTGTGGTGTGGATATATGTGTCACATAGAACACATCAGCAGGACAGCACCTCTCCTCAGAGAGACAGAGAGTGTTAGGAGGATTGTCTCTCTCCCACAGGGTGTGTTGTGCTGAAGCAGGACTCTGAGCTGACCGCTCTCCACTGGAATAAAAATAGGTCTCTGGTGCTCCTGATCTTGATGGGGGGTGGGGTGCACAAGTGTCTTTCAGGATGCGGTCTCTGCATGCAGCACTTGTGCTTGGGTCCATGGCAGTGGATGAGTACATAGCAAATATGTGTATGTGTGGGGATGTGTGTGGAGCATACATATGCTGAGAAGCTGTTGTCAAGTGTGTGTGTGTGTGTGTGTGAGAGAGAGAGAGAGAGAGGGAGAGAGAGAGAGAGAGACAGACTCACTGGTCCGTCCTGGCAGCCTGCTGTCTTGTCCACACACAGGCGCTGTTCATCAGACAACTTCAGCTCCCTCACCTGCAGACAACAGACAGTAAGGTATTATAGCCAACTACAACACACAGGTGCACATATAAATATACACACACACACACACACACATACAATGCAGAGAGGTTCAGAGAGCATGGCAAAGTTAAAAGGTAGGCAGACAAATAAAAGCTCAAAAAAACACACACACACACACGCAAACGCACACACATACACATACACATACACATACACATACACATACACATACACATACACATACACACGCACGCACGCACACACGCACACATGCACACATGCACACATGCACACACACCTCCTTGTATCTCAGCCCAATCTCAGCATGAGCAGACTGGTTGAGTAAAAGCAACCCAAATGGCTTACACTAACTCACTCATTCTTCCTCTCTCTTTATGCCTCTCTCGGTCTCTCTGTCTCTGTCTGTCTCTCTTCCTCATCCTAAACGGCACATTAATTATGAGACAGGTAGGTGTGAAATCACCTGTCTGAGATGCCCAGGCAGAAGGAATATATGACAGGGTTTTTATTTTCTAAAGCCAGCATCTCCCCCTTAAACCATGTCTCACTACTCCTTTCTTTCTCTCCCTCTCTATGTCAGCCTCTCTCTCTCTTCTTTACTTCCTATTTTTTCCCTCTCTTCACCCTATCACTCGTTCCACAGGAGCAGCCTGGCTTACTGGAGTCAGAGGAAAACACTGCAGAGTGAAAGCTATGCCTGGCAGCAGAGATCTAAGCCGAAGGAGGTTGTTTATAGCCTGATGCATCAGCCGCTTTCACATCGTTTCACTTCCTGCATAGCGTCTGAAACCTCTGCATTGGCATTCATTTGCGCCACGGTGGGTGGATACTTTCTGCTTCAATCAATTGCTACTGCTTGGTAACTTAAGCTTTTACCAAAACCTAGTGTAGTGAGTAGGCCAATAACTTCTTTCCCCTTGATAACATTTCTCAGCTTAAGCTTTTACCAAAACCTGCAGAAAGTAGGCCAATAACTTCTTTCCCCTTGGTAAAATTTCTCAAGCATTCTTCTTGTTTTGGTTTTATATCCTCAATTTCGGGGACAGTTGTTAACACAGAATGTAATGTATAGCTTTGTCTATATCCATCTCACCAGCTTTGTTCAGTGCTTTTCCAACTACAACGTAAACTCAAGCTTAAACGCTTGAGTTCAACATTACTGTTTTCAGCCCTCTCTCTGTTCGCTGATTAGCCCATACATATTCGGAGATGGACCAAACCATAAACTTATGCTATTCTCACTGATGCAATTACTGGAGGTACTAGGTTGTTTAACCCACAAAGTACTAACAGTTATCAGGACAAAACATTCTTTTTAGGAGAGAAAAGCGAGACTCAAGCAAGACTTTGATGCACAATAACAGGTCAAAAATGATATCTGCTCTTATATACAAGAACACAAAAAATGGATATTGGTCACAGGCACCATACCCTTGAAAACCATGACAACAGGGCCCAATTTGGCGCTCAGCACAGAGGTTTTGCACATGTGTGAGACACACTGGTACAGAAACACAGCCAGCCAAACCCTAATGCAGTCCAGATCAACCACAGGAATTCAGAGACGACAGAGGCTGGTCGGGCTGTGGCCCAGCAGTGGACCAGAGGACAACTGGTGATGACCCAGAGGTATCTGCATTCTTCTAATTTTACAAATTTCTTCAAATCTCAAATTTCTTCAAATCTCTGCACTGCCATGTGTCATCCCTTTTTTGGTCATCATAACAGTCTCCAACATTGTCATTATATTTCTTTCAGTACGCTGTCTGTCTCGATATCTGTTGTCACGCTCTCCATGTCTGGTTCTCTGTCTCGCTCTCTGTCTGTGTCTCTGTCTGTGTCTCGGCCTCTCTCAGCTTATTACTGCAGTCCTGGTCTTTGTTTTTTATTGACCTTCTGTGTCTCTGCCATGCTTTGTTCAGCCACAAAAGTCTGATATGAGTCCAGTTTATCAACCAGAGCACTAATGCGCCTGCCACACCTGAACACAATAACATGATGAAGTGATAGAGGTCTCAAATGACAAAAGGTGCACATCAGATAAACATCTCTTCCATGTTATGAAACACTGTTTGTCTGCAACATTTTAATCTTTGTTGCTGCTCTCAGTGTCCATTCTGTTCTAGTCAATATGGTAGGACCTTCTGCCACCCTAGAGACCAAAACAAACAACAAACAAGTTGCACGACAATAGCAAATTCCTATGCTTCACCACAACTGGATGAATTACCTAGCTGAAAATACATTTTACTTGGCGAGACACAGGCACCAAAGGCACCATAAGGGTCAAGTAATTTATATAAGTAAGTCAGTAAGTCAGTAAGTCAGTACGTTAGTAAGCAAATAAGTCAGTATCAGATTAAGTATTTATATAGCACATTTTATTGCACAGGGTACAATACAAACAAAGTCCACTGGCCAAGAGGTTAAGCAAGATCTAAAGTCCAATGATAGGCAATGATGACTGAGGAACATGATCCTGACTCACGGACGGCGCATACCAATCCAAGATGCAACAGTCCAACCAAAGCCCTTACACATACATAGTTAAACCCTTACCCAGCGGTACTGGCACACCATGATTTATCAGTGTGCTGTCTCCTGTTCCAAGACTGATTATTGCCACTTTCTTTGTGAAGAAGTGGTGGGTAAAATAAACTCAGAGCAGTGATGCAAACAGCAGGCATTTTTGTAGACAGGGATGTGTGTTTGTGTGTGTGTGTGTGTGTGTGTGTGTATGTGTGTGTGTGTGTGTGTGTGTGTGTGTGTGTGTACTGCAGTTATTATACAATGTGTATACTGTGCACTGAGAATCTATTATGGTGGAGACACCAACCAGCGATGGGGACATGTCAGAATGATAGATCTTCCCCCTTGCCCCTTCCATGGGCCTTACATATGCGCCACACACTCCTCCACCCAGACCCCAGCGAGATAGGAGGGAGGCCTGGGGGGTGGGGTGAGGTGGGGTGGGTTGATGTGGGTGGTGGCCAATGTTGCAGATGGTAAGCAAGAGCAAACAGAATACATCAAACGCAGAAAGCATAGCAGTCTGGAGATGCTCCCGAACCGCCAGCAAAAACAGCAAAGCACAACAAGATACCCAATTACTTTTCTGTATACCTCTCTCTCTTTCTATCTGAGTCTGTGTGTGTGTGTGTGTGTGTGTGTGTGTGTGTGTGTGTGTGTGTGTGTGTGTGTGTGTGTGTGTGTGTGTGTATGTTAACAACACCAATGCAAGGCAGGATGGGAAAAAAGTAGACAAAGAACACATTCTTCTCACAACAGACCATATCTAACAACCCCTAACAAAGAAAGGAGAGTATAAAGGAAAAGACAGCAGCTTGTTCTGAGATGCAAATCTAATTGGAACACTGGACTACTTTAGTTTGGCCAATCTATCAAACAGCTGTACCTCCACTGCACTGCTCAATCATACTGACCATACATCTTACTCACCATGTTCACAGGCCACTGCATAACCTTTTCTGATGGGTGCTAATAGTACAAGCAGGAAGCTAGCATGAAAATGCCACCAGTAACTGGTGCGAGACAGACAGAGAAGAGAAAGAGAGATGGAGAGAGAGAGAGAGAGAGAGAGATTGGAGAGAGAGAAAGAGAGAGAGATGGAAAAGGAGAAAGACACACAGAGAGTGGCAGAAAATTGCTAAACTAAAGAGAATGTGTGTGTGTGTGTGTGTGTGTGTGTGTGTGTGTGTGTGTGTGTGTGTGTGAGAGATAAATCAATGAGCCATTTAAATGCATTGGACAGTGGGCAGCTTTCTGGGAACTCTCCAATGCTTTACTCCGCTTACATTTTGCCATCTTCACCTCACTCTGCCTCTGTTTCTAAGCAGACTTGCATACACACACACACACACACACACACACACACACACACACACACACACACACACACACACACACACACACACACACACACACACACACACACACACACACACACTTACTGCCTTCTCTTACTTCCTTTCCACATCTGTCTTGCGATCTCTCTTTTCCATCTGAACACTCTCTCTTTTTAAGCCTCTTTTAAATGCAAACCTTGCCAGCTAAAACAAATCAGAATTTGCATTCACAGTATCAATGTGGTAAAACTTTGTCAACATATATCACCTGACATATGAGAGTGGATATGACCAGAGACCTGATAGGAAATTCCATCTGATTTCAGCATCAGCATTATTTACACACACATACGCACACAAACACACGGGCGCGCACACACAGACGTGTGCGCACACACACACGTGCGCACACACAGACGTGCGCACACACACACGTGCGCACACACACACGTGCGCACACACACATACGTTCATGTACACACACACACACACACAGACACACACAGACACACACAAACACCACTAGAACAGCCCAATTCTGTAGACAGGACAGTTAGGCATGTGTGGAGAAAGCTAAGGTGGCTAGCACAAGCCCCCGCCACTCTAACTCCCAAACATGCCTGCAGGCCCAATAACAACCAGCCCTCATCTGACTCAACATATAAATCTCTAACCAATTAAAATACTGCAGTAGCAGTTGGCTAAATACATGTTCAAAGTGAATTTGATCTACAAATTAATGTGCAAATATTCTGTCAATATGCAGTGATTGCGTACAGGCATTCTCAACAAGAAGAGATGCTTCTGATCTCATGAACCACAGCTCATTGCAAATTATGCTGTCTGCTGTCTCTCAATCTTGCAAACATTAAAGAGCTATTTTCTGCCAGCTGCATTCAGGTTGAATATGTAGAGTGGGTGCAGCCTGCCCTCAGACAGAAGCGTGAAGGACCATTCCTTCATCAGAGGCCAAGCAGATGTGGCTTGGCTGTCATCTTTGATTAGCGTCCATTGGCGGCACACAAACAAATGCATCTGCTGGCAGAGGTGCTCCTCTTCAATGCAGACGCAGATAGAGGCCTCTCGAGAGGGCATTTTGGCTGTGAGTGTGTATGGATGTGTGTGTGTGTGTGTGAGAGAGACAAAGAGAGAGTAAGGGTTATGTGTGTTTGCCCACCTTGGCACTGCTGTCTGAGTGGCGTCTGGCACAGGCCTGGAGCTGGTTCATCCAGAACTGCTGCTCTTTGGCATCTGTGGCTAAGGAAGCAGGAAGAGAGAGAAGGATGAACAGAGAGCGTCCACTATTCAGTCGCAGGATAATTAGACATGACAGTCATTACTCCTGCTCCGTTAGCACTGATAGACTAAATCATTAGATAGGCCACCCAAACCACTTTTTTACAAGGTGCTATTAACTTTATGGTCTGGAGGGCTTCACTGTGACAAGTTAGAATTTGTGTGTGACTCTGTGCATTGTAAAGATCTGTGTATAAGGAAACATATGTGCAATAGAACTGAAGACAGGGAGAGTTACTGTGTGTGTGTGTGTGTGTGTGCGTGTACGTGCGTGCGTGTGCGTGTACGTGCGTGCGTGTGCATGTACGTGCGTGCGTGTGTGTACGTGCGTGCGTGCGTGCGTGCATGCGTGTGCGTACGTGCGTGTGTGTACGTGCGTGTGTGTCCATAATTGACTTTCTTATATATCAAGGCAAGACTCCAACCTAGCTCCTGAGATATAATTACGTGGACATGCAACATTTCATTAGTGTGCTATAAAAAGACTGTAATGTGAAGCAGAATAACACCCAGTACTATGCCAGTTATAAAATTACAGAAAAATACTGTCAACACCATGCAAAAATTGCACTGAATCACAAAAAGCCTCTATAGACTGCAAATAGACTCAAGACTTTCATAACTTTAGAGAGCAATGCATCATAAAAAGCTGTGAAGCATCTTTGTTGAAACAGTGAGGTCACAGGTTAGAAAATACAGGACAAGCCATGCCCATTCGTAAGCTAGTGCCTTTGTTTTAGATGCCATTGGTCAGAGTCATGACATGGTACTTTCACACCGCGAGGAGGTCATGTAAACAGACTGTACAATATATCCACAGCTTTTGGCTGCACAACACCTGCACAGAAACTGAGGGGTAGCAGCAAAGCTGACCTTGTAGAGAACACTGCTGTATAAAGCTGCAATGGGTTTGTTCTGGAAAAACACTGAGGTGCTTCTTGACCTACAATAACAACATTTGTTTGATTAGTCTATACCAAGAGACAATAGTTCCTAGGTATTCTTGGGCATGCTAGCAGGTTTTACGTGCATTTGCTGCCTGTTTCAAAGTAAAGCACACACCTCCTGCCCTCAGAGTAACACATCAATGTCAATTTAAGCTATTTAGCTTTGTGACAACATTAATGCTACTTTAAGTGCATACAATAGTAAGGTATAACATTTAACCAGTTTCAAACTAATTCGCAAAGAGGTACAATAACTCCAGGTACAATATCACTATGATAGTTCTAGGTTAAAAGATGTCTGAAGTCATTTGAGGTTACAGTGATCCCAAATTCATCTCAGATCTCAGGTAACGAAAGCCTGACACCTTCTCACATTCCTCTCCTCTCACAGTCCCTTTCCTCTGATATAATAAAAGTGGACTAAGTAGATACCTCTTTTACACTCTCATGTCTCTTTCTTCCGGATTTTGAAACATAATAGTGAAATTAAACCTGCAAGCAGGACTACCCACTCATTTTTATTTTTTAAAAAGTCAAGACAAACCTAACCCCTGCTTCCATCACATAGGCTGTGTCCAAAATGTTCAGTCATGCACTATGTGGTTTACTGCATATGGTGTGAATTACATTGCATTGTATTGCATTACATTGTGTCCCCTACATAGTGCATTACATAGTGAATGAGTGAACATTTCGTATTCAGCCATAGATTGTACATGTACTTAAACTGATAACCTCCATTCAGGGATAGCTCAGGGCAAAAAAAAACATATCTCTGGATCAATTTACCAACTACAGGAGGAGCACGCATTATTTTCAACATCTCTGTCAAGCGTTTACAGGAATGTCAATATGAAGACAGAAACACACCAGCACTTGAGGAGTGATCAAAAGGCGAATGTGTCAGACATGCCCGCCAGCACTGACGAGAAGCCAAGAGGAGCCCATCACATTCGCCAGCTTCCCACAAACCTCTGTGTGTGTGTATGTGTGTGTGTGTGTGTGTGTGTGTGTGTGTGTGTGTGTGTGTGTATGTGTGTGTTTCTGTGTGTTTCTGTGCGTGTTTCTATGACCCTGTGAGTGGGTGCATGTGTGAGTCAGTCACTCCCTCTGTTCACTGATTGGTCAGTCTAAATGCTGCCTGAGACAACCATGTCAATAAAACCACAGCCAGACCCTCTGTACAAAATGCATTGTAGTATGAGGGGCTGGATTACCAGTCTAGTACCTTCATACAGCAGACAAACTATGTGTCTTTCTAAAAGAATACACAATTTTGTATTCAGACTCCTTAAAGGCAAGGATTTCATTTCTAACCACATCTGAGATGCACTTGAGCTCCTTGTAGCAAGCAAGCATACAAGTCCCAATAATTGAGTGCATTTGAAATAATTACCATGATAATGTTACACTTTCCTTTTTCCCTTTCCTCTTTCTATATCCCCACCAATCCCATTAGAGGTAATTTTGTTTCCCTTTCAGTCATAATTACAATCCATCACGGTCTTGATCTACTGTGAAGTTACTTTCACCGAAGATATCTTAGCCTAATAGTCATGCCTTGTGTCCTAAGGAGAGGCAAATTTAAGGATGGTATATTGATGTTACCTCTTGTCCTAAATGATCTGCGTCAGACAGCATGAAGACCTTGATTGATTATATGTTACCACCTGCACTAAGTCACCTTCCTCAAGTTTTTTAAAAAGGAGCTTTTTTCCCCTCTCCCAACACCAATCCCTCCATCCAAGGTGTAATTTGCATCAGAGGAGACTTGCCCATGCTGTGCTGTGATTGCACATAATTACCCATCTATAATAAACAGGAGAGAGACTCCTTCAGCATTCAGCACTGTACTAATGTGCACCTGAAACTGAGCTACTGCTCACAGCTGCAATCCCCCACCAACGTGGTGTTAGTGCAAAAGTACACTTTTAAGAAATACATTTGGGTAGCATCACTAGGCATCGGTCACTAAGACCATGTGCAAATGATAAAAAAATTCTAATCTGCTGTGGGTGGTCAATCCAGTAAGATTCAAGCAATTTGCCTCCATGCTCCCACAGTCACCATGCCCACAAAATGTCCAGTACTGATCCAAAGGCAGTCCTGGAAGCATGTATGGGTTTTTATATCAATTAAATTCATTCCAACAAGCTTTACCTACCTGCCCATTCGAAAGAATGTAGTACTGCCAGTCTCTCAAGGTGATTTATAACTCTTATGAATATGATGACATTATTGATTTATTTTAAATTAGTTCTGACAATCCAAGCTGTGCTGTTGGACATGGTGTTGGTGTGTGTGTGTGTGTGTGTGTGTGTGTGTGTGTGTGTGTGTGTGTGTGTGTGCGTGTGCATGTGTGCGCGCCAGTAGGCAGGAGTAGAGGGCTTTGATTAGGCAGATTTAAATATGTACTTTACACCTTAGTGTCGAGGTGCATTAGGAGTGATGGAGGGCAACCCTCGGTCAGAGAACTCTTAAACAGCAGGACACATCACGCATGCTGTTCACTGGTAGGCCTTCTCAACATAACGCCCCCGTCTTTTACCAGCACCCACCCACCCCCTGTCTGTCTCTCACTCTCTCATATTATGGCACAGTCTCTCCCTCACTCTTGCCTTCTCTTCTTCTCTCTTTTTACTCCCTTTCTTTCCCTCTTCCCGCTGTCAGTCTTGGATCCAAACCTAGATTGGTGCCATATGCCTCAAAGCCTTGCATGAATCCTAATGTTCTTCACCTGCTATGTGCAGTTACAAGTCTTTGATGACTTTCCTCACACTCCAGTTCCCTGTGTGAATAAACTCTTTAAAAAAGATCATCACTGCTTATGCCTAAACATAAAAAGACTTCTATTTATTATTCAGAGAAAGAGCTCTTTGTCTGCATTTGTCTAAGCAGTGATCACCTTCCTCATCAGGACACATTCCTGGTCTGTCACTCAGCACTTTGTGAAATAAAAGTACAAGGAGTTACGGCTTTTTTGGCAAAGTCATATTTCATTTTAACATCCAGTAAACCTCCCTGTTATAACTTTGTTTATAAACCCAAGTTTGCCATGACTGCTCATGCGTGGATATGTGAATATGTGTGTGTAAGCGAGCATATGTGTATATGTGTTTAGAGTGAGTGCTGTTAGCATGAAGGAGAAACTGACACCCATCCATAGAGAGTGGAAAATTGAGAGGCATTCTTTGTGCGTGTGTATGCGTGTGTGTATGCGTGTGTGTATGCGTGTGTGTGCGCGCAATGGATTTGAGATGCCATTTACAGAGTGAGATCTCAGAGTGGAAACTGAGACTTGAAACACTGAAACATGTAGATGTACATGTAAATGTAAATCATGTAGGCATGTGTGCATCTGTGTGTACGTATGTGCATGTTGATGTGTGTGTGTGTGTGTGTGTGTGTGTGTGTGTGTGTGTGTGTGTGTGTGTGTGTGTGTGTGTGTGTGTGTGTGTAATGGGGATCTGAGGTATCACATATGATGGCGGACATATTGACCGTTCTGATCTCTATTATAGGATCAGTGTGTTCCAGGTAACCTTCAGCAAGCAGGGTTCTGTGAGGCCGTTTCAGTGGAACGTAAAATGATCCCACAGAGGGCCATTGTTACGAGACCAAGCCAGGGGGATGGAGACCGCCGTGCCTTGAGCTGTGAGCCGAGGATAGACACACACTCTTCCTCCCTCCCTCCCTACCACCCAAACAGAACCTTGAACACTTATACCACCAGCACCACCACCTGATAAGGCCTTGGCATTTCCATGGTAACCATTACACAAAATAGCTTTTGGATGTAAACAACACAGGACGTTACCAGCATCTAATCATTAGCCTACAGGTCTTTAAAATACAGTACACTACTCACAAATATTTGGCTTTTGGGTAAAATGTATGGAAAATGTCAAAAGTTCACATTACGGTGGTATTGTATCATGAAAGTGGGGCATTTAAGTAGAAAAATTTCCTCATGTAAGTAGAAGTAGAAGATTTAGAAGAAGTAGAAGAGTTCCTCATCTCAAACAATTTATTGAATCAAAGCCAACAGTGGTCGTGACAAAAAATGACAATGTCTCAATAACTTCTCAATCTTTAGGTGTCGTTTCAGGACTCATCATCTTGCTGCTCTTTAACAAGGAGCTTAAATGCAAAATTCACCACACGTATTTGATCCATGAATTGATCACTACATTTCCTTGTTCAATTAGAATTGGTATTTAAACAGTCCTCCTCATCATGCTTTTCACATTTTGACATCATGAGACCAAGACCACACCTAAAAATTGACAAGTTATTAAACAGTAACTTTTTGTCACCCACCACCACCACTGCTGTTGACTTTTGTTTCAATAAATCACCACTGCATGCTTCTACATAAATGCCCTATGTTAATGATATAATAGCACTGTTGTGTGAACTTTATTATCCATAAATTTCACCCAAAAGCCAAATATCTCCATTTTTTGTAAGTAGTGTACATGCTATACTAATGTATATGCATTGTGCATTTATTTTAATAAACTAGGGATGCTGCTCAGCCATAAAAAAATACTTCTGTAAATGTCATGCTAAACTAACAAACTAAAAAGGCAGACACCAGACATTTGTTGACAAAAGGCTTCCAAACTAAAGGTGGTGTTTACTTGGTAGAGTTTATTCTTAAGGAATGTGTTTGGTCAATGTTTACGCTTATATACAGATTAACAATTACAATTATTCTGGCTGGGCAGTGGCCGGTCTTATCCAACTGTAATGCTCAATTTCTGATTGACTCACTTACACTCCTTACAAAGTCACTCAGGGATTAAAAACAAATGACTTCCCCGTTTCCCCACAGGAAACACCTTAATCTCTGGCACTGGCCGAAAAGATGGAGACACAGACCACCTATTGATTCATTTGTTTACCGTACTCATCAGAGAGGTCTCACAGTTCCATCCTCAAATCTTCCATTAGATTCTTTATCCTCTGGACAAGCATGCATGGGCCGCAGTATAAAGTGAGTGAGTTAGTAAGTGAGTGAGTGGGACAGTAAGTGAACTGCCTGACATATTAAATACATTATTCATTTATTTACTGCCTGATTGAATAAAGAAGTAAACAAGCAAGTAACTGAATGATTGACCGTTTCTTCTGTGTGGAGGCATGTCATACCTCGAAGTTTGAAGAGCTCCCCGTTGGCTGAGTTGACAATGAACATGTGAGGTGCCTCATCACTAGGGGTAACAGATGCCCCAGTGAGGGGCAGGGAGCCTCTGGGCTTCTGGGTTTTGCCCTGTTCATTCACAAAGTACTGGAGCTGGCCTTGCTCTGGATCAAGGACAAAGTACCTAGAAAGAAAGAAAGAAAGAAAGAAAGAAAGAAAGAAAGAAAGAAAGAAAGAAAGAAAGAAAGAAAGAAAGAAAGAAAGAAAGAAAGAAAGAAAGAAAGAAAGAAAGAAAGAAAGAAAGAAAGAAAGAAAGAAAGAAAGAAAGAAAGAAAGAAAGAAAGAAAGAAAGAAAGAAAGAAAGAAAATCATCATATGCATTTTTCCATTCCTGTTCCTTTTTATCAAATTACAGCATACTGTTCTGCCAACAGCTGCAGAATACAGTTATCTAAAAATAGATAAACAAGCAAGGCCCTCATTAAAGGGAAAACAACAGTATTTTTTTTTTTTAAAACCTGCCACCAAAGAGAGAAAAAATGTTTTCAAAAATCTTAAACCATCCAGTATTTTCACACATTTCTGTCCACCTTTCACACATTCCCACTCACTCCAAACCTTAAAACCTTAAAAAAAAGGCAAATCAAACCTACTGCAATCCAACCAGCAGTGGTGTAAAAACACAGCAGTACCAGTATGGCTGCTGTGGCTAATACGTCTACTTAATGGATGACAAATCCCTTAATTAAAGTGTCATCACGGTTGCCATGATTGAAATAAAACACACTAGTTTAGCATTGCTTCATTACAATCTGCAGGCGATTCATTTCCATTTGCACATCCTCATTAAGCATAGGATTGCTATGTCCTCACAGGCAGCACAGATATTACACAAGGCTACGGTCAGGTAACACTAAAATATCTAATCAGATTTCATGCAGATGATGGTGTATGTATAAAGCCATGTTAGACAGAAATAGAGTTCTGGAACTAAACAAGGAATGTGCCCACGAAAAGCATTCTTAAGATTCATCAGATGGCTCAAAAGTAGTGAGATTACAGGTGCAATCTGTAGTTAGTGGCTAGATCTTTAAAAAATAATGTCATGTAATGACGCAAACAATGTTTGTTTACTGGGTTTATATCAGATATTATGCAGATTAAGTTCCATATGAAGAGCCATGTTAAGCATAATGTTTCCCACTGTGTTCATACTTGAGAACTGGTACACTGATTTTCATTCTCTCAACTCAAACACAATAAAATCTGCTATAAAAAGCCAGGAACAGAAGATTGGAAATTAATAAACAAATATGCAGATGTACCTATAAACAGATGTACATATAAACAGATATACCTATAGATGCTGCAATGACACTGACAACACTCCATTAACAACAGTGATGACACTGCATTAATGCTGGAAATGCTGCATTAATATTCAGACACTGCATTAACACTGGCATTCTGCAATAACAGTGCCACACTCACTGCACAAACTATAAAAATGCAGAAGACCACAGACCAAAAGCTGCATAGCATCTTTAAACAGGAGACTGTGCACTTGTCAAATGTTTCTTTTTTTGTAGTTGCATTATCAGTGGTGGGCAACCTGGGTTCAGTGGCTACAATATCACATATTCCAAAACACCTTGTTCTACCTGTGTGCTTAATACAGGTGATTTCACAAATGGACTCCTCTACCTGGTTGAAGAGTTGTGTTAATTAGAATATCAGCTGATTTAGCAAATGGCTAGAGCAAGTGTGTAGTACTGCATTGTAGCTTCTGAAACCAGGCTGCTTATCACGGTGTTATATGGCTTTTTTGCATATTAGATTGTTAAAGCTCAAAGTACACACAAGAGGTAGAAACCATCTCCCATAGAAAAAAATGACAAAAATGACATCTACATTAAAGCATGTCCATTTGTGGTGTACCCATACCAAATTTTACTTTTATGACCGATAAGAATAGGTTTGCTGACCAATAGGAACACTCTGGAAGGGGTGGGCAGGGATATGAAAACATGAGTAAATATGATGTGTGAGGAAATGTAAGGAAATGTATGTTTTGATAATCAAAGCGTGTTGATTGATTTTGGAAAACCCTGTAAGCCTTTCAAGTTAGCATACCAGGTCTGCTCTTAGCAGTCATGTAAGTGGCCTAATCCTGTTTAATTGAGAATACCCTAAAACATGACTAACTTCAATCTGCTTTTGTGCTTCTGACAAAACTATCCCAATGAAATTTGCATTGCTTAAAATCTCTCTGGAGTGAGTCACAGGAACCCTGTGGTGGGACGTACTAATAGGAAAAATGAAGTTCCCAGACTCCTGCTGTCAGCACAGCACTTAAAAATTATGGCAAGCCCTTACACTGAAGGTCACAATCAATCACTGGATCAGGTTATGACATCAGCCCAAGCTGTGATGGACACCTAGAACTATAGGTTCAGCAAGCATGATGGAATGACATCATACTTCCTTCTTCTGGAAGATGATGACATCCTACTTCCCCTTTTTCCAAGATAACAGTGTTGTGATGGTTATTCAGTCCATCAAATGCAGAGGAACATGGGATTACGTGTAAATATTTTCCTATTGCCCACTATTCCCTCACTGTTATGACTGTGGTCACAAAGTTTAGACAGTTTAGATACCCCATTCAAGCATTAATGGTGGAATGAAATACTTTTTTAAACTTTGGTAGAACTATTTTCTGCACATCACAAGTGACAGGCCTTATGGTTTGTGTGGTAATTGGGATTTGGCATTTTGCAGCCACCTTAACCATCCATCCTCCACAAGCACCTAAACTAACCATAGAAGAAAAAGAGGGAGTATTTCGCTGCCAATGTGCTCTATTGGGATACAGTTTAAGTCCAGACTGTAAAGCACCATAAGACGCACGCATTGGTATGGCACCTCATAAATAAACTTGAACTCAATGGAATCACATCTCATTACATAGTAACATGGTCTAAGTCGGCCACTGGAATGCCTTGAGGTCCTCGTTGCGGTGGTCTCCTTGGCCACGTGATCAATATTCCCTCAGAGGAGTCTGATTAGGGACAGCGTTCTATTGACCATGCATGGGAACAAGCTGCGTGAGTGATTTTCAGGTCAATAACTCCGTTTCTCTGTGCTGTGCCTTCATGTAGCCCTTCATAACCTCCTTCAGATAGACACTGGAGGAACATCATGTTGCTAGCACTCCATCTCCTCCTCTGTCTTTCTCTCCTCTTTCTCACAAACACAGCAGGAGTAAACATACTCCTTCCTCCTTTCTCTCCTCCATTCACCTTAAAAAAACAGAAGAAACCACATGTACATCATATCTCTCTATTTTTTCTTTTATTCCTCCCTGTATTCTCCTCTCCTTAAACAGGAGACTGTGCGCTTGTCAAATGTTTCTTTTTTTAGTTGTATCATCAGTGGTGGGCAACCTGGGTTCAGTGGCTACAATATCACATATTCCAAAACACCTCGTTCTACCTGTGTGCTTAATACAGGTGATTTCACAAATGGACTCCTCTACCTGGTTGAAGAGTTGTGTTAATTAGAATATCAGCTGATTTAGCAAATGGCTAGAGCAAGTGTGTGGTACTGCATTGTAGCTTCTGAAACCAGGCTGCTTATCACTGTGTTATTTGGCTTTTTTGCATATTAGATTGTTAAAGCTCAAAGTACACACAAGAGGTAGAAACCATCTCCCATAGAAAAACATGACAAGATTTCATCTACATTAAAGCATATCCATTTGTGGTGTACCCATGCCAAATTTTACTTTTATGACCGATAAGAATAGGTTTGCTGACCAATAGGAACACTGGAAGGGGTGGGCAGGGATATGAAAACATGAGTAAACATACTCCTTCCTCCTTTCTCTCCTCCATTCACCTTTAAAAAAAAGAAGAAACCACATGTACATCATATCTCTCTATTTTTTCTTTTATTCCTCCCTGTATTCTCCTCTCCTTCCCTCAGACACAGAAGAAACAGATTCCACTCTTCACACCCCTCTCATTACTTGCTACTCCTTTATTTCTCTCTGCACCTCTCCATCCCGGTCTCCCTTCTTTACCCTCCTAAACAAGAGAAACAAATGCACTCCTTTCTTCGCTCAGCTACTCCGCTCTGCTCCAACTCTCCCTGCCAAGGGCCGAGAGGCTGCCACTGCTGGCCCCTGGGGGCCTCTTCACTGCAGTGGCTGCTTGGTCGGTGTCCTCCATTTAAAGCCTCAGGAAGACTGTAGAAAACCGTTCCACTCCAGCAGGTCCCCCCTACTCATTCCACAGGGAAAACGGGACGTTCTGAGACGTCTCATGCAAGTCTCGCCGCTCGGCCGGCCCTGATTAAGGCCACTTACTTAGGCTTGCATCACTTTGCTCTCCTCAGACACCCATACTCTGACACATACACACAAGTCCACAAAACCTTACATATATTACACACATGCATTATAAGCATACTCTTCATTACTCTTACAAGCTAACCGTTCTTTACAGCAGAGTTCCACAAATGCACTGGAACACTTTTTTTGAGAGTTTGTGCACAGTTTTCACACAGGCTGTGCATGACCTTACTCCTGGTAAAAAAAATATGCTGCTATGCTATATGCTAAGCTATGTGATGCAATGCTATGCTACGCTATGCTCTGCTCTGTGATGTGCTTAGTCATTACCCCAGATGCACTGCGAGATGTCATCGTTAGCAGTTCCATGCAGATTGCTCTCCACAGGACCTCCCTATGGACAAACCTATGTCTCTATAGGTTTAGAGAGAGCCCACAGGGCCACACATCTGTGTCCTTTTATGCTCTTGTCAGCACACTCCACTCTCATAGTGAGAAAAAAATTCATGCATTTTTTTTTTTACAGCAGAGAACTTTGCTGCAACCTCTTGGCTTTCGTCCCCTGACATTTGAGATTTGCTCTGGTATAATAAAGGCAATATCAGCCTCGCCTTTCTCTTCCTCCGGTCAAGTCTCACTCTCTCTCTCTCTTTGTCTGTCTGTCTGTCTGTCTACTCTTTCTCACAGTTCAGTCTCACTGTTCCCTTTCACTCTATTTCTTCCCGTCGTTCTCAACAAATGTGCAAGGTTTTGTCATCTCGCCCTTGTCCTTGCTTCCTCCACCACAGACAGACACCACTGCTGATCTTTATTTACAGCTCACCATCTGCCTGATACCTGCTCCCAAAGCCCCAGCACATAAAGGCCTGTGTTGTCCTAACACGCGTACCCTTAGACTAGAACATCTCTATTGCAGAGTGATGGATGTGCTGCCACACAGTGCTCTGCTTGTCTCTGCAATTGTGCAGGATCATGGTGCAGGTCATTGTTGACTTGACATGGACAATTAAATGTAACACCGAGAAAGACAAATGTATCTTTGCTGGAGAGATGACAGGAGTCTACAAGTCTACAATGCATCCAAAGTAGGGAAAAAAATTAAATTGCTAGCGAATAGTGGGTGTTTACATACTTATTTTCCACTGAATCTATTACATAAACCATGTCTGAAAGTCTAAAGCAAGACACTCTCTCAAAAGACTTCCATGAACTTAGGGGACCCTTTTAACACCACATCTGTTTGAAATAAGCTGAATTTGCCATTTGGCTTTTAAACATTACCATACAACTTTTAAACTTAATAAGTTAGGTATGCATTATTTGCCATCAAATGTGAAGCAGAAAGGCAAATAAAGATATTAGAAACTTAGCTGTTGCATAGATCAGTAATGCACACCATTGAAGTGACCAAACTGCTTTCTGAAGTGCTGACCAAAGCAAAACACTCACAAAAAAAACAACAAATATTTTTTTTCCATGATATTAACGTCCACATAGTGAAAAGAAGCTGAGGTTAGCAAAAGCTTCAGCCGCTCAAAAAAGAAATGTCTGGCTTGGCAACTATTAAAGATCGCTTGGGAGTGAGAATCCTAAGCAGTCAACAACGGAAGTGCGACTGCATCAAAGGGATACACTTGTTGACTCGGCAGATGAGTGAGGATTATGCCTGAGGAGATTTCATTGAATAAAACTGATAGAATGAAAGCATGCCTGCAGGAGACAAGTTGGCACTCGACGTCCACTGGCTCAGCACTTTGACAAATTGATCAAATGACAACAGATAGACTATAAATAGCCCCATGAGTGTTTAGTATAACCACCTCAGCAGCCACACTATCTCACTTTCTTCACAGACACATGCGCACACATTCATACACACATACATATACACACACACGCACGCACGCACCTGCCAGAGAGGTAGGACAGGGTTTGATCAGACCATCAATGCATTGCATCTTTGGGGAACTGAGTCATCACCCCTCCCTCTCACTCTCCCTCCCCAGCTCTCTCTGTCAGAACACAGTAATATCAACCAGATACATCCTGCCCAACCTCTCCTTTCAGTAAAGACCATTGAGGCAAATCTGGCAATTACCACGCTAACAAAACGACCACTGAAATGGGATTTGCATGATAACACACACATTTTTGGACAGAAGAGCTAATTAAATAAACCATTCAATGTGGCCTTTATGCAGCAAATGATGATAACCCTTATACCCTTGCAAGAGTGGTTTTACTGGTACATGTGGTCTGGTTTTGATGTCAAAGCATACCTTTCAAACACTTGAGAGGAAAAAACTGCCTGTGTGTGTGTGTGTGTGTGTGTGTGTGTGTGCGTTTGTGCGTGTGTGTGAGATTGGCTCAGGTTACAGTACATGTGTGCTCAGCAAGAAACCAACTCCCATATATTCCTGTTTCCCCCATCACCATGGTAACCCCCGATGAGCTGTGGTGAGCATGTACATCAGTGCTCCTGATGCCCTTCCTGGAAGGATGCCGCTGCATGGATGTCACGGCAACCTTCAGATGTGGTCCTGTGCTGACAGAGGCATAACATCCACCCCTCACCCACAACCCAACCTATTCTCTCTTTCTCTTACTCACTCACTCACTCTCTGTTATTCTCTTTCTCCATCTCAATTCCTTACTTAATTTCTTTAGTCCCTGCTTCAACCTTCCTCTGTGAATACACAGCGGGTTGTAGAAGCACTCACACAGTGACCGACTTCTGCTATTTATAATAGCTATTTATAATTACGCTTAGACTGTGCACTCAGAATGGTCTCCAGCTAATCCACATCAAAAGATAAGTGTCAGCACCTGCTACCTACTGTAATTGATAGGTGCCATCCTCAATGGTTCATGCAAAATTATAGGTCAGATACATACAGCTGTGTCAGGGCCAATAAACCTTTTTAAGGCAGAATGCCAGAACGAAGATGTTTACTTTTGTTTTTGTTTGTTTGTTTTTTTCAACTACTGTTCTCGAGAGTCGTCACTCCAGTCATGTCCTCTTCCCTATTATCAAGCTCTTCAACCACATCAGCAGTTAATTAACTTCTTCCACCGACTACCTGCAAGCACAAGAGATGGAACGCAATGAGTCGGAACATCGCGTGCACCAGAGTGGCTGTTCGGCGATGGATGGGCACATTATGGATGCCATTAGGACACCACTGGTGCCAGGAAAACACATTTCCTTCTGGCTCCTCATGCACGATCCCCCTCAATGACAAACAGAGCTTATATTAGAGCTGATACGAGGCCCTTTCATTGCTTGTTATAGTGTTTGGGTTTGTGTGTGTGTGTGTGTGTGTGTGTGTGTGTGTGTGTCAGAGAGAAAAAAGTGAAAGTGACGGAAATCCATTAGTGAGTGTTTGAGGTTCTTTGTGTATGGCATGATGTTTGTATTTGTGTATAAGGGAATAGAGAGTGAGAGAGAGCGCAACAGTGATAGGTGCATTAATTATCCAAATGACCTATGTGTGGAGAGCAATTGAGACAGTGAGGGGGGGGAGAGAGAGAGAGAGAGAGAGAGAGAGGCGGTTTGGGGGGAGGGGGGTTGTGATATGTACCTCAGTCTGCCATAATGAGTCTGGTGTGATGGTGAGGGTCATCACACTTCTCTACATGGAGATTTGTCTCCAACACTCACAAGGGTTTGCCACGCAAAACAGCTGGGTAATTAATACACACATTACATAGTCAGCATACTGTCTTGTAAAGCACACAGTATGGAGTAATCCAAACAGTCAATGCACACTCTTACACATATAGCAGATGTGAACACACACACACACTCACACAATGAATTCCGAACACGACACATGTTTTATGTTTACACCCTTGACAGTCACTGCAGCATACCATCCATTTAATCAATCAATGTACAAACTCCTACATGTGATTTTTTTAAATGGGGACACACATCCTCTGTTGAGTGCTGGCATGCGTGCAAGCGTGCAAACACACACACACACACACACAAAGTAATTTAATACTGAGTGCACTTTTGTTTACACAAAGGTTGCTCAGACCTCACACACATACACACTAGGACTGGGCCAATTAGTCGACGTAATCCTTTACGTTAATTTGTTCATACAAATAGTTTGCGTCAACACGTAGAAATCTAAAAACAACATGGCTGCCTCCTGCAACAGTGCAAGTATGGATACCTCCACACTTGACATGAGGGTAAATTTATTTTAGTAGTGGTCTACATTGGTGCCATTCTAAGTACTCAAACAACAGTACTAAATGCACAGAAATTCTGGTGCTTTCATTGTTTAACTTAAAGATTAGCAAAAAAAGACAACTCCTATATAAACCATATGTTATTAATTTAATTTTGTTGGCTTACAAATTCAAATTTCCTGAGCTTTTTCCTCTGAGAATGTCTCTGGTTATTAAAAAACAAAACACCCAGAAGGCTACCAAGACCAAGTGTAGCAGAGACAAGGCACATTGGTACGGTTGTGTTCCTCAAACCACATTGATCCTGTTTACATTAGACTGCAAGGGTACCCCTTGAGGCATTATTAATTGGGTTTTTTGTTGGATTTATTTAATACATGTTGCTAAAATTGCACTTTTTTACTGTAAGATTAAAGGAAGACAAGCTTGGATGTTAAACAAGAGCTTATTCATTATTTTACCTACTACTGTTAAAAAAAAGCAAATACATGTTACTCGTTTTGCACTTGCTCTGTTTACTTTAAGTTTGTATTTTTGTGTTTCTCCTGACAGAGACTTTATTTTGTTATTGGATTGATGGCCTACATTTGGCTTTAAGTTGCACTACAAATTCATTTTACTTAAACAAAAATATTATATATAGAGATTTGAACCTTACTGAAATGTAAATTGAAATGTGAATCTGTAAATTGATAACAATTGAGCAATAGGAAAATAATTGATATAATTACAAAATTAATTGTTAGAACCATACATGGCTCTGCTTTCTGATGCTCTTGCCTTACTCACTCACTCACTTACTTACTTACTTACTCCCTCCCTTATTCATTCACTCACACACACACACACACACTTATGAAAGGCACGACAAATCACAAAGAAATACATATATTGCTGTCCAACAGCCTCAGAAGGAAGAATGAGCAGCATCTAGGACTAGTGCTCTGACGGATTCCCGTTTCACAAGATAACCACTCTCTGTCAGAGAAAAGAAAAATGAAAAGGTTGCCAGGTGGTTCCTGCGCAGCCTGAGCGCCCACTGCAGATAAAGGTCAGGGTAATCACCTTTAGACAGTGACGTCCACGTCTTGGTATTCTTGGTACTCACTGGTCCCCGTCCTACCTCTGACATGGCAATATTCCAGTTCATTAAAGCAGAAGGAGGCTGCACGGGCTCTAAAGCCAAAGAGCCTTCCTTTTCCATCCGCCAAGCTCCTTGAAGCAGTGCTGCTGGGGCCATGTTCACTAAAGGACAAGCTCACTCAAGAGGACAGAAGCCATTAACACAAAACAATGAGCCATACTGGTGTCTTCTTTTTGCCAAAATGGCTTTAGCAATGATATGAAAGTCATTGTATTACACAAGTTATAAAAAGGTGACTTCTAAGAACCCAAAAGGTCATATGAACACAAGGACACAATAGTAGGCCTGCCTGTCTTCTGCCATCCCTTCTTTCAGTGCTCAAACCTTTACCCACAAACCCAAAGAGAGATAAATACAGGAGGGAAGCAATAACTGGAGCCTGGCTATGATTCATGTTTTGTTGTTGTCAATCATGAACATATGCATGATGTGCACATTCTGACCTCTTTCCTCCACCCATCCTCTCTCTCTCTCTAATGATGGGTGTGCTGTATGGTTTTAGAAGTGTCATGGTGTCTGGATCTTAGACTTGAGATGGAAGATGTTGGGTTGGGAAACATACTGATGTAACAACTGAGAGAGACTGTTCAACCTCTCTCACACACACAGTGTCTCTCTCCCCCACATCTCTCTCATCTCTCCTCCTAAGCATGCACAGTGTGTCAGCCGTCTACAGTGTTGGTGCCCTGTGTTCTCCTTCTTATTGCCCTCCCCCCATCATTACTTTTGAGTGACATGATGAAATCTACATGACTTCCAATGTCACAAGCAGTCCAAAGGCTGATGTGCACACACTTCACAGAAATAGAAGTCTATTTTGACACAGTAGGCTATGCAATATTTCCGGCTACCTTACAACTTTAGATTTATAGTTAATAGCTTTTATCACAAATGTGCCAAATACATAGGCTAACTATGACAACTGAAGACAGATGAAGGTGCCCTGACTACAAGTTTAGTTTATGAATTGTTATGCAACAATTTCACATTTGCATGAAGCTGTCATTGTGCATCAGCCAAACGCCCTTCAAAAGAGAATAAAAATACAACTACATCAAACGAGTTCTCTACAAAGCCCCTGCCGTTTCTAGTAATAGTTCCAGTCTTTCTAGGCCGCTGATAACAGTCTGGTTACGTTTATCGTTGGCTTTGCCCAGATCACCAACACAACAAAGTGCGTGACTACAGAGCCTGTCCACATGACAAAAAATCGCAAATCGTGCCACGTTGGACAGTGTTGACACAGTGTCTGGCGTTTTTTTCTGTTTTTAAAGCCCATTTCATCCACATGCAAACTTTTCGGGCCATGACGTTGCATACAACTTTGACCACTGTGTCGCTTAAGGGTGATGGCATCCCATGAAAAAGCTAATATTTGCTGTGCGTTACACACACCTTGTTAAACTTTACAGCCTTCCTGTTATGTACAGTGGGTGTTTCAAGTTTTAGATTAGGTTTCATTTGGTGTTAATCAACTAAAAACACGGTGGTGAAAATAACACTGAGTCAGCGTAAGGTCGAACTTACATGAAGGCTACATTCTTATTGCAGTGGCCTGTTGATGTCTTTTTCATGACAATCTGAGAAAACCCTTAGCAGGTTAAATTACCCAGTTACATGGAACTGAAAGTACAGTCTACTCTACGCATATGGACATACGACCTGCAATATACTCTGTATGCATGTGAACTTGATGCGTAAATTCATGGACCAGGACTGCATGAACCAACCACAACTTCGCCGTCACGTTCAGGCTATCGGGGACTCTCGGAATCGTTACCTGTTCTGCCAACCTTGGATGAGGTTTGTGTATTTGCTCAGTACTCCTTCCAACTGCCGCGTATGTTCTTGCTGCACATTCGTGTTGTTTCCCAACAGATCTCCCCGATTTCCACCACCGCCCCCTGGGCAGCCGAGGGAGGCCGAGCCCGGACTATGAGAACCAGTCCTGCCGATCTTCCTAGCTGAATTCCCTCTATCCGTGTGCAGAGATCCTGAGTTCCCTTTCGCAGTCCCAGGCGAACCGTATAGCGTTTTCTCCATACTGACAACGGGACAAATTAAACGGTAGGACTGGTTTATACTCGCTAAACCATAAGTACTGTGGCGTCCATCAGATGTCTCTCAAGCTAAATCCAAGACATTAAAAAGCGAAATTATCCATGATTATTTTTCTCTTCGGTGGACTCTCAGAAGCTCCAGGCATGCTCCTTACACGGAGGGACTGGTTTCTCTGCGGCTGTGGGTCCGTGAGGCGCTGTGTAGCGTTTTTCTATTGGAAATCACAGTAAAGACACTCCCTCTGACCAACCCGGATATTACAAACCGAACTGACTGCACATTACGACGGTCAAGTACACACGATTGAGAGTAGAGATCCAGCTCTAGCCGTTTTCCACCGCGGCAAAAGATGTATAAGATTACTGACAGTAGGTCAGGCTGTAGGCTACTGTCAGTGATCTTATGTGCTGATTCACGATTCAGAAGATGTCTTCGCCAATTGGAACGCTCACTGTAACATAGTTTGTGTGAGAACATTGCATAAAAATTAAAGTGCAACTTTTAATGTGTATTTATCCATCAAATAGACAGTGATGACTTTGTCATAAATGTGTTTTCTTTGCATCTCCAACTAATTACATACATATTTTAATGGACATATCTTACCATGGCATAGAAAGGATGTAAAATAAATAAGTCAATGGTTTATACAATTTGAATTGGTGTTCCTGTTTCCCACTGCACTAAAAAAAATGGAGTGGATTTATTTTAAAACATTTTAGACAACTGCCCTAGCTTGTTGTTGTGGCTTACCAGTCTCTTAGTAAGAAAACTGGCTCTTTGCCCACCTCTTGAGACTTGCACATCTGGGGCATGGATGCTCTCTTGGTCAACTGTAGCCATATCAGGGTACACAGGAGTGGATGGAGCCAGAGCTGCCTTTCACTCAGCTCTTGGATGCCACCAGGGCTGTAGTGGAGGGTAAACGCAAGTAAGTTTACCCACCTCTCAGATTTCAAGAGTTGAGTTTATCCACCTCTCAACAGAGTTTATCCACCCATTCATAGTTTATCTTTACAATAGAGTGAAAACATGAAATACAACTTCTACATTAAAAAATCATACTACATTATCTTCATGTGCATTAGGCGCCATTTAGTATTGTTCAAACATGTTTCGAATGTCTTCTTAAAACATCTAATGACGCACAGAGTGTCTCCCTTACCGTGTTTACTGAATTCATAGTTTACCCACCTCTTATTTTACCACTACAGCCCTGGATGCCACTGACCTCCATCTTTCTCTGCCTTCAGAGAGACTGGACACCTTTTGCTGGATAAATTGATCACGAGGCACATGAATCACAACGATCATCGAGAAGAAAAAAACGAATTAAAGTGCCTCAAAGTGATTCTTTACAAAGGCTGTTTAAGGGTTCAACTCTTTCTCTCTGTCAAAGGAAAGAACACACCCTATTCTCAGGTGTTCCCTTTTAATCTCCCATGTTACTGTCATTTTACATTAATAAGGATGACTGTTCATTAGTACATTTCATACATCGGCTCTGAGAGAGAGTCTTACAGAAAGTTTTTTTTTATTCAGAAAGTTGGAGAAATTAATACACTTAATGCTTTTATGAACTTCATTTACTTGTAATGACTCTGACCTTTAACAAATGCCCAGACTGATAAAATGTTCTTTCCACAGAAACGTAGGGCACAGCTGCCTAAATTGTCCTTACGCAGCTTCCAAAGGACTTTTTACTCAGCTGGAATGAGCAAGGCATTCTGCAAACACTATGCAGGCTTGTCATTAGAGTAGTAAACTGTATAATGGCTGATGATAATGCTGATGCATTATTTATAAGTCGAGAAGGCTAATTTGAAAGGACAGTGTAGCCTACAATGGTTTAAAGATGTAGATGGTAAATAGTACTGGCTGGAGTGACAATAGATTTCACTTTTTTTCTTTTGGCTACAGTATCATTTTAAAAGAAGGTGGTCTTTGCACACAGTAAGGAGGCAAGGAAGGATAGTGGGGGGGAAAGTATCCAGTTCAGCTCAGGTCAGCTGTCTTCCAATGGATAAATGCACTGGATAAATCTACCAGAATGCCATAGATAGCTCTACTGCCATTGTCTTTAGGTTTCTTGTTCAATCTTTTTGCCTTCCTCAATCTTGCACCCAACCTGCACCCTCTTGGTTGTAAGTCCACCATCCACCCCTTGGTATCCACATGCTTTGGGCACACAACTTGCTCAAACTAGAGAAAATGTTGACCCCAGCCCTGAATACCATTGTATAATACACTCCCCGCTCATGTATCACTGTTTAATGGGCCTATACCTATTCATCCACTGGTGTCTCCAAAAAGGATCACTGGGACTTGATTTCACAGAAGACTCTCAAATTCTCAAACATGCTTGGTAGAACCGCACATAGGCCACATCAGGGCCTGATCAGAGCTAGAATTCTCCCAATCAACTGATGTCCTGGACCAGCATTACTACGCAAAGCCATTCCATTATATACCGTGTACATGAAGATTTACAACATCTCCCGCCTGTTAAATGTTACATGCTTCTGTGGGAGTGGAGAGGTCATTAAAGCAATGGGGCCAGGAGAGTTTCCTTAAATCTTCCACCAGCATCCATGTTTATGGCCCATTTAACCTTTAGAGTGGATCATAGCCAATCCAGTCAGGGTGGGGCTGCTATGTCAGAACCCTGTACAGAAATTACACCAGATATGAGTGAAATGAATCAATGTGTGGACTTGTGTGCAGGCGTCAAAAATAGAAGGGTTTGAGGTAAAGCTTGTTTTTGTGGGCCATTAGGCCAAGGGATGGGGATTTTCCTTCATGGCCCACAAAAACAAATTTTCCAGCTCGTAAGTCTAATTTTAAAACTCACAAATCTGCCAAAGAGTCCTGGCACCTGATCCTCAATACAAATGAACCGTATGAATACCTTTACCTGACCACCCATCCATCCCCCTCCTCCCAGGCCATTTGACTACACTAGAGAAATGATACCAATCATGTCACACACTAATCAGTCAGGAATAACAGTGCCTTGTTTGTATGGTAGAAAGAGGTGTCTGTCCACAGGGTTGAGCATAGTGCTCATTTTAATAAAATACATGCATTTTGTTACAGATTGTTTCCTTGTAAATCCTCTTATTTCTGTGAGAAATGCAAATGTATTATGTTCCAGTCTCCCTCAAAGCTCTATGGTTCCCAGTTTCAGATAGTACATGAAGCTTGTGTTTACCAAGGAAGGGAACATTAGTTCATGAACTTTGGGTTTGAGAATGAATTAAGGCCATGTATTGGCTTGGTACAATACGTTAGGGTAGGGCTTCTAGTATAATCAAAATAGACTAAAATCCAATTACATGCACTGCCTAGCATTACATGGTATGATCACCACATTGTGCTGTGAAGTTTGGCACAAAGGGTATAGTGGCCGTATGGAATGAAAGTCTGTTCTGAAGTTGTAAGGCAAAGGCTTTTTTTAATTATAGTGTCCCCTATGAAAGAAATGTTACTGAACATTATGCACTTCAAGAGGTTGGAGTAGTGATCCTACATACATGTAGCAAATTTGATGCGATTATGATTTTCTCTACCAAAGATACTAACAATTGAAAATCACAATTTTCACATTTACATTTTCTAGTAGATTGTGCTATACTTCAAATGAACATTTACGAACAGAGTTGATACATCTTGTTGGGACGCATACCCTTGGAAGAGTTAGTTCACTTTTGCTTTCAGTTTTTTTTTTTACAAATGGCATAAAAGGTAACCAATGGAAAGGGGCATGTCCTAATGTGTGTTTGATGTGGGTTTAACCAGGGAATGTGAGGGGAAAATAATTGTTCTTGTAGCAAATTGTTTTGTAGTTATTAGCTTAAATGTAATTTACTGACAAGATACTGGCAATTTAAAACCTCAATTTTTACATGTACAATTTTCCGTAAATGGTGCTACATGCATCATTTTACATGTTGATCTGGTGTCAAACACAATTTGCTGGTGCCAAATTAGAACAATCCTCTGGTCAAACTGATTCTGTAGTTCATTCTGTTCCAGCCTTTTACATTGATACCTAGTAATGAACCATCATTCGGAGCTAAATGTGTGGGTCTCTCTTATGGATCCAGAAAGCAGCTTTTTTAGCTCCAGACTTAACTTTCTGTGCCCAATAATGTCCTCAGGCAAATGCAGGATAATGAGACTGAGCTAAAGTAAGTGGTCATCGATCACAAGGTTGTTGAGCCAATCCCTGCGATGTCTGAGATGAGGCCATCCATCAAAGAGTGCTTCTGCACTCAAACAACATTACTGCAGGCCACAGGGTCAGTGTACTGTGTACAATAGTGTTTTTTACCACTCAAGACATAGACATAATTTAAAGCTCATACCTACGGTGATGAATAGAAATAAGTTTTGTGGCCATCAGTTGTGCCCCTCTCTCTCTCTCTCTCTCTCTCTCTCTCTCTCTCTCTCTCTCTCACTCTAACCACAACTTTGGATACATTTAAAGTCAAATATTGGACTTATCACTGGCAAACACTTTTGTTTAGTTCAAGTTGGATTTTTTTCATTGTAAGGGAGAAAACAGAGAAAGGTTTTCACTATATGTACATACAGTTGAAACCGTATATTTACATACACTTTAGGAAAAGACAATCTTTTTTTACTCATAGTCAGACATGAAATCAGACATTCACTTTAACTTTTTTATGTCTGTATGAATATTTAAAATGATTTCAATGTGCTAAATGCCAAATTATTCAGAAAAGGAGATATTTATGCAATATTTTAATTGTTTTTATCAAATCAGAAGTTTACATACACTGCAGTTTGTGTGCCTTCAAACAATGTAGAAACGCCCAGATAATGATGTCATGTCTTTGGAAGCTTCCGATAGGTTAATTGGCAACATTTTAAGTAATTGGAGACACTCCTGAGACACACACCTGCAATTGTATTTTAAGGAACACCTCAAACACAGTGCTTCTTTGTACGCAACATGGGTAAATCTAAAGACTAAGAATGGTCAACTTGCACAAGTCTGGCTCATCTTTGGGGGAAATTTCAAGAAGCCTAAAGGTCCCACGGTCTTCAGTTCAAACCATTATATGAAAGTATAGACAATGTGGGAATGTCGAGCCATCATACTGCACAGGAAGGAGACGGATTCTGAGTCTCAGAGATGAGTGGGTTCTGGTGCGTAAGCACCCAAGAATTAATGCAAAGGACCTTGTGAAGATGATGGCTGAGGCTGGTAAGAGTGTGTCACTGTCCACGGTGAAACGAGTTCTGCACCAACATGGGCTGAAAGGCCACTCTGCCAGGAGAAAGCCATTACTCCAACACAAACATAACCAGGCCAGATTACAGTTTGCAAATGAACACAGGGGAAAGGATCTCAATTTTTGGAGACATGTCTTGTGGTAGGATGAAACTAAAATTGAGCTGTTTGGCCACAATCAACAACGATATGTTTGGAGACACTTACAATCCTAACAACACCATACCAACGGTGAAACATGGCAGAGGAAGCATCATGTTGTGGGGTTGTTTTGCTGCAGGAGGTACTGGCGCACTTCACAAAATCAGTGGAGTGATGAAGAAGGAACAGTATGTAGAAATACTGAACCAACACCTGAAAGCATCTGCCAGGAAGTTAAAGCTTGGCTGTAAATGGGTCTTCCAAATGGACAATGACCCAAAGCACACCGCCAAATTGGTCAAAAAATGGCTTGATGACAACAAAGTCAATGTTTTGGAGTGGCCATCAAAAAGCCCCGACCTTAACCCTATTGAGCATTTGTGGGCAGAGCTGAAACGACATGTGCATGCAAGGCAGCCAAAAACTATGGCCCAGTTATACCAGTTCTGTCAAGAGGAATGGGCCAAAATTCCTGTCAAGTTTTGCGCAAAGCTTCTTGAAGTCAGACAGTTTAAGGTCAATTGTACTAAGTACTGATGAAGTGTATGTAAATTTCTGATTTGATAAAAGCAATTAAAATATTGAATCTCTGATTAATTTGGCATTAAGTACATTGGAATAATTTTAAATATTTATACAGACATGAAAAAGTTAAAGTGAATGTCTGATTTCATGTCTGACTATGAGAGACAAAAAGATGTATGTAAATATACGGTTTCAACTGTACATGTCCCTTTTCTGTCATAGCCCTTCCTTTCCAGTCACGTGGAAAACACCTTACTATCCAGTCCCTTCATCTAAAACCCAGCTGGCCTGCTCTGCTGGCTGTAGCAGGAGGGTGAAACACAGGACCAACTCGTTAGATGGCCGACCTTGGTGTTGCAGCATTATTGACAGACTGCCCAGATCTTGGTGCAGGAGGAACACAGAGTCCAGACTCACCTTTCACCTGATCGAATTATTCTTGGCCACCAGGACAGATTTATCTCACTAAAGGGCAGATCTATCTCAGCAAATGTCTATCTCGTAATATACTGAACGTTTACATTTGCTCTCTGATTGTTAGATTTCTAACTGCTCTTTATCTCTTTGTGGTAAATTATAGTAATTTATTGAGGAATGCCACAGGTTACAAGTGAGTAAATCTCAAAGAGAAATTGCTACTAAAATACCTTGGTAATAATAATGTGAATTGTTAACGGTTACCTCAGTCATGTAGGCCTACTAGATTTAGTTAGCCTGACAAGCTGGCCCACATCTAATTGTGTGGTGTGGCCATAACGGACAGGCCAGGCGCAATCCAAAGGGTGGCATCAATGTTTGTCTTTCAACCTGCCTCTGCACACAATGGGATAGTGCTACGACCAATCAGAGCAACAAACTTGTTTACTATAGCACTACAGCAGTGCACCGTCACAGTGCTGTCATCATCATGTTAAGCCTACACACCGACTCTCTACAAAGATAGGCCGATGTAATTGGTCCATCCTGATTTGGGGAAAAAGCTGCTGAGCTTGAATGACCCACATGGGAAGACTGCATCCATGGTGGAAAATTTCGATTGCTAACACTAGGATACATCTAGATTTCTAGGCTAAGATTTGATAGGGTTAGGATCGAGTAGAGTAGGCTACTAAGCACTGTACAGTAAGTTGTATGAGCAAAGACACTTTTTAAAATGTGTTATGTTACTTTGGAATGTATGTTTTAAAGTCCTTTGTGGATTAAAGATTGGACTTGTGACCTGTGGCAAATAACCATTTTTTTATAGTTTGCCATATCTATGTGAAAACTAGGGGTGTTTAAAAGTAAGCAATAAAAAAGAGTAGCATAAACCTGGAGTGGATGTAATTTTACCCCTGAAAAAAAAAATAACAAAGTAAATGTCAGACCTGTCAGATATTTGGGGCATATGTGAGCTAAATGTAGGCCAGATCTATTCTAGGAGGGCACTCCATTAAGGAATTCTGAGCCATTGCAGGTCACCTGTTACAAAAAGACATCAGCAACAAGTAACCAACAAGATCTCTATTTAGAGGATGCACAGACCAGGGACAAAAGCTTTGCTTCATGTATTTGTGGGCTATTCTGTGCGTTCATGGTCTTTCCCATGCGCCTACATAATAACCACAATTTCCCTCAGGGTTTGTCGCCAATGCTAAAGGAACGCAACAAATGCAGCTAATGCACTATAACCTTCAAACAACAAGTGATGTGCGTTTCAAAGACTACATGTAGACCTGCTGATGTGCAGAAGGCTCCCTTAAGGGGACTCCCTAATGAACACTGTACATAATTCAAGACTACAAGGCTAATGCATTACTACCACAGCCTTCTAATGGCTTTCTAAAGGGTCAGCTGACTTCACATCGCAGGCCATTTGAACTAATCCATGTTGTATTGACTCTTTAATTTTGATGAGCAAACAGTACATTTGGAGATCAGAAGGTCATGTTGACAGTGAATCACTGACCTAAATACTTTTGTCTTATGGTGTCCAAATGGAATGCACAAATACAGTACTACCTGTATACTTTTCTTCTTTCCAGATCATATTTATGTGCCATATTGTTCACTTCTTGATGATCTTCTTTACTCAGGCGGTCAAGCTTTAGTTTTGCAAAGGCAATTTTATAATGTTTAAATTTTATTCTTTAAATTTAAATGTTTTTACTCTTTTTTAAATACTCAGACATAGTGGCGATACAAAACTGATCACTGGTAACCCAAGAAACAACCTATTTGTGATTATGATTGTGATTACAAATGCCACTGAATATTATTGCTTGTCTCTACAACCTTTCCCTTATTGGCAATGACCAGTTCCCATCCCAGTCTTTAGTTGCTTTTATGAAAAATCACATGAAAGAAATGCAAGTGTGTGCATGCTAACACTCCTTTTATGTAGTTGGGCACTCAGTTGGATGGACAGTCTCCAAATCAAGGGAGAAACTGTGAACAGTAAATGGTTTAAAACTTGTTGTCAGGTGACTTTAACTTAAAAGGCATTGGCAATGTGATTTATATTCTAACATCTAACAGGGTACCAGAAACAAGTGGCTGTGATGAATGATTATCCTTTAAGGACTTACTGTAACAATGGGAGAACCGCAACCACCATGCTCCCGGTTATGAGACCTTTGTTTCTGCCCAGGCCTGAGCTGTCATTACTAATTGGGCCCTCAGAAATGGAGGTTATGGTTCTCTTGCGGGAGGAGGCAATCATGAGTGGCTAATTAGCTGGCGTGATGGCACTTCTGAGGGTGGATCCAGAGTGACCTGTGAAGTGGTCCTTGCTGGAGCTGCCTAAGACAGAGACAAGGGTATAGTGTGCTCTCCTAATGAGTGAAGATGTGGAGATAAAATCGGGCACTGGAACGTTAGCATGATATTCTATCAGTCTCTTCTTCTCTTCCTCAAGTCCGCTGAGGCTCCATCTTGTGCTAAAGGCTGAATTTCACAACACTGCGATTGATGGATAAATTAAATAGAGCAAAGCATTAAACCAAAGTACGACTGTAAGGAATTAGAGACATCTTCTTGATAGACACAATCATAAAATATTTATATGATGTCACATTTAATTTTCAAGTCAAGCTCTTTTTGAGAGAAAACTCACTAGCATCCAAGATAAACTGGAGCCTATTGAGAGTTTCCTCTGAGTTAATGGCACCACAAATTGATATAATTATTAACTGATTGGATCAGCCAGTCGCAACCCCCCCCC
Source organism: Setipinna tenuifilis (assembly GCA_030347295.1). Taxonomy (NCBI): domain Eukaryota; kingdom Metazoa; phylum Chordata; class Actinopteri; order Clupeiformes; family Engraulidae; genus Setipinna; species Setipinna tenuifilis. The sequence continues at coordinate 25,571,562 of CM059283.1, read as the reverse complement.
CCCCCCCATGGCCGATTTTACGGATATTACTTGTTGAAATCTTGTTGACATCATCCCTTATACCAGCTTCCTATTCCTGTACCCCCTGGCTACCTGGCTTCAGAAAGTAAAGCTCCTATAATGTGTTTGTAGCATTCACTAACCCAGCTGATTATAATAAACATATAGATGTTGATTAGTGAAGTTACCTGTATCGTTAAGACCAGTACATAAGTGATTCACTTTTTTTAAAGCTGGGTTTCCCCACCACTGCATGATATTGTATGTAACCTGGCAACCTGTGAAGAACATCAGAGACACCTACTGGTGAAACAGGACACATTATGCGGTAGTCTCACTTTGAAACTCTCAAAACAGACATCAGCTGGTAATCTCCATAAAACAGACACATGTTCATAGTCCCATGCAGGACATTTATATTATTAGCTGGTGATACATATAAACCTATCATTAACAATGTTGCACATAAAATGTTTACTGTTGTAAGAAAATACAACTTCCCTGATTATTTGAAGCTTGCTTTACGAATATTTTTCACAATATTTCCCCATATCAGCTATCCAAGCATAGGCCTGATGTGATGTGGTGTTTCTGAGAGAGCTGCTTTGTAGAAAAGCCTTCAAATCTCTGAGGACACAGTTGGTCAAAAAGCAAAATGTCCTTCTTGCATACAGCTTTTTCCTGTTACCCTGGTTCTGTTCCCAGAACAGTGCAGTGATTTGGCTAATTGGCTGGTAGAGGCCAACATTCATTTGGGGGGAGCTGTGAGCATCTGGGATGGATGGTACTGTCCATGATTTACTGAGGCTCTCATCCCGTCAAGGGCATTTCATTAGCACTGATCTCATCCCTCACGACAAGGCACAGAGAAGAGGAGAACACGTGGGACTGAGCCCCTAAGAGGAAGAGAGCATGAGCTAAATGGCCTGGAGTCTCTGCTTTTTATCTCTTTCAGTTATTTTAAGACAGTATCAGGCCCTATGTTGCTTAATCTAAATACTGACTGACTGGTAACTACCACTATATCCTCAGGACTGTTTAACATTAAGTATCCTATATACAATCCATCCCCTTACAAAACTGCCTAGCTCCAACTGCAGTTCACGTGTGTGCGCGTTGGGAGATTCCCATATTAAAACACCTGTACAATAATGTTCTTTCCTGTAAAAAAACAGACGTGTATGTAGATGACGCTGCACCAAAGGAACTACTCCTCCCACAATCCTACCCTGACAGCAACACTCCTGCCCACCGACGTCGGTGACTGAGCCGCTGACCAAGTGTTTTGATTGGTGTGACTGCTACTGGACGGCTGTTGGTAGGAAGTGCGGATTCCCTCCACAGGCAGCCTGAAACAGCGATAGAGATGTGAAGGATTGGAAAAATTATGTACTTCGGTGGTCAGGATGTTTCCCGGCGTTTTCTATGCACTGCTGGCGGGCTTTCTCGGAGCCGTTGCGTCCTCGTCCGCGAAATTGTCCCTCGGAACCGATTACCTTAAAGGTGTTTGTGAAACAGGGCTGAGGACATGGGGGGAACAGCGTAAATTTCGACAGGAGAACGAAACTACCGCCTGTGACTGGGTGAGCCCTCGCTTTAGATGAGGCTAAATAATTAACGAAATGAGTCTCGGGGCAGCTTTAAATAATTAAGGTCTCAGTGGCTTCTCCGGGAGAATTCTCTGCTAAGAGCCATCGGTCTTCTCGCGTGGCAGAAAGGTCGTTTCTCTGTAGGGTTGCGAGCGAGCTCAGCTCAGCATCAGCACCACAGGCTTCGAGTGCACGCGGCATGTCACGCTCGTGCGATGTCTTGACAAAGACGACATTGGCGCCGTTTGCTGAGCTAAGCTTCAGTTTGAAATTTGACTCAAAACATCGCTTGAGATTGTATATCAGACTGTATATCAGACATGAGTTCGGCTGAAAGCCAGTGGTGAGATGTTTAGCTGCACGCGTTGTTTGGCAAGGATGACCTTCAGCACCAAGAGCACGTGTTGACATTGTACTGATGATGTAATAGAGGATTCCTTCAAAATTAATATTTTATTCGCACATCCATCTCAGCTGTAAATTATACATTAGATCTTCTCTGGATGAAAAATATTATATTGTGTGTGAGAGAGAAAAAACTGAGATCAGTAATTTATTCATTAAATTGATGAAACTTCAAAGTTTCAGATTAGTATGCATCTAATAGAATCAAGAACACTTAAAATAGAATTTGTGTGTGTGTGTGTGTGTGTGTCTGTCTGCAGCTGCACATCCCGCTGAGGCTGCTATGTGGGGGGCTACTGTTTACCTGTAATGCTGTGATGTGGACGTTTCTGGCCAAAGCGCTCAGATACTCCTCCTCCTCCACTCGAACCACTGTGACTACCACCGCCTCCAACTTCATCTCCTCTGTGAGTGCTTGCTGCTGTTATAAATAGCCACATCAATAGAAAAAAATCCTGTATTTTACCAGGAAATCCATATAAAGAAGCAAGGTTTTAAGTTTCATTTTTAATAGTAGCATATTTCTTGTGTAGAGAACAGTGGAATAATGTAAGTAAAGAACAAAACAATGACAAGAAAATGAATAAAATTATGGTAACATCAATGTAATGATTAATACTTTTAACTTACCAAATGCAGATGATAGACAAACCAGAAATCTGTAATTGCTTCACTGATCATCAGATAAAGTCTAAAGAGCTTTGTGTCTTGTGTATTTCTGGACAGGCATTCCTTGGGCAGCTCATCTTTGGCGAGACCCACATTGCGCTGTGGTGGGTGGGGATCTCCCTCACTCTCTCTGGTCTCCTGGTGCTTCACCGAGCTGCTCCCCACAACCCAGAGCCAGTGGATACCAAGAAGGACGAATAACAGATGGCGGGTAGCTTACCACTTCACTGGTGACCGAGCACAATCCCCCAAATAACAGCTGTCTTTGGGGTAGATCTGGCCAAGATTTGGGCTAGGTCTGGGCCAGACACAGCTGTGGTTTGGGCCAGTGTAACCAACACACATCTCTCTATGAACATCTAAACACACCACATCCATTGGTCCACTGGAGATGTTAACTCAAAGAGCATATAAAATGGTTGCCAGCCTTCATCTTCCAGCACCAGAGGCTGAGGAACCCCACAGGCAGCGTAACATAATCTGGACCAGATCGGGCTCAGATTCCGTTCCTTTGTGTTTGACTACACCATAAACATAGTAGATATGACCACACCATAACCATACATGACAGGTGGTAGCAACGTAGTGGGACATCAGGGTCAGGACATTTCACTCACCATACCATCTGAACTATTACTGTGAAGATATTTTTACTTCTGTCTTAACATCCAAGTTATTCAGCACCCATGCCGCTGTTATGCATGTCACTGTTGACCGTTGAAGTGCCCTATGGAAGAGTGCAGGATGTGTTAACAGGTGGGCAGATGTGATTTGCATAGCTTTTTACTCTGTCTTGATATCTGTGCATGGCATGAGCAGACAGTTTATATATCTGCATATCTGCTGCAGTGCTGGCAAGTGATCACTGTCTCTGCATGGCGTATTGCGCCACACACACATACACACACACACACACACACACACAAATACACATTTTCCAAACACACGCAAATACTCCATAGATACAGATACTACGTACTCCACTCTCAGACCACAAACACACTCAAATACAAATACTTAAACATACACAAATACCCCACATATACACAAATACATGTACTCTAAACAGATACTACTCACACTTGCACATACACACATATTCCACATTCAGACCACACAGACACACAAACCCAGACACACCACATATACATACTCCACAGACATACAGTGACAGTCCAGTGGAGTTGGAGCCTTGGTGAGACCTCTTAAAACTGTTTTGTTTACATGTTATTTTGTATTATGTAAATGTATTCTCCTGGGTTAAAGGACAAGGGTTTAGTTTTCAGATGTATTTGAAGGCACAGGTTGTAAACTGTGTGGCTGGTGTATTGTCAGACCCAAGTTCCTGTCAGAGTTGGACTCCCAACCACACTTGAGTTCTCTGTCATACCAAAGATTAACACCACCTCATTAAGGGTAATAATCCGGATGGGATTAATCATGAAATGAGATTACACAATCTGACAGGGCTGGTTAAGAAATAAGCCTCATCATGGATAAGTTTCATCACTGTTATGATCCATTTAGTCTATCTTAACACAGTCATTACACAGAGGCATCACTGTCTCTTTTTTTACACCAGAGTAGGCTAACTCCTGTGTCCACTGTGTCCAGTAGACGTGTAATGGATCAATTGTAGCACAAACACACACAAACACACACCCAGCTGGTCAGCAGGGGACTCAGCAGTGCCGTCCATTATAGAACATCCTCTTTAATTCCTAAAGTGGCTGCAGCGGTTGAAATGGCATAATTTCTCCAGCATGCGGGTTACCTGTGTACTTCCAATTATCCCACAGCACTGTGATGTACACAGGGACGGTTTGGGGTTATGTGCAATAACCATGATTGTTTTGACAATTTTTTGCATCAAAAATAGATCTCTGTACTGACAGTTTAGCTTGATATTGGTAATCAACCTATGGTAAATGCTGTTTACTTGTAGTTGGGTTTTAATTTGAGATTTAATGTGCATGCAGCTCAAAAGTATTAGACAAATGAAATGTACATTCCCACTGTAGCTACACACTATGGCCCAGCATTCAGTACACTTCCATGATCAAGCGTTCTTCCTACATCTTTTTGCTGGGCTTTGCAAGGTCAGGTGATATATTATGGACCAGCAGTAAAATGGAAGTTTTCCAGCAAAGAAGGAAGGACTTGGCCTGGTGTCATTACAGTCTGATTCAGCTATAGAATTTTTAAATGTATAGAGAACAAAAGGAATATGAAGTTCCCTGACAATGTGAATACCTTTTAAAAAAAAAGGAGGCTGTACGTTTTTGTTTATTCGGTATGTAGAAACCACCTTTTTAAAGGTTAAAGGTACAAGAGGTTTGTTGTGCTTTGGGTTAGGGATGCACCGATATATATATATATATATAACCAGCTAATATCGGCCCTTTGCCTCATATCGGATGTGAGCAGATAATGTGACATTTCACTAATATCAATGACAGATGTTTACCTGTTATTTTGAATATGTCCTACATAATTTAAATGTTGTATTATGCATAGACTGGCATATTCACAGACAGTGCCGGGAGGACTGAAAGACTTAAAAGTTATTTTTGCTAAAGATTTTTGCTTCCCTTTCTCTAAAATAAAATCAGAAATTTCACACACAAATACAAACATAGCATTAGCATCAATTATCAGCCAAGTTCTGATTGAAAGTATCAGTATCAATATAGGCTCAGACTTTAATGACAGGTGCATCCCTGCTATTATTTGGATCACTGTGTTACTTTACTTTTTTAGAGCAAAGCACTCTAAAATCTTTAGTCTTTACTGTCATACACTGAATTGCAAATTGTCAAAAGGGCAATATTATAATGATCCCTGGTGAAAGGTGTGGACAGTTCACATTTCATAACCTTTGGACATTTGTACAGAATTAAAAAATAAATAGAACACTCATCAAACCAGAAATTGAACATTTTTCAAAAAGACCATTGTTCAATACAAATGTTCTTCCTCTTGAAAGCCACAATTATGATATGATAAAAAGTTCATTAAAAATTATTCTTCAAAAACAGTCATGCACACCAATGGATAGAGATGTGTTATGTATGTATTGCAGGGACTCATTATGTTGATGTTATCAAAGTGTGTGGCAGAACCTAACTGGCAGTTGTCTGCCTTAAAATGAACAGGGGATCATTGTTTTTTCTTTCTAGATGAAAACACATTTGTACATAGATGCCTTTATTTTATAATTATAATATAATATATAATATTTGCATTTTTATTTGAAGGAATATTCATCAAAAACTTGTACATGCTCATGTATTCTTGAAAAACATTGTGACTGAATAAACCTTCCAAATAGCAAACCAGTCAATGTTGTGTTTGTATGTATGGCATAATCACTGCTGTTAAAAAAAGAAAGAAAACCTAAATTTGCTATTTTATTGTTCTAAATGTAACTACCACAAACTAAACAAAGTAATTCCCCTTACTGCCTGTAGAAAGACATACAAGTTATAGTTAGTTGTATTTTCTGATTTAAATATGATTTTAGACTTAAATAGCTACTCTATTTAAGTCTACTCTAGGGACTCTATTTTAATGCAAATAAAACCCAGTGCCTCCTTCAATTAACTCATGTTATCCATTAGGTTGATTAAACTGCTTACTTTATACTTAACATTTTTATTTTTCACTAAAATAGATCAATTCATAGGGAGTCACTCAAAATCTCTCAGTGACTGGTTGGAACAATTCCGTATGATCATGTTTAGACTGTGTGGGTGGGCAGATATGGATGTAAGCTTGTCTCATCAAATAGTACTTAAGTTTCACAGTGAAATATATCTCCCACAAGACAGGAGATCCTTTACCCATAGTGGCAGAACAAAGTCATTACTTCTTCCAAGCTCAATGTGAGAAACAGACTAAAAAGAGTTTCTTTCAGATGACTCACCATCATAAAATAATTCACCTGTCTGTCTCTCCCTCCCTCCCGCTCTCCGTCTCTCTTTCATGCCCTCAGTGAATCATGTAGATTAGACCTAAGTGGCAGTTATAAACCATTTCCTGTTTGTGGATCTCAGACAGTCGACTTCTATGAGGCTCAGTTTTCTTGGCAATCAGTGCTTAACAAAGTCTAATCACACTTATTGAGTACCAGAGACGATCTTGCTGCGTCTGGATGAGCTTACAAGATTCTCTTTCATGCGACAGCCGGCCACTCTGCCTCGCATTTGAAATTACCAAGGGGAATCAGGGACCATAGCCACCATGGGTGACTGAGTTTAAAAGGCATTTAGCACCTTAATTGAATTTTAACAGTTTAACTATTTAGCTTAAAGGTAAAACTTTTGTTCTGTCTATCTGGATAATGATCCAGTAAGAGACTTGGGTTATGGACTTTGCGGACAGTAAAAGACCTGTTCTGGTTTTAAAGGGATGAGTGTCCATTTGCTCATTGCTCATAAAAGGACTGTGTAGCTTAAATACATCTGAGTTGTTTGCCGGTCATCTGGATAGGGAAGCTGGGGGCACCTGCTGCAATCAATTAGTTCTGTATAGAAGTGTCATGCATTAATTAAAGCCCCATTTCATGTGTATAATGGAGTTCAAGGTGTACTGGGGGGTGTACTACAAAAGTGGGTAAGTCTTTCTTGTGATGTTTATTTTTTGTCATAATTTATTCATGTGATGTTTTATGCTGAGCATTTACTATGGTGTCACACAAATAAACAAAAACAGAAAACAAACAAATGACCAAAACAAACAGCAAAGATCTGTGACTTGATTAATGAAGATAACACATTCTGGTGACATTCAACATTTAACCACTGGCAGAATAATCTACCCTGCACATAGTACACTTGTATCTACTGTACTTTCTTTCATTTATTAAGCTGCTGCAAGATCACTGTATTTTATTTAGTCAGCCCCCAGCCTAGTCACAATTTCTATCTATCCATTCTGGGAGTTTTTTATTTATTTTTGTGAGTTTGAGTCAGTTGGTATGCTTGCCTTTCCCCTCCTAATATGCTGTATAGTCCAGCCCTATTAGCTATGAAAGCTTGGCTAGTTTGTTGGTCACTGTTGTGGCAAGAGATGCCCCTTTGAAAGGTTGTGTCAGCATGCAAGACCCCTACAGAAGGTCAGCATTGTAAACTAGGTTTTCTGTTCTGAAGGTAATGACATATAGAGTAACCTCTTGACCAATGTCAGAAGGATATTACATCACTGCTTCATAGTGCTCTGACAGAAATGTTTAGATAAACTGCCCATAGATGTTAAAACCCAAGATCTTCTGATTCCTAGTGACTGAATATCTGATGCTTTGTCACAAATGGCAAGTGTCAACGTCACTCAACTACCACTGCCAAGCAACACTGCTCAAAATATGCAATTTGTGGCACGACCTTTGGACTTTGTTCAGCAGCAAACATAGAACAGATCCTGATATACAAATATAAAAACAGCTTCTGTTGAAAAAAAAAACAGATTTATTGCATTTACTTTTTGAAAGTAAAAGTAATTAAATCAACATATGCTGCATTCATATAGGCAATATATCCAGAATGTGAATAAACGTTTTTATTTACAGTTATCAAACAAATTGAAAAGAGGCAGAGTAATAGAAATCAGTGATCGAGAGAGGAAGACAAGAAAAAATAAACTCTTGAGAAAAAGAGAAAAAAAAGAGAAGAGCTCCCGTCCCTTTTCATCTGTGACTGCACATAGTGTGAGCTTGATCACTTTGCTCACTGCAAGCATTCACACTAGTAGGTCCCCAACAGCCACACCACTGTCTTTAGAGAGACATAAAATAGTAATTACACTAATGCCAGGCTAGGCTCCAGGGAAGCCCTGGACCATTTATCCCCAGTCTGCTGAGAGACAGAGAAAGAGAGAGAGAGATAGAGACCGAGACAGAGAGAGAGATAGGCCACCCTTCACTTCCTTTAGTGCCAGGGCCAACACAGCAACTGCAGCAAAAGTGCCAGAAGCAGCATCATCAGCAGCAGCTGGGGCGCACAATTGAGTTGTGTGGGGTTCACAACTCTGCTCCAGGCAACAAGGTGCACTTTTCAGAGATTGCTTACGCTGCTCTTGCCAAGATGTATGCACTCACACACACTTGCTCGCGCTCTCTCTCCCACACACAGACACAGACACACACACAGACACACACACAGACAGCAACTGGTGCATCAAGGTAGTCACAGGTGATCCCTTTTCATTTGGAAAACTGCTTTCCAAGGAAGGGACATGTCAACTAAGGAGGAGAAAATTGGAAGCAAGGAAATGTCTTTTGAAGCAACAACAGCACAGGATGACCTGTGTTAATGTTTTTTTAATACCAGCTGTAGGCATTCTGTAGCCACTACAGCTTTGGTGAGATCATACATAGCTGGCAGACTCCTGATGCAGAGTCTGTGCAACACAAGAGGACAACTTTGTAGGCAGATGCTTCACAGTTGTACTTCCTCATCCCTGATCACGTTACTAGTTCCAGCCAGACCAGTGAGGTTGAAGAGATGAGCTCATGTTGCCTTAGTAACGGCTTATTCCGCTCATATGTTGTTGCAATCTCATACTTGATTAATCAGAAACGGCATATTAAAAAGACTTAAATAAAAAAAGTCAAGTATATTACTGTTTGTAGTCAAAACCCACTTCATCTGAGCATTCCTTGTCGTTAGTGATAGCTGCAAGCTTTTGAGTGGAACTGAATATCTTGGAGTGACTATTTGTCCTAAATAAGTTAAAAAGAGGTTTCCAATGACTAAGGGACTATGGGTAAGTCACATTTAATAAGGCAACAGAATCTCAGGAGCTGATGTACCAATCTCCATCCCCTATCGGAGGGTCTTTGTGGTATATTCTGCTCTGAGCTGTTCCACCTACGCATGTAGAGAGAGTTGGGATTTCTGCTTTCAGCATTAAGTGTCTCCCTTTAGAAGGGAGGAAAAGAAAAAAAAGAAGAAGAAAAAAAATTACATTTGGCAAAGAGATTGTGAGGGACAAAAAAAAAGAACACTGAGCCTGAAGCCCTGGTCCACCTGAAGTAAGGCAATTGCCAGACGGTGTAGTTCATCATCTGTTCACTTTCCTCTGAATTAAAAGGCATTTTCATGTGCCCAGTGCAACTCTCCCACGTTCCTGTTATATAACGACGACTGCATTTAGAAACGGATGGGAATGCTGGTTGGTAGAGCACATCTGGATTAGCCCCTCTGCATGTCTTGCTTCTGTCTGGTCCCTCCAGTAGCAAAGGTCTGTGTGTCCTCTTCCTGACCTCTATGTCAACAAACTGCAGCACGACCGGATGTTTAGTCAAAGCTGAAGCCCAATGATCTGATAACATCTGATATTAAGGGTAATATGGAATAGTAATATCATAGAAAAACACTGACTGTTTTTGTGGTATGCATTATCCTCGCATTAGTGTTATTGAGTGACTGTAGTTGGTCTAGGCATTCCACTACTGTACACTAAAGCTGTGAGGCCAAGACTCTGGAGGATTCATCAGCGGAGCGACATGCTTTGGTTTGCTAATACAGGTTGCATTAGGAAAGTCTACAACACCACTGCATCGCTGTCTTCTGCTGTCCGTTTGTGTGCACTTCCAGTGATTGCCAAAAGAGCAAACAAAAACAAAGAAAAGCAGTAGAAACTAAAAAGTGGCTCAGCTTGAAGGAATAGACAGTCGTCTAGACACAGACAGTACAGACTGCACAGGTAGCAATAAGGCGGCACTGTTACTGCGACTAGAACTGACAGAAGAGAAGTAGAGGGCCATCTCAGTTGGCAGCATTAAGCAAAGAAGAAACAAACCGAAGGTTAAGGTTAATTTTTGTATTTCTATAAAAGCAGGCAGATTTCCATTCAGTCACTGTGTAGTCTCTTAGTCGGCTGGTGGCTTTCTGTGTCTCCATGACGATCCAACGAGAGATGAGAGATAAAAAGTAAACGTAAATAAAAAAGTTCTGGAAGTCTTCAGGCATCACAGTCATGCTGATAGAGGTCGGCCTGGCTTGTTGCCAGCACTGTCTGTATGCATCATCATTGTGCGCCACACCACCTTGGGGCAAATGCGCCAGGGTTCAGCCAGAGGTAAGTGTAGTCCTACATCACACAACGTACTGGTAGGGCTCAGCCTTCCCGTGGTCAGGTTTGGCGAAGGGACTAAGCCAGGATATGGAGAAGGGGTGGCCAAACACTACCTTCATGTTCATCCACTTGGACTTCTTGGCCCATCGCCTCTCCTCCTTTTTCAACTGCTCAATGCCCTGGGACAAAGACAAAGGAGAACAAACTTCAAAAATTACTGTTGGCAAGGGGCTGTGGTCAGTATAATCCAATTAACCGACTGTAACAATAAGGCTGTTTTTCTTCCCTAATGAGGAATGAGGCTTTGTGGCAATATCCAGATATCACTAGGCAATGAGAATGTTTTAGAAAATGACACCGTAGAGCTGTAGTTACATTGTACTGACAGCAGTAGCAGTAGTACAAACGTACATGTGTACATACAGTGTACAACGGAAGAACAATTGTTTTCATTCCCCCTCAATCGAACCTCAACCATACAAGCACATTGCTGAGTATCAATATGACATTACTCTTTGTTACTTCACTTGTCACAGTATAGTTCAGTGTTGTGCTGTAGCTTAGTGTAATGTCAGGATAAAACAAAAACTACATGAGATTAAATATGGTGTAGAATTTCCTGAAATGTCACTAAGAGCCTGTGGAAAAGCTGGTATTTTAGTACCGCTTGGCTAATCATCACAGAGAAGCAGGATAAGTGCTGAGCAATCAATGGCACTTTATTACCTCAAATGGCCAACAGCTTAAGAGCCTTAAAATGGTAAACTATTGTGAAATACTGCTTCAATATTCGCTACCATCATCATAAGTCTTCAGTCTATGTATGGATGAATAAATGTTACAGCATTGCATGGCATATAAAAAATTAACTGTGCCAAAGCAGGAAAACAAAATCAACACCATGGCATGACTAATTATTAGATAAGAGTTTACCAAAAGCATTCTACGGATGTTAGTACTATACTGATTTTTCATACACATTATAAAAAACCTTAAATCTCCCTATCAACCAGCTGTAATAAGCCATGAGAACAAAAACCACACAGATTTTTTGTGACATCACAACGTGAAGGAAAATGTGGAGTGCGCCCAATCAGAACAGGAGAAGCATTTTGTGGGGAGGGGGTTGGGTGGGGAGGTGGAGTCACTTACAGTCTCATCGGTACAGATGGAGTGCACTTGTGTGCCGAACATCACAGAGGTGAAGATGAGGAAGAGGAGCCCCTCAAAGCACAGGAGGATGAGGAGAATGACAGTGGCTGGAGGAGAAAAGACACTGCACGCTAAGGAGAGGTGGGGGGGTTGTGCAAACCAGGGGAGGACAGAGGGAGAGGAGGAGGACATCATTAGGATCACACTGCAAAGGGGTAATCAAAGAGCAGCCAGGTCATGGAGAGGGTCAAGGTTCATGAAGTGTACTTAAGTACAGGAAACCTATGGCGTCATTCACATTTACTCAAATACTGCACACAAAATGTCTACTATGAAGCTATTGCAATCCACTTATCTGTTTGGACATCAACCAAGCCCACAATTGTGGTGTGACGACTCCACCAGCGTGAACGACTACGCCATGGTTTCTACACAGAGCACTGAACTTGACCTACTTTCTCTGCAGCCTGCCAAAACCACAGACAGGTTCTCACCGCCATTAAACCAAATGCATTTCTGACTATGCATCGCAGAAGGAGAAGGACAAAAAAGAAGGCTGTCAAGTCTACTAAGACTTTTTCTACCTACTTTTAAGTATTTAACATACGCATATCCAAGTCAGCTACTTTCTGCTTTTTAACATCTAACGGTAAGCATTATCAAAATCACATGGTCTGTAAAGCCTACTTATATTTCTGGTATGTATACTGGTATATTTGTGGTTTATGTACTGTTTGTGGTTCAACAGCATGTTTAAAATGAAGGCTGTGTGTTATGATGTACTCACTGTTCCAGTCCTCCTCAAAGCAGAAGACAAAATGGAAGGCCGCCATGATGAGTGCATGCAGTGATATCAGTGCAATGTACATCTAGACCGATAATAAGCACAACAGTATTATTAGACAGTATGCTGTCAGTAAGGATTTCTTTTCTTGTCAGACAAGCATGTAAACAATCAGATTATTATTATTTCATGACATCAGGGATCAAAAGGATTGGAATGACCAAACTGAGCTGCTGACATACATCTTTAAGTCTTCAATTAAAAAACTAGCAATAATTCGTGTCCATGCTTTCTGCCCTATGAAGCGCTGTGATCCATTAAATACAAATGTTGTACAAATCGTGTTTGAATTAACCAATACAATTACAGTATGATAAGAAGACCAGAGTACTGGTGATTCTGTGGTTCTCACATGAATATTGAAATCTGGGGACAGCACTTACAGTGAACAGTACAAAGTACTTCTGGTTGTTCTCTCCCACACAGTTGTTCACCCAAGGGCAGTGGTGGTCCATCTTCCGGATGCAACGCTTACAAACACTGATAGCAGGGAATGCCAAACACACCCACACAGATAAACACACCCATACACACAAACAAAGAGAGAGAGGGAGAGAGGCAAAGGAAGAGAGGGAGAGGGAGAGAGAGAGAAGAGAGAGAGAGAGGGTTGGGGGGCATATGCAGAGAGAAAAGGGGGAGAGAAACAGGGACACACACAAACATATGCAGAGAGAGAGAGAAGGAGAGAGAAAGAGAAAGCCAAATGGCATTAATTTGCATGATGGCACAACATGAAAGCACTACCACTGTGCTGCTTGGCCAGTGTGAGAGTCTCTGAGAATATAGGACACAGGCTGTAGGTGCTGTGCCCCGCACAAGCTGTTCCCTCGAGTGCCCAACTCAATGTAATTAACACACTGCTCTGAGCTATGGCATGCACCAGAGGCCCTGACAGAGCCACCCCAGTCCTGGCCCCCGTGTCCACTACTCCTACAGCAATGCCCAGGCTGAAACAGGAAATGGAAGGGGGGGGGGTGTATTAGAGGAGGCACAGAGGGCACAGGGTGTTTGATCCATTCACAGCGCAGGGCATATTGAAAGGAATGGAGTAGTAGGGACAGCTTAACCTGTCACAGAACACCAACTCACCAAGGAGTGTCCGTGTTCATAACCCACACAGATCTAGACTTGAGAACCCCTGGGGGGGCCCTTGGCTATTCTTGTCTGAATTTGTGTGAGTTTTGGGAGCTTCAGCAAATCTCTTCTCCATCTTTTCCCCAGACCCCCCGTGGGAGGTGGAAATTGTACATCAGAAATGTCAAAACGCCTGAGATGCGCCCTTATGCTAGGAGAGCGCCAAGTCCACAGTGTCCCGAAGGTGTGACTTGTGTGTTTCTGCTGACACGGCATGCTTGAGGCCCTGGACTGAATAATTTATCTTCCCCTCGCAACAGTGCAAGACAGAAAGCAGCCCTCTCTTCAAGTAGCAAAATGCAGATAAAAACACTAAATATCAAAAAGCTATGCTTGTGAAACCCCAGCAGTCAGTCATGAGAACAGTTAATGGTCTAACCTTTTCAGAGGGGTAGTTCATCATTGTAATATAAAATGCAGAAGACATATATATTCTCTGTAGCACTGTCCACTGGGACAAAATGTATGTTATGTCGTGGTCTATGGGGTACGCTACAATGATGTAGAATAATATTTACAATACATTATGTACACTACATTAATTTACAAGAATCCAGAGAGGTTTGCCGACCTGCAGTGATGTGCTCTGTCTGGCTTGATGCTGCAGCATTTGGGGCACTTATAGACCACCTGTCCAGGCTTCAGCTGCAAGCTCTCGATGAACTCTTTGGTGGCGTTTCCTTTTGGCACAGCTCCCTGTAAGCACGACCACAAGCCCATGCTATCACCTTATTCTAGCACAGTCTCATCAATGTTTCATCTACACTAACGCAATGTAAATGCTGAGAAAGCAACCACTCAGATTACACTTCATATTTTCTGCCCTGTGTTGCTGTGGTGAACCTCATTTTTAAATGTAAGTAAACAGTCTTTATACTACGTAGTAATGAAACAGAATTGAGCATCAGAAAAACATATGTGGTTAATGAAAGATTGTACAGATTGTATAGAAGTTATGCACCAGCTACAGTAGGACTCTTGGCACAGTGGTTTGAAAATGTACTGCACAAATGTTAATAAGGGTATTTAAAATAATGCTATGACGCAAGAATGCTTTGGAAATTCAACAATTTTGACTCTTCAAGCAAGAACATCCAATATACAATTTTCTATCAACATTATCACAATATGTAGACAACCTAATACAGAAGAATGAAATAACTTTGTCACAACCAATACCCACAATTGATGAACAGCAGTCCACATGACAGAGGTAAAACCACAAGCTGGAAACGTCAGGCCTACTTGAAGGACCGTCTCCAAGCCAACTGACTTACCGGGTCCGTGCACATTGCCCGGAAGTGGGATGCGAGAGCGAGGAAGGCGAGGGTGTTGAAGAGTGCCCCGTTGACCAAGCTGTAGGCCAGGTTGCGCGATGGCATGAGCATGACGAAAAGGACCACGAACTCGGCGAAGAGCACGAGCAACCAGGTGATGACACCGCAGACAATGCCGCAGCCATCGCGGATGAACCACATGGCCGAGCCTGGCCCCAACTGGGGCGGGGGGGCGCAGTGCTCGGGGCGCAGGTAGCCCGCCTGCCTCTCTATGTCCCTGCTGCGGTGCGCCGGGCTCTTCATGCTCCTACCAGCCACGCCGCCTCAGCATGCTGCAGGAGATGGGGACAGAGCTGATTACTTAGTATCGTCTTAGGGGTTTTTGTTTTTCTGTGCATTCGTTTTTAAGAAGGACACTGTACTCACAGTTCACTAAGAAGCAAGTGAAACAAAAGAAATATAGTTAAGGAATAATGTTCTATTTACTTATATTAATGTAATTGTTTATTACTGTCTTTGTATGAACAAAGCTTTAGGTCAGTAAATGCCTTGATGAAGGACTTCAGACTAACAGCTTGGTTTGTAAAAAAAAGAATGAAAAATATTGCATAGATCTAAGTGTGTAGAAAATTCTTCCTTAGTTTTACTGCGCAGTCTTTTTAGAGGCCAAAAAGAGAGAAAAAGAAACAAGGGAGAGAGAAAAAGACAAGGAAAAGCTCAGCTGTCTTACGAAAGTGTTACATACAATACCTCAATGACTCATACTCTTTCTGCTGTCTTCCACTAGTTGGAAAGACTAGGCCTAGGGAGACTTGTAGACTGCCTATCCTAAAATTCAGCTGCAAGCTCCCGATGAACTCTTTGGTGGCCTTTCCTTTTGGCAGAGCTCCTTGGTGACGACCACAAGCCCATGTCATGACCTCACTCTAGCACTGACTTATCAGTCTCATCAATGTTTCATCTCAACTGACGTAAGGCGTATATTAAGGCAAAAGTAGCACCCAACCCAGCAATACACCCATGAGTCATACTCTTTCTGCTTTGTTTCACTACTTGGAAATTCTAGGTCTGGCTAAGATGGAGACAACAAGATGAAGGTTTTACATGCTGCACATGAATGCTTAAGCTATACTCTGTGGGGCTACCGTGCCATGTTCCACTCTAAAAAAAACTGACAAACATGAAAAAATGCTCACTGTTCATGTCAGTTTGTAAAAGGTGTTACACAATTAGTTCTGGTGTGAGCTAGATTTTAGAGCCACTGTTGGGATTAACAATCCACAGATTGGTTAACTACAGAAACACAAAGTGTTAAACAGACATAAACCCCTGCCAACACTTATGACAAGTAAAATATGAGACAAGATTCTCTTTTCATATCCTGGGGAGGCTGATGTGAATGAGATGAAGGCCTCCTCTCCTTCTTTCTGCTTCATCCACATTCCTTCCATACTTCCTGTTCCTGTACTAATGATAGGTGGATTACACTCATTATGTGTGTGCATGTGGGAGGTAGGGGTGATGTTTGAGTCAATGGCCATCAATTGCTCCTGCACAGTGGTGTGTTTCTCATTTCCAGCTTTAAGGACACCTCACCCTAGGTTTAGCCCACAATGGATGTATATTCAAAGATGGGCTGAGGATGATGCTACAGTACACTAGCCCATACTATAGTAGACATAGTAAACTGCCTAAATTACAGATGCGTTAGACAGCATAATAATGATTTGCCCAATAAAGAAAATGAATGGGCTAAACAACTGTACAATTTAGCAGCTTGCCGTAAGAGTGGGAAAAAAACAAGACATGCACAAACACGCAAAAAAACAAGACCTTTCATGTGATGTGACCACAGGATAAAGGGTAGGAATGTCATACTGTTGCAGATAAAGCATTAGAGGCCTACAGTTGAGCGGACAAACTGGGCAAACAAGTTGAACCATGGAATGTAGGCTTTAACGATAATTTCATGAATAAAACTCTAAGTGAATGTATAGATTCAAAGCCAATCTGGCTTTTACACAAGGACAGGCTCTTGACATTAATAGTGGCCATTGACTTTTGTTTGAAAGAAATGTAGAAATGTCAGGGAGACTCAGTGAGGGTTGGATGGCTGTTGTGATGCCATTAGTTTATATCCACAAGCGTCTCATCTTAATAGACTATGTGTTACAGTACATGATGGTGAACTATGATCAGTGTGTAATGAAGTACATGCAACAAATCACAGAATGAACTATGGAATTGCTTATAAATCACTGTAATGAGTCACTTGTGGTGCAGGTTCGATTAAGTTCAAAGTCCTTTCACCAACACATTCTTGAGTTTCAAATATTAATATTAAAAATGTTATAGCCATCTGTCGGCAAGGAAAAGTCCATGGGCTACAACAAAACAGGTAGCGAAGTCACAGAAAGGTGGCACAGACACAAACTGCCATTACAAGGGTTATCCAACTGGGCAAGCTCAATACGGCATATTTACTTAGATAGGCCTGCTTCTTTTCCGTTCAACCATGGCAACCAAGTAACAGTAAATATAACATATTTATTTTAATTCTGAGTCCTGAGGTTTCTTCAGCTAGCCCTGGGATCAATGCAACCACAGCTATGGTTTAACCCAATTGTTATTATGAGCGAATTTGAATCTTGCACTCTGTCATAGCTGATACAGATAGCCCAATTATCGACGCTGGCTGACTGTATAAATGTATCTTACGTTATGCGTAAGAAATCTCTGTCACGACGGAACACTAGGGTTAACACAATCTAACCCAAAATCGATATAAATATCTGGCTACTTGTAAACTCTGGGATACATAGTAACAGAATTGTAACAATCGAAATTGATAGATCACTTCCTGGGTAGGGACAGAACAAACTTTGCTGTCACGCTGTGGTTAAAGTTTACAGGTTGTAACTTTGATTCCGCTATTTCAAAGAAACAAATAAGCAAGCTAATGTAATTGCAACATTAGTGTAACTAGCTACAGTGTTAACCAGCATATTACCCTAGCTATAAACAATAACTATTAGCCTCATGGATTTGCATCAGGGCAGCTCAGTTGCATTTCTCTGGGTACTTGGAGGTTTGACTACTCGGGTAAACCGCCACCAATAAAAGAAAACATATGAAAATGCATAACCATTACTTACCTTTCCCTTATTTGCCGTAGGTGACGAGCGATGTTACCTGGCTAAATCGCTAACTGACGTTAGCTAAAAGCTAAAATACCCTCCCTGGATCTGCGACAGTAGCAGGCATGCACACCCCTTTTCTACAGGATCACGATTGAGGCTTTACTTATCTGATTCGTTAAATCTCTCACCACTGCTAACGTTTATTCTGCTCTGTGGAAAGATGTTTGCAAGTTGTAGTTGGTAACTTAGCCTGTTGGAATGTGTTAGTGAGAGTTAGCAATGAAACGTGACAACCCGTTCTCATACAAGGGATTCCCTACCCGAGAAACACAAGTAGGAGGAGGAGAATCAGGAAGTTTCCATCGAAACCCACGTAAGACAGGACTTCCTGGTCTCTGGGATCAGGTTGATCTAGTCCAGTGCATCTCCAACACCAGGTTTACTCATGTGCTGAAACAATTAGCACAATGAAAAATACTTTAACTCAGATAACAAACTGATAAAATGACTGACAGCAATACTGTGTATTATTTTTATCCACTAATGCAGATCCTAATTATTTTCATAACACTATAGGCCTAGATTAGACACCCCCTCACCTGGGCTATCAAGAATTGTTCCCACTTGAAAGTAAACTGCATTCTGGCTAATCAATTACTGCCGTTATAAAAAAATAATGTAAGGAGGGACTTATACCAAGAACACCTATAAAAAGCATATACAAACATACACATACTAGCCTTCAACACTTAACCTATTACAGAAATATTTTATTTAGGCCTAATAACTAACTTCAGGGTTTTTGATGGATGTGGCATTTTGATATTTCTTTTGATGGTAGGGTTCACAAAAACAGAATAATTTAAGTGACTGAACCAAATACCAAATTACATAACAGCCCTAGTTCTCTCTCTCTCTCTCTCTCTCTCTCTCTCTCTCTCTCTCTCTCTCTCTCTCTCTCTCTCTCTCCCTGTCTGTGTATATTAGAGACAGAGAGAAAGAGAGCAACAACCAGCTGCATATCTTGGTATAGTTATAATATATATTTAATTAATATGTATTATTTTCTTTGTATTAGAGACAAAAAAGACAGCACATTTTTAGTGTCAGAGTTTATAAAGAGGACAAGAAGGGTCTGAGGTTGAATGGCATGTTATTTATTTTATTATATTATTAAATCAGCATGTCACTGGATATTGGACTGAAACAGAGTGAAAACTGTCAGATAAAACTGGCACTGAAGAATGCTTGAGAAATTTCATCAAAGGAAAAGATGTTATTGGCCTACTTTCTACAGGTTTTTCTAAAAGCTTAATGTGCCAAGCGATTGTTTGAAGCAGAAAGTATCCGCCCACCATGGAGCGAACGAATGGCAATGCAGAGGTTTCAGATGCTTCAAACAAAGTGAAACAATGTGAAAGCGGTTGATGCATTAGTCTAATTGACACCACTATCATTGGCCTAATTAACGACAAAACTGGTGAAAAAATAATAGATTATTAAAAACAAGATTGTGACCAAAGCCTCAGACAGCATTGGTTGTGACCTCACTCCAGTCCATTCCTTTTACTCTGACTGCAGTTAAATCCGACCCTACTAACTAATCAAGGCCTTTCTCATCCATGTCACTACACATTCCAACTTCTGCCCTCTGGAAGATGGTTTAGGTTCATCTGTACAGAGAAAACATGTTTCAGAGAGCTTCTTCCCTTGAGCCATCAGACTCATATACATGGCTAAACTGATCTGAATGATCTACTTCTTATTTATTTATTTTTCTCCTTGTACTGAGCTACCTTAACAACAAGCTCAACTTAGACTCTCAACCCAAACCTAAATATTACCATTTCTATTTGTTTCGAAACTGCTGCACTGTAAAATACAGTGAGTTTACAAACCATAAACAACAGCCAGTAGGACTGTAGAATACAGTATGCCGATATGAATCTTGCCTGATCTCCATTTTACACAGGCCTAATGTAATGTGTGAAATTATTAAATAGACTAACATTGTATTATTGTTTCTGAAATGTATCATGTAATGTATCATAAAGTAAACTGATGTTCCCATTCATATTACAAAAAGAGGGGGCGGGGGGAGGAGGGGGCTGGCATACCCATCAGTATTAAAAGCAAGCCCATATTTGAATTTAGATTGAAGCATCATATGGAAATTCGCAATCTGTATTTTTATTGTAAGAATTTTTAAACAAATGATGACACAAACTGTATTTCAAGACACAAAGGCAGAAAGTATGTCTTTCGTTATAGCGCATTAGGGTCGTGAACCAAACTGATCCGAGAGCAGCTGGAGCTGGCAAAGGGGTAGTCGCACTTTGATGAGGTAAGACTGCGTCACATGTGGTCGTGCTTCGGCTAAAAACATGGCCACAGTACAAATCAGTGAAGCTGAAAAGTTATATGTTCTGCATGGAGTACGGGTGAGTTACATCGCTAATTCGAGACATTGCTTAACAGTGTTATTCTGCGCGATCGTGTTTGTCGATAATGTGTAATATAGATAATGGCAAATTACTTGACGCTGGTTCAACTTCATTACAACTATCTGTCTGTCAGACGTAGGCTACGAGGTCCCTAACTGTTCTTGGAAACATTTTATTATCAGGACGATTTACGTGTTGATGGACGGGGATGCGAGGACTACAGACACATGGAGATCGAGACAGATGTTGTGTCGAACACAGATGGTTCAGCTAAAGTCACTCTGGTGAGTTAACGTAACAGCTATCACATAGGGTGACCAGACGTCCTCTTTTCCCCGGACATGTCTTACTTTTGGGACCTAAAAAAATGTCCGGGGGGATTTTCAAAATCGTCCGGGATTTCGTGCGTCTGTCTCAAAACACAATGCAGTGCCAATAGAATTCCACTCCGTTCCGTTTTACTCCATTCCAGGTTTCTGTGTATCGTTCTCAAATTAGTCACGCCCTTCTCAACTTCAGTCACTTTGCTTTAGTCTTGCTAGTGTGTTCACAAGCGAAACGGAAGCAGTCAGAACAGCACATTTGCGTCCGCTGCTACAATGCCTAAACGCAAGTGCTCCTTCACGGAGGACTTAAAGAAAAAATCCCCTGTTTTCGCCAAGGTCGTGATCCGTATGAGGCCGAGTGTTTGACGTGCAAGGCAGGCACTTACGTGTCTGTGGCTAATAAAGGTGCCAATGACCTGCAGGCACTAGTGGTGGGCAGAGCGAGGCTTCGTGAAACACTGAAACAGTTGAAACAATTGTGCCATGATGATTCAAGGCTCCGAAACAATCTGAAACCTGTTTCTACAGCGCCATCTAGTGGTCATATCTACGCGATAATCTAGGAAGAAAACTGCATACCACGAACATAGATTTGTGGTGGCGCACTTTGTAGCCCACTGAATTGCTACATCGGTGTGCAGGGTTCGATTCCTGGCCGAAGTGTGAATGAGTATCTGTAATCGGGAGGATACATATGGGTGAAGGACTATTGAATTGCATGTTAATGAAGATTAAAGATAATAATGACATTGAACATTTTCTAATCCAGGCACACGTAAATTCTGCAAAGCACACAAAAGCAGCGAGGGGCGAGAGCTCATCTTCTAAAGTCACAGATTTCTTTGTTAGCAAATCCGAGAGTGTAGCTGTCACTGCTGCAGAAGGCAGCTTTGCTTTTCACACAGTAAAGCACCACGAAAGTCTTGCTGTGAGAGAGGAGAGCAATTTTCCCCTCCTTATTACGCCTGATTCCAAACATTGTATTGCAGTTATCTCCAGTAGGCCTAAATGCAATGCCCTTCTTTTGCAGTGTCTTTAACAGAGCGATGGTACAAAAAAGGTGTCCTCTTTTTCAACTACCCAAATCTGGTCACCCTATATCACAACATACACAACTACACTGCATTTCTCAGAAAAAAGCAAAGTGTGATTGCTCACGTTGTTGAGAGTAGCTTTTATCATTTTCATGTATTGGGTTCAGTGGTCAATAACTTACCAGATGTCAACACCTGTATCATCTGATCATTGAATGGAAGCATGAACATGTCGACCAATTAGAGGTTAATAAATGTTGGAATGTTGATGGTTGAATGAATGAATGAATGGGTAGTTTGGTTGCGAAAGATATGGATGCATGAAGGCAGTCTGTATGCTTATTTTAAAGGGAAACAAGGTGCCCTAATGTTGACACGTCCACATGTTATATAATGATTGAGAGTGTGTTTATGTCTGTACTTGCATATTTCTAGTTTTCTTATCAAACCTCGTACTTGTAGATGTCACAGTTCCTCTACATTCCAAATTCCTAATTTAAAAAATGGCAGTTGGCCAGCTCTCTGACGCCAAATAAGAAATTTTCACTAGTTCACACACACACATTTTTGTTCTCTCTGTCTATTCCTTTTGTACATTCATTTCTTTACACAGATGGGGGTGCACAGTTTAGAGTGGTTTAGAAGTACCTTTAACATGGTTTAGAGAATAGATTTTAATATGATTTGAAGAAAAGGTCTTCCTGTTACCCTTTTACATCATCTACATCTTAATTCACAGGTTTGACATTGTTTAAAGTAGAGTGCAGCTTAAGTGGGTGATGTGCCACAGTCAATCACAATGCACCAGTGTTATCATTTTAGTGGCAACGGAAAGTGCATATAACGAACAAATGACAAGAACCAATGTAACCATTTTGAATGCCATCTGAAATTCAGGCATTGCCAGACAGTTGAAACAATGTCTTTATCCCTAACACAAATGAAGTGTCCCAGATTTCTCTAGGTCTTTTTTGTAGGAAATTTGCAGCATTTTGCTCCTGCTATATGTTAAAGCAGAATAAATTATGATTAACAGCAAGCACACTAATAATCTACTATGCGAGTGCATCCTATGTTCTAAGAAATCGGTGTGTGAATTGCATGGTCATTTGTGTCACAAACCTGTTGGTGTCCAACTGCAATAAATTTACCATGTTTTGTTGTTATTGTTTTTTTCCAGGGGCATACAAACGTTCTGGTTGGAATCAAAGCAGAAATAGGAAAACCCAAACCCATGTTGCCAGATGAAGGATATGTGGAGTTCTTTGTTGACTGGTAAATGTGATGCAATGATTGATCGCTTACTATTCTGTTTGTGTGTGACCCACGGTCTCAATTGTACAAGGTTATAAACAAAGGTCTAATTGTCCTACAGGAGCATTGTCACAGTAGTACTTATCAAGTATTGTTTTATTTCTGTTATATTTTTGTGTTAAAGTATACAGTCTACAACTCAGAATGTCAAATGTGGCTACCGTGTAATTTGCATCACATTAGAAGGCTAATCATCTTTACATCTGTGTTCCTGCAACTTTCAGCTCGGCCAATGCCACTCCAGAGTTTGAGGGTCGGGGTGGGGAGGGTCTTGGCATCGAGCTAAGCAACACCCTGTATAAGGTGTTCAATAACAAGCAAAGTGTGGATTTGAAAAGTCTCTGCATCAGCCCAGGGGAGCACTGCTGGGTGCTGTATGTGGACGTGCTGGTGAGTAACACCACAAGTGGGCCATGTTTTTATTATTTAAAAATTCTTTGCATAATTATGGTATACAATGACCTGACATATGATAAGCATAATAGGAATACAGTGTTACCTAGAGAAGTTATTGAATGGCATTGTCTACAGGCTGAAGATGGAGGGATGTATTTAACCTTAGCGTGCTTAAACATGAGCTCAAGAGTATGTTGCATTATGCTTGAAACAGTGCTTGGCACCCTGGATTCAGAAGCTACAATCTAGTGCCACATATTCTAAATCACTTGGTTTCACCTGTGCACTTAATATAGGTGAATTCAATAATTAATTCCTCTAACTGAATGAAGAGCTGGGCACATTAGAATCCACTGGTTTATTAAACAACAAAATTGCGGTACTGCATTCTGAATTCAGGTTGCCCATCACTGGTCTGAAATATGGGCTGTGTGTATTTTTAATATGAGAATTTCAAGTATGGATTCTAACATTTTACTGCTGTTTTGGTATGTTGTTTGGTGTAATTGTAAAACACAGAGAAAAGAGAAAACAAGTGGATGGCTTTCTATTTTCATTTTTCTATTTTTTCACAGCTTCTGCAATGTGATGGAAACCTGTTTGACGCTATCTCTGTGGCTATCAAGGCAGCCCTGTTTAACACAAAGTGAGTGGAGTTTCCTTTTTTGTATTGATCTCCTGATGTTAACACTTCTAAACACAGTGAAGAGTGAAAACACCATCGATTATTCAGTGTAAACAACAATATTGACTTATTTGCTTGATGGTGGAATAGGATTCCGAAAGTCCGGATAGCTGAAGAAGAGGATGGAGGGAAAGAAATTGAACTTTCAGATGACCCGTATGACTGTGTGCGAGTCAGTGTTGAAAACGTCCCCTGCATTGTGACCTTGTGTAAGGTATGTGTTATACCCGCCGTCAGCCAGAAAATTGTTGCTGATGGCTGTTGTACATATTTAACTGATGATGGTAACATAACCGATAATTTAACTGCTGTGGTTTGTCTTAGAGTGTGATATACTGTAATGTTACAACTCCATCATGAGGTTGTTGCCTTGTATTACTTGACCATAAAGTCTTGACAGCATGTATTTATTGTAACTGTGTTATGTCCTATTTGGTATTTGTCCTAAGTGTATAACTGAATCTATGTATGCCACCATGTTTGTTAGCAAGTATTTTCATTGGATTTTTCCCGTGGTGGACAAAAGAGCAGTTAATCTACTGATGCACAATATGATTGGTTGTATGAGAAAATAGTAAATTACTAAGTCTGTAAATTCTGGAGAGCATGTTCAGGTTATATAATGTTAAATTTCTCTTAAGTATTTCCTGCCCTATTTCCTACGCTATTCTAGAGAGTGCCTATTGCCTGACTAATAAGTAAATAAATTAAAATGGTGCGTGTGTATGTGTGTATGTATCCGCTTACCTGTCTGTTAACACCCACTCATGTTTCCCTTCACAGATAGGCCACCGCCATGTGGTGGACGCCACCTTGCAGGAGAAGGCGTGCTCCGTGGCCAGCCTGCTCATCTCCGTAACGCACAAGGGCCTGGTGACCTGCGTCAGGAAGCTGGGGGGAGGCAGCCTGGACCCAGAGAGCATATTCGAGATGACGGAGGTCAGTCAAGGGCACATGACAATGCAGCAGTTTTTTTTTTTCCCCACCATCTGCTCATGATGTAAAGTGCTGAGTCAGTATTCAGGGTCAACTCAGGGTATGCGTTGGTGTATATGCATGAGGTCATCTGTAAGGGAACAGCCGTTTGGTGTTGTATAATGAGGGTGTGCAGTTTTGTTTATGCAAATGTGGTTGAGGGAGAGAGGAAGCGAGAGAAAGACTGGTGTGAAATGTAACACAGGAAAGAGTGTCCCAGAGGGCTGAGTGTTGAGGTGTTGTTTTCTCTCCTTTCTCCTCATGTAACCTCTGAGACTGAGACATGTTTTTTTAATTGCTGAAATTTTTTATTGTTAGTTCAGATACTGTGATCGGAGAGCACTTTGGGTGACATAGTAAAAAAAGCACCTTCCATTGGTACACATTTGAAAAGGAAACAATTTAAGATGCACATGATATTGGACTCCCTGAGATGATATTTAGGAGGGGGCAGAATGTGCTTTACTGGAAACATTTGTGTTTGTGTGCTCTTCAGACTTATGACTATAAGAGACATTCAATTATAGGGCAGTTTGATAGAGGATTGAATATACATATTACCATGTGCAGCATCACTTCAAATGCTGATAGCCCAGTGCCAATGTACATGCACATAGTTGTGTGAAGCTTTTTGAAAATATGGTATACTTTGGGAGATCACATTTGAATAAATACATTGGATTTCTCATTTAGGAAGATCATATGCATTTTTACAACTGCTTAGTATTCAGTTATAGAATGAGATTACTCTGTGCACTCCTACCTATGCTTTCCATCATGTCTTCCTTTTACCAAAATTTTGCATCAGTCTCTGCAGATATGCCCAAAATACACACACCGAGTTGAGCTGTGGCTGTTTAGGTGTTTTTCGCTAAAAGGCTTCCCAGACAGGATATGTGCTAATGGTGTGTTTTTGCTGTCCACAGACAGGGAAGCGGGTAGGCAAAGCTCTTCATGCCCCTCTCATGGAGCTGCTTCAGAAAGAGGAAAGCCTGGGATCAAAGAGACAGAAAGTTGGCTTCCTAGGATAAATGCCACCACCCTCTTCCCCCATCCCATAATTTTGTACCAATGTTCTGTTTGTTTTTGTATTAAAGTTTGTCTACCTTTTTGAAGAAGTCTTCTGTGTGATGTCCTGTGGAGTGGCTGATGTCATAGCACAAGAAAATGAATAGTTCCATTGACGCCTTGCTGACTTGGGCTTATGCAACCTGTTTTGAATGGTAGTTTAATGTTCATTGTCAGTGGTCAGAAATCTAAGTGGTTTATCTAAGTAGTGTTTATGCACACATGAGTCAGATAGTGGGAAAGAGAGTCCATTACTAAGCATTGTTCTCCCTTTCATTCTCTCTGCAAACATACCTCAGTAGCTGTGTTATTTACCATAGGTTGGGGCTGGGTGACGTAATGTACACAAGATTGGTTATTTATATAAAATCATTTTTTTAAATAATCTGTTTCAATCAAAGTCAAGCCAGCAAAGTGGTTTTATTCACAGCAGCATGTGTGTACTGGATTAGGTGTGTGCAACAGCCTGGGACTTAAATTGCCTAGCATCAGGAAATGAGCTGTCTGGAATGGCTTGTCATTGACATTTAAAAAAACACTCATTCCAGTGGAAAGACAGAGACTTCAAAAGACTGCATGTCCTGAAACAGGTTTCCTTAAAAACACGTAACCACAAACCTCTTGTTTATTATAAGAGGCTGTAAGGGCAGAAAACAAATAGTCTCATGTGCATCTTTTCACATGTCGTAATGTATTAACAAATGTTATTCACAATGATGCATTTAGGAATAGATTAAAAAAATGAAAGAAGATGCAATCAAAGAATTAATATGCATTGCTTCAGTGTTACACTTTATAAACTTCACCTCATAACTACATCACAGGAACAGCAAGTAAGTTTGTCATCAATCTGTAACTCATCATCAGAGTGCATTAATACCATGTGTGTCTGCACCTTCATTTGCCAGTGAAACTGCAGGATCACTTTTTGAATAACAAAATGGACTTGTGAAGAAAGGCTCTTAAGAATACTGGTGCTGATGAAAGACAGGGTGGGATAGGCCTCCACTGTGAGATAGCTCCAGTATGCCACAATCCGCTATTTTCTGTCCCCCTGCTCTGCTTTGCCACGTCTTGCCTGTCCAGGGGCCAGACTGAAACCACAGAGGAGCAGATGTAGTTTTGGACGGAACTCTCCCTACTTCCAGAACTCCTGGCGTTGGTACAGCCAGAGATGGTCCAGCCCAAGAAAAACAACACACACCAAGGACGTTTAAAGTACTGTTAAAAAAAGAAATGGTAGCAGGCACAAAACAAACCTAAGAAATTCATCTTCTTAAAATGACAGCCACAAAGAATCCAATAATGTTAAGTATTGTCCAACTGTCCAACTCTATCTTCAACCAGCACTGGTTACGTAGCTGTGGAAGCATTATGTAATATGTTATACTTCATTTGTGAACTTGTGTGTCTGCAGGCTACTGGGCAGTCACATGCAGTCTATGCTGGTGCATTCATCTCACGTGAAAAAAGAAACAGGTGTATCCAATGACACTTCTCCCAGAAAGGCAGACTGAATCGCTTCACCATCATGAATCCCTTTACCATCTGTTTGAAATTAAACGCTTTGTCATCCACCTGTTATAAAAGAGTTTGATGTAGTTGCGTGACTTTGTGTGCCTGCATATGTTTCTGTGTGTGAGAGGAAAAACGACCAAGGGCAATAAAGTGCCTGAGTATACTAGTTTGTGTGTGTGTTTGTGAGAAAAAGATCAGACGAGTATGTGTGTGTGTGTGTGTGTGTGTGTGTAGGGCCCTGCCCCAGCAGAGGTAGAGATGGTGGGACTGCTCCACGCCTTCCAGCCCTCTTGAGGTTGTCCCAACACACCCAGACAGGCAGTTGCTTTCAATTACAGTATTTTTCCTCTTTGTGGGAAAAGTTTAAGATAAATTTCCAAGGCAGTGCCGAGAAAGCCTCATTCCAACATCTGCAACCATGGACCTCAGAGGTGCCTGCTTGCTGCTCGGACTTCTGTTCCTCACTCACCTTTCATCTCAACAGCTGCCACCAAAAAAGCTGACACCAAAAAAGCTGGTCAAGAAAGGTAAGATGAGACTGCACAATATTAAAAGATAGAAATTGTATAGTTTTATGCTAGAGGCAATAGATTTTACATTACATTTGATGTGAAAAATGTAGAGTGATCAGTCTGCACTGAAATAATAATCTATACAGTTCATTCGTCTTTCTAACACTGTTTATTTCTCTCTCTCTCTCTCTTTATATATATATTATATATATTTTTTAACACATTGACAAGGCATTTCAATATTTAAGACATCCTACCCCATAATGTACCAGTTACAA
Source organism: Setipinna tenuifilis (assembly GCA_030347295.1). Classification (NCBI taxonomy): domain Eukaryota; kingdom Metazoa; phylum Chordata; class Actinopteri; order Clupeiformes; family Engraulidae; genus Setipinna; species Setipinna tenuifilis. Next base: position 25,542,726 of record CM059283.1, on the reverse strand, counting down.
TTTGCAATTTTGTTATGTATTGACATCTGCATCCTTTAGTGAATGTTTTATTAATCTTTTCATCTTCCTTGACCTCCATCCCACCATTCTCTCTTTTTCTCCCTTTCCGAGTAGTTGCTTTAGAGAAGCCCCAGAAGGATGGAGCAATCCAGGATATTCAAAAGCAAATTGATGCCATTGTGAAGGAGGTGAATCTTCTGAAGGAGCAGCAGGCTTTGCAAACAGGTGAGTAACGGGTCCATATGGTCAGTTCTAAGAAAAAGCATGGTAATGGTGCGTGTGGGATACTCATGTGGACTTCCACTCATAAAAAAAGGACAAATGCATGTTTTCGTAATGAGCTGTATTTTATTTTTATAACCCACAGATGGACAGTAACTGTTCCATCATGTCTGTAGTGTGTGACTTTAATAAATGTCAGATTTATTACATAACCCACATGGACCACATGTGTGGGCTTTGATGTAGCCTTCACAGAAGGTCTTGTTATGATCTGAGGACTGCCTTAGCTAAAAAGGTGGCGTTTCAGCAGTCATGTGGCGCAGTGTTATTAGACAGGACATCTTGCGTGTATTGCTTAAATAACCTCAGACTTTTAAATATTTACACCGTCATGTTTCAGTTTGTCTGAAGGGAACCAAGATTCACGGAAAATGCTACTTGGCTGACCCCTTGAAGAAGCGCTACCATGCAGCCAGTGAGGACTGTATTGCGAAGGGTGGCACCTTGACCACTCCACTGTCCCTCGACGAGAACAGCAAGCTGTACGACTACATGCGGCAGAGCATCGGACCTGACGAAGAGATCTGGCTGGGCATCAACGACATGCAGACCGAGGGGGTCTGGGTTGATCAAACGGGATCCACAGTGCGCTACAAGAACTGGGACACGGCCTTCAAGGGTGATATCATCATGAATTGTGCAGTGCTGTCCGGTTCGCTTAATGGAAAATGGCTAGATGAGAACTGCCGTGAAGAGAGGGCATCCATTTGTGAGTTCAATATAGTCTAATAAACATAGCTATCTTTAAAAAGTGCTTTAGGCTTGAGGCTTGAGATGCATGCACACCTTGCTTTTCCTTGCCTCCGTCATAGGCTATTTCATTGCACCTTGCTTTCATGAGAGTGTAATTATACCTCCTTGCCTTTGGTATTTCAAAATGACACAGTGGCCATAAAGAATGTGCATTTTGTTTTCCCCATATAATTAGGTAAGACTGGACTACAAAAGAAGCCAATATGCACTGAAATTGGCATAGTGGTGTAAAACAAAAAAGAGTGACAGCATTTTAATCACAAGACAAACATCTAAAAGAAGTTTTTTTTTTTTTTAATTAGAAGAAAAGGCAAATGCTTATATTTTCTTGGCTAACCTTAACGACGCTTATTTCAGAATGCTAGCTTTTTTATATTTGTTTGTTTTACAACAAAGTCTGTCTAGCCTGAACTAAACGGAATATGTAAATGTTGCACTGTTGAAAAATCTTTAATAAAATAAATATTTGCTGGGCAAATCACCACTGGCTTAAATGGATTTTTTTTTGTTTTGTAGACAGAATTCAGGGCAAAGTTTGTGCAAAAAACCTACACACACACACACACACACACACACAATGATGCAGCTTAACAAACCTTATAATGAATTTGCACAATCATGAGACACTTTTACATCCTCTTTTGGTGTCTTTCTCCAATGTTGCAGCACAATCACAATCACAGAGACCCATTAGATAAAACACCTATGAATTTATTCCTAAAACACCATGGAAATGTACAAATGTAATTATGTACAAGAATGTCAAAACAGCAAGACATTGATTTATGTTTCCTGTCATGAGATCCCACACTACATGCCTCAAAACAAAAGAAATATAATAAAAAGAGTCTATTTTTTCTGGACAGATGAAGGCGGGGATAGGTGGCATGTGTATGTAGGTCATGTCATACAAGAGCATTTCCAAGATTTAAAAACAAACACTTCAAAATATAACTACCAGTCTCACAGATGACAAAAAAATCATTTGTAACTTTTTTTTTAAAAAAAAAAAGATGGGTTGCCTCATTTGCTCATTGTCCAGTGTCTGGATGTGGTATGCACTCACATTCCTAGATGTAACATGTCCACTTCAGTCTGAAAGTGTGCATTGCGACACTTGCAAATAATGCACATTGTATTGTTTATTGTAGTGTGCACTCAAATACTTCAACATAGTGTGCACCTTAATCCCAGTATGCACAGTCACACCTGGGAACCTGCAGTCTTAACTCTGGAAGTGGTAAGAATTCTAACAGCTGTAAAAACTAGCTGTGCACACTAGAATGTCAGCTTGAGGCACAAAAGAATCCAACAGCTGCATGGAATCCTGACAGAGAGCCATGCTTAAAAAAATTTCCTCTGCTATGTCTGTCAGTCTGTGTTGTCTGTTTGCCAATTCATTCATCCCTACCCTCACAACCCTGATGAGAGTATGGGCAATGCAACCATTAAAAACAGCTGCCCATTAGGCAGTGTGGTGCAACCCTGGCCTGGTCCACTCTTCTCACATGGCATCTTCATCATCATAATCATTGTCCCATTCGTCATCATCAACCGGGGCAGGCGGAGGCAGGGGGTCCATGTCGGACAATCGGATGGGGTTGGGCTCTCCAGCGTTCTTAAAGGTGTACAGCGTGTTGTCCACCATGCGGCGGTCCTCGAAGCCCAGGCTGTTCATGGGGCCCAGGGGGGTGCGAGGCCTGGGGGGCCCAAAAGACTCTGCGGGGTCCAAGAAGGTGCTGAACTCCTCCTTCTTGTTGTTCTCCCCAGGCACCTCAATGATGGGCGGCTTCACGTCCATGCCACTGTTGAAGGGACGGTAGACCTCAGTCTCTCCACCATTGTAGCCAGTATCCCCCATCAGGTGACTGTAGGTCATTGTTTCATCGATGGAGTCGTAGACATGAGCGCCATTGTCAGATTTGAAGGAAGCCTCACCTGGGCGGAAAAGGTGGCCTTTGGGGTTGTAGATGGACACACGGTTGGACAGCCCATTTTTTTTTCTTTTCCTAAACAAAGCATAAAAGTATACAAATAAATAAGACATCCAACAAAATATAAAGTTTATAATAATCCAAGAGCATAGTATTTTACACACACCCACAAATGCATATATTACATATATATATATTTCACATACATACATATTTTAGGGTATAGTAGTCTTAATGCCCAACTGAAACATTTACTAAGAAGTTCCTCATGTATGAGGTTTCCTCAACCTACAATTTAGATCAAAACCTAAAATGTGTCATGTAGCACACTCACTTGGTCACCAAACAAACCACTGCCAAAACTATAAGCGTGAGTAACAGAAGAGCTCCTAGAACGCCCAGGATGATTCCCAACAGCATTTCTGAAAGCACAAATAATTACATTTACAGCAGATATTTTAATGCACAGTAACACAGTATTTATAAACAGACACATTTACTATGACCATAAACAACAGAACAACAAAATAACCCTGACACATTAAGAAGACAGTCACTGTTTATGCTGGTCATGCTAGATGTTCTGTGATCCCTTCAAAGACTGACAGAGTACCCACAGCATCTGTGTCCACACAGACAATGTACAGTGAACCTAGACGCTACACCCCTAAACCCCTCAAGACTGCCTGGAATTACTCCCAGGTTTAACTACTACTAAATCAACAATAACAGCTAACAAACAAAAAAAGGTCTCATATCATTGTAGTGCTCACTTCTTTCTAGTTTTTTATTGCATTATCTGTGGTAGGTAGAGATAAGATAGCTGGTCTAACATAGAATTAATGTTCGGTTACATGAATACCACTTTCATCAACAGATGAAAAGAATATTTATTTAAAGAGAAGATTGTGATGATTATTTATTTAAAGGCCTGTCTATATGGCTTGATATTAGTGTCAATGAAGTAGTTCCCACAGCCTATTTTGCAAGTGTTGATTAACTTGCTCAGAAACTACATGTGAGTACATTTCATAAGCCACTCCACCCACTAGCTGAGGCTACAAGTTGGAGTAGACTCGGTGCTGATCTGGCCCTGGCCTGGTACAGTTTTGGCAAAAGTATGATGGTTGAGGGGAGGTCAACACTTACTGTTCTTTTTTTCCAGCATGACCTTGCTGATGGCACTGAAGCCGCCACTCTCAGGCTGACAGTTGGACATGTTCAGGTAGAAGCTCCCTGGGACGTTGACTTTGTCCTCCAACTCCTGGTCCTCCCGTCGGCTCAGCATCTCCTCCTCCGAGCCGATTACCTGCACCTGAATCATTTTGAATCAACCTTTTAGGATGATGTTTGGTAGAGGGGTTTTTTTCTAAATTAAACTATCACAAAAAAAAACATTTTAGAAAAAAAACATAAACTTAACTTTTTACTGCAGCTATGCATCTTAAACTCACCATTGTTGAAATGTTAATACTACAGCTATTGTGGCTTCACATTTTTTGAATTCATTTGGAAGAATTTATTTTAGAGTACACACACAGATACCCACACACCTCTATGAGGCACCAAACCGCAAAAGCAGTAGCTACTAAAGGAGGCCAGCTGTAGTGCACAAGTGCACAACTCAGGCAATTCAGTCAGTTCATCCTCTAAATACCACCTCAAAGAGACTAATTCCTGCCATACATCTCTGTCAGTGATGAACCATATTGTTGTGGATTTCAAAAGATGAATCATTTATAAAAAAGAGTCAAGCATGCAGCTTAGTAGCAGCAAGCAGCAGAATACGTCGGCAGAACAAGCAGAAATCAGGTGTGAGGTCTTGTAAATGCTGAAGTCAACATGAAGATAGAGGTCGGCATTCTAGCACAGCAGCAGATCTGTACTGCAGACGGCAGGGGGTAAGAGAGAGGGAAAGGCTCACTTTAATCATGGTGTGGCGCTGGTCACACTTGGGCTGACTGACGTTAGTGAAGACCAGGTCGGCCCGGTACTGTGAGGGCAGCTGGACGATCCAGGAGGCGGTGGAGAAGGGTTTCATCCCCCTGGGCCAGCCGGGAGTGGCCAGGAGAACAGGGGCCTGCACTGTCGGCTCGGGTTTCACATGGTACACAATGCTCTCTGTGACGCAAGGATCAGATTTGTTTTGTGATTGTACACAGGATATGATGTCATAGCACAACAGCCAGACCACGGCCACATGCAAAAACCCAACAGCTTAGTCTAAGTGTTAGAACATCAGAATGCACTATCACCTCTGTGCAATTAACAATACTTAACAAAATTCATGAGAACTACAAGATATTTCTAGCATATATAGTTTGCTGCTGCCTCAAAGATTGCAGTAAGAATATAGTTATAATATAGACTACTATATAATTCTGTACATAAATGACTGAACCAAGCTGAGTCTGGTCTACATGCTACAACTAAAGGATGCCCTCCTGTGGAGTAAACAAGTCATGACACATACTATTTTAATGGACACTCACTTTAACTACTGAGGAAAGTGTGCACAGCAATTTGACACTGTACTAACAATCTATTCTCAAGTCAACTACTACTACCAGCCACCACCACTGCTACTGCTCCTTTACTGTGGACAAAGGTGGAGATGAGATCCCAGCTTCAAAGAGTAAAACCCCTGCCGTGTATTACCAGAGCACTTGACACAGGCAATTTCAATAATATCTGATTTACTGATCTCATGATTGCTGTGCTGATTAGGATCAGCTGGTTCAGGAAATGGTTGGATCAGATATGTGGCAGGGCCTTTGCTTTCTGACTCTGGGATCTCCACATCTAGCTATAACCAAATTATGTGAAACACAAGCCATTACCTCTGATCTCAGGTCCGAAGGACACATTGAAGAGAGGCGTCTGCCCACTCCTAACCCTCCTGGCATTGGCAGCTGTGGCTGTGATGGTGATGTTGTTGTGGATCTGGACCTTGCGGATGACGCCACCAGAGCAGAACTGTCCAACCGGGGTGCCGTCGCTCTCGGCCACATGCAGAGAGAACTTCCCGCCGCACTCGTCCCCTGGCAAAGATTGGCGCAGTGTGCCCATAGGGGACTGCAGGTCTATAGTGCCATGCTCAGGGACAAGAAGATGCCAGACGACATCGCGGATGGGTGCAGGAAGGCAGGACTCCAAGCTAGGGATGGTAAGAGTGGTCTGGCGCACAGGGCATGAAGCCAGTTTTTGGCATTCTAAAGAGAGAGACAAAGTAAAGAGTTTGAGTAAAACTGAGTTTTACTTGAAGTCACAGTGTCCAGTTGGTTTCTCTCTTAGGCGACCCTCAGGGTTTTGAAATTGAGGAGAATTGTGGTTTGGTTTTCTTGCTAACAGGTGGCAACAGGTAACTTACTGACAGAGTTGAATTTCAAAAGAAACAAAACACCACCTCATGTAAAAAGAAACCTGATGTCCTACAAAATAACCTTCATTCTCTTTTTAGTGGTTTTACAGCACTGCCCTCTAAAGCAAAAGCAAGGGTCAACCAGAGTCCAAGAGCTACAATTTCAAAGTGTGAGTTACTACTGCAATTTTAGACAACAAAAGCACAGGATCAAAAGAAAGTCCTTCTGTGTCTCTCTGTAAATCAACAAAATAACCAAGAAACAATTGTGGCAGGTTTTAGCCGTACCTAAGGTCTTAGAAACAGTGATGACAAGGTCTTCACTGGGGCAATCCAGGAAAGAAAGGGTGGAGGTGGTTGCAGGGAGGACAGTGATCTTCTCCTTAAGTGCACCATCTACTTTCATCTCACAGTAAGATTCAGCATTAGTGTTCTCAATGTTAAGGGTGATGTCCTCCTTCATAGTCACAGGACAAACATCTGAAAAAGAAGAAAAGAATATAAATAGTCAATACAAAACTACTCAAAGTTATAGTGTGCATGTTGTTTAAATAACAACACTGAGTGAGTTTTTTTTTTAAAAACTAATTAATCTTATTTAATGTAAATAAAAATGACCAAGTTAAGGATAACTTATGAAAGTATACAAATGATTTCCTTACGTGGTACACCACCCCGTAATGCAGACACCCTAAAGTTGAGGGTGAGTCCAGTCGGACCCCTCGAATCACAGTTCTGTAGGACAAGACTGAAGCTGCCCTGCTTGTTGGTTGGCTGTTCGTCCTTCAGGCTCGTCACGATGGGTGCTTTGCCCTCCTGCTCGTACCGCACCTGCACTGCCTGGCTGCCACAAGTGGGCTCTGTTTGACCCAGGAAGGACACGGTGAAGTCATGCTTGGGCGGCACCACCAGGTCCCACCGCATTGCCTCATCACGAGGGAGGCCATTCTGGTAGTTGGCCGAGAAGAAATCAGAGTAAGACTGCCCACGAGGTAACTGAGCCTTGACTATGGCCAGCACTGTAAAGGGCAGAGAAGAGTGAGGGGAATTTGAGTAACAAGAAAATACCAAACCAGATGACTGACATTTTAACAGCCAATATAGGTGAAGTGGGTATGTCACCAAGACCATTTACTAGTTCTTTTAACCAGTGTTTAGTACAGAAGCACAGTTGTAAACAGACAAAGTCTGACAACTCAAACATTAAAACCCATTTGTATACCTACATTTAGTGGCTGGTCCAACAGACACTTTGACAGCAGATGTACTCAGCTTCTTGTTCTTTGGAACAGGCAGAGTCACTCTTCCTTTGTAAAGACCATGAATTTGGCTGATGGTGCCATTTTTGCAGAATGTGCCAATAACAGAAGGGGATCGCTTGTACACGACGACGGTGTAGGTGTTCCCACTGGGACAGGTTTCTGTGGGATGGATCTGTCTCATGCCGGGACTCGGGAAGTCCATCTGAAATGTGTGGGATGGGGGCACCTTCATGTCCCAGGTGAAGATCCGGTCAAACCCAAGAAAAAGACTGGAGTCTGCCAACATCTCTTTACTGCTGCTGGAGTCTTCAGTAAAGTCTAAAGAAAACATTTTAATTACAACAACTGAATGAAATATAAGCTTTTTCTTGTCATTGCCCTCAGTAATGATCCAGAAGAACAAGGCTTAAAAGATGTATTAAAGTACGTGTTGTTCATATATATTTTTCATAAGATCCCCAAATTCATTTTGAAGGCATATGGTCATGCAAGTAGTTAGAATATTACCACATACATTACAAAAGCACAACTCAGTTAGCCTTCATCAGTTCCAATTGTGCTGTGGTTAGTTTTTATGCAGAGCAAGTCTATTGGCCTTTAATCGTGCACCTTACAAGTTTTAGATCAGTTCCTTGTTGCCTAACCAACATATTCCAGTATATACCATACTAATGTTAACATAGCATTAAAATGTTTACCATATACCAATGCCAACATAGGACATACTCACCGAAGTCCCAAATGATTTCCACTTTGAAGACGTCCTCAGGATTGTCACAGGTGAACTTGACAGTGGTGTTAAGCGGCTCATTTAAAGTGACTTCCTCACTGCAGGTAGGGTTGGCCCCTGCACCCACACACACATTGCAGTCACTCCCTTGGATACTCTTGCTGATGAACACCTGGGAACTGGGGTCAGGGGTCACGGCCATCGTTCGACCCTCTGAAAAGGTCAGATTTCAAAAGAGAGAGAAAGAAAGAAAGAAAGAAAGAAAGAAAGAAAGAAATGGTCCATGTTACATATTGTTATATAATCACAGAGCTATAGTTTTCATCTATAAACCAAACATGGTAGCAGAAGTGAACTTACCCTTTTTGGGTATTGGTTTAGGAGTGGGTTTAGGTAATGGAGTGAGATTAAACACAGTGGGTGCCACCTCGCCCTGTCGGGGGACATCTACAGACACAGAGGCCTTGCTGGGCAGGTCCAGATGGGTCACCGTTCCACCCCTACAATAGTTCTGGGTCTTAGCCACTCCCTGGGCATCTGTTGTGCTTACAGAGTAGAGGTAACCGTCCTCACAGGCATCAGATTCGGGATTTTCCTTCAGACCCTCACCAGTGAAGTCCAGACCCAAACCCGTCCCATCAGGGCCACTTATCATCCAAAGGAAGCTTTTGTGAAACTCCATGAAGAGGGATGCTTGAACTTTTCCTGCTCCAGGGGTGCACAATTCACTAGTGCATTCTGGGTATAACAAAAAAAATAGTCTCTGAATGGGAAACACACATATATATTTTGTATAGTGTACTTTAGTAGTTTACTTAAGAAAAGTAAAGTAAAGAATCAGCTCTGGACCTACGATAGCAGCATCTAGGTTATTTACTACATACTAATATGGTTCTGTGGTGACTGTAAGTATGCATCATTGCTCACCAATTTTCCCCTCTGTCTTCACTTTGTAAAAGTCCTGAGGCTGGGTACAGTTAAACTGCATGGTGGTTTCCACAGGCTTGGACAAAACAAACTCAGTAAGGTTGCAGATAGGACTCTCCCCATCATCCACACAAGCCACGCAGCCTGTGGTGCCAGAGTCCTTGGTGATGGTGATTATCGATTCCTTGTCTGGTGTCACGGTAACAGTTACACCCTCTGTGGAATTAGTTCAAACATGGTACATGGTTCATATCAGAACACAGTGGACTTCATACGGCTTGTTCAGGCAATGATAGTTCCCTCCAGCACTGCACAACAGGCATCTGGCCTTACCAGCTAATATGGTATGAAGGGCAGAAGGTGGAACAGTTGTAATAAGATACTTCTGATTGAGGCCAAGGAGGAACATTTGGTTATATGGTGAAACACTGAGTCACTTCCCATCCCCATTCACCACAAAGCACTCATCTGACAGATTTATTCAGGTGAATGGCTAAAAACCAGAAATACTGTCTGGTACGGTCTGAAACACAAAAGGCTGAACATTGGAAACCCATTCTGAATCTGAAGGATTCCGTATTTGTGCCCTTGTTGAGTTACATTGAAGGAAAGGACAGATATGAAAGTTAAACAAAAATAAAACACTGTGAGGACTTCAAACAAGAACATGTCAAACAAGGAGCCTTTTGGCATCACTTTGAAAGAACAAAAAAAAGTGTTTTGAGGTGCACACCCAGGTGCAACAAACCGTCTGTCCACCTACTGAATCTCCACCTACTGAAGAGAGGACAAAGCCCAGCCAGTGTGTATGTACAAGAGGTCGGGGAATTGCTTATCATCAGCTTTCAAATATAAAATGCTCGCTTTAGTAAAAGACTGAAATGCAATGCTGCTAAACTACAAACACACTACAGAGGAAAAACTGCATAGGCACTAGTAAAACAGTGCTTGTTTGCTTTGTGAAGATTGTGGTCCCACATACAATGTAAACATAGAAATATTACACCCCTGTTCCTTCATGCATTTTTCTCAAGTTAAATTCCAACTGAGTCTGAAGCCAAGTTGAGGCTTTATTTTGCAACAATTGTGGTCAAACATGCATAGGTATAGGAATATAGCATCTCTGTTGTTCTGTTGAGCAGGGAATTGCTTTGACGCATGGCAGCAGTCCTTTTAAACTCCAGCAATGTACTTGCTAATTCATTAACGAACTGCAACTTCTTCATGTGTGCATGGGTTTTTTACAGACACAGGAAGAAACACAACCAAACTACCTTATGTGCATTCAAAATAGTCAAGGAGCTTGTGTTATTAATACATTAACATAGTCACATAAGCAAGCCACTGACTGAAAGGGAAATAGCTTGTGTTCATCATGCCTTATCTCTAATATTTAAATATACCTCAACTGTCTCAGCGAGGAGGCACTGACTCGCATGTCTGAACTTGAGCGGAAATGATTGCACAAACGCATGCTTTCCTCATTTTCAACAACCTTAGGGGAAGACTTACCTGAGAGAGAGCATGGGAGACACCAAGACTTACAAGGGCACAGACCACAGCAAAACTATCTGCATTACAACCACAAGGTTCAGCTGGCCTAGTCATGTTAGTGAGAAGCACAGAAACGTTCACTCAATCACTCAGCACTATTGAAACAGCAATTGTGATAAGTGATGAACAAGCAACATCATTATCTATATCCTAGTGTAGCAACCCGGACACACCTTTCTGACTAATATTCAGCTGCAAAAGGACACACAGCCTGTTGCACACAGTGTGTTCTCATTGGGTAATAGCATATATAATTCACCATTGGTCATCATCACTCTCTTCATCAGAGGCAGGAGCCGCATCAAAGCAAGGAAGCTAATATTGAAACAGCTGGACCTACATTCAGCTCATCACTTCCCTTCTCACATCAATATTACTAACGATGACACTGACAATTACAATGACCCTCGCCAACCAAGACTAACAGTGCTGCCATACAAGTAAGTAGAGACCTGAGCCAATCAACATCAACATTGACACTTTCAAAACCCAGTAACATGACCACACCCCAAAACAACAGCATCCAAGTGTGCTTGGAAAACGGAATCACCACACATCACTTTGATAAACATTGTGTTGTCAAACAAGAACAGCAAGTCCAAGCATTAACAATTTTTTTTCATTGTCAATCAGTTGATTATTTTCTTAATATAAAAAGTGAGAAAATGGGTTAAAAAAATCCCAAAGCCCAGAATGATGCCCTCAAATTGTTTTATCCACACCCCAAATAGTAAAAAAACAATTGTCTTAAAAGATCTTCAAACTAATTCGTACTTTTGAATAATAGTTGGATACAAGATTACATCAATTAACTGTTGCAGCCCTGTCCAGATGATGCAAAAATGAAACTCTTTCCTACTAAATGGTTCTTTTGAGGACACACTGCAAGCAATGTTAACCAAACTATCTGGCAATATCACTGAACTTTGAACTACTTCAGGTAAGAAAGCCCTCTGTGATAGAACAGGAAGAGTGAGAGAAACAGATCAAAACACCTATACTGAGTCCTTATTGTGGTGGCCATCATGCCTAGACTTTTCGGTCTGACCTGTTTATCCTTCAGTTCTCAAGCCAGACCACAACTCCTACTCACAAGAAAGAGACCCATGTATATAAGGAAACCCTTTGTTATCCTTCACAATAAGTTGATATAGACATTCTGTTAAAAGTAGTACCTCCCACCCTAGTGTGGCAAAATCACAGGCAAGTTCAGGAGGAGTGGGAGTCCCAACAAATCATTTTTATGGCTTTGACAGTTAGTATAACTAGTCAGTATTTGGCCTACCTACCATATGACTTCCCTACGTCAACGTTTTAAAACGTTCGTAAGTCAGCCATTAGAATTTTGTCAACCTGCCCAAACAGAATGATAACCAAAACAGGTGACTTGTCAGGCCAAAAACGTGAAAAACCGTGAACACTCTGAAAACGCTGAGTCAAGACAAGATTGTCCTTCGTACAAACAAGTGGGTTGGTAAGGTTTTTGACACTTGCGGAGCTGCGAGCACAATGGCCTCGATTTGTACGGTGGCATATTGTTGCTTAATGATTAATGAAGTTCTGATTCCAAGCAAGTATTCTTCTCCCAAAAGCGCACAGTGAGCGTAAAAATCTGGGTTACGTTAAATCACACGAAAAGATATGACTTGACTTTTACAGTTTAAATATCAATGCAGCTAAAATGCAGGTCAAAAAAAGGAAAAACGTGCCCCGCCAAAGACTGGTTTTCAATGTCATCAAAGCCACAAAGCAAAAGCAAAACGTCAAGCTGTACTTGTTTCAAAAAAGGCAAACACTGCAAGCTTGGTTATGTTGGGTGTTTTTTGTCAAATATGGTAATGACATCAATACACGCTGCAATGGTAACGCAGATTTTTGTGCAAATAAGTATCAGATAAAATGTTAAACGCTTTGAAATAGATGTGGCTCAACTGGAATTGGTGTTTTTCTCACCTGACATTTGCGAAGCTGGCATCAAGAATAGTCCAAGGAGGACCTCAGCCCAAACGACACAAAAGTAACGCATGTTGGAGAGGCAATATCAGAGACAACAAACAGATCAAAATTAAGAACTCCGATGTAACTCGCAGATCAAAGGAGCGTTCATATTGAAGGACACCACGCTTGAATACCTTCTATGGCAGTGTCACCATACGAACTTCCTGATATTACCTGTTTCGCCAGAGAAAAGGGCGTGTACTTCTACCTGTCGAAACTTGACACAACTACGCGTCTGAAGACTGCTTCCATATGAAGTCTACTTTATACATAACGTAAAACTAACCTCTCCGGAGTCCGCTGATACTAAGATAAAACACCATGTGGTGGACTAGTGCATGACTGACTTCAATAATTTATTAAGCATCCAAAATCTTATTGCTGTGTGGGTGCGTCCTGGCATCCCCATCTGCGGATGCTTGTAGCACTTGCCGCGCATGGCACGCATAATTACGTGTTCTTTTTAACCACCTAAAAATACAGCAAACACCAAAAAATACACTCTGGAATGATGCTAGTTCGTAACGCTGTGCCATAACTGCGAAACCTACTTGGAGGTTTGTGCTATGTTGCTTAATGATGGCCAATGAAAGTTTCGTTGAGAGTGGCAGAAGAGAAAGCAAGAAATGCTTGGGATCTGTTCCGAGGTCAGTGATGATAGCCTGTTGACAATGCCTGAAAATACTATGGAGTTTTCCCTTGTCTCCACACGCCCATTAACAACAACATTCCAGAGAGTGAAGCGTAAAACCTCCGCAGGCGACGTCTTGTTGCACTGTGATGACAACTCACTCCTACATACACCTAAAATTATGCAGTAGGATATGCTGACAAAAGTTTATTTCATTCCACATGAGCAGGAAGAATATTGAGTTTGGAGCCTTTGCCAGTCCAGTCCACACCAACGGACCACGAATCTCTTAATTATTGCACGCCCTGGTAGCATGTCAAATCAAAACGCTCTCATTCAGTCTTTAGATACTGCTTTTTGTCTTTAAATAAAGCCTTTAAATACGACTGAGTAAATATCTATATCGCAGAGAGACCACAGCCTAAATACGATGTCTTAATGCAAGGTAGGCCAATAACTTTATTTGGCGGGGAGTAGATTACAGTTTTGGTATAAGATTTGACCACACGGTGGCAGCAGAGTCCGACAAACTGGAAAACAGCATTAAAATATACTCCAAATGGCAAATGTTTGCATAAACCACTAACTAACCACAAACTATAATGCAGGCTTAGAATTAATATATGGAAATGTGTATTCAGGTCAATCTTAAAACCAACGACACACAACAAGCAATTAAGCCATAATTATAGACTGATTGCAGCCTACAATTAGCAATTTACTAGGTGAAGACAATAATAAGAACAAAAAAGAAACAAGATCTTCAAGACTAGCGAAATGCAGGTGGTCAGAATTGTTATACAGCCATGTAGCTATTGGAGGTTCCCCCTAAAAAGACCTTCAGGCCCCTCCCCTTCCCCACCCTCTGCTATGTTTGTCTTCTCACCCCCCCACCACTACCCCCAACACACAGTGATGTCCAGCCTTGGCTCTCTTTTTAGCCCAGACTGTCTGCCGTCTGTAGTTGGCTCAAATTAGACGTCAAAAGCACTGAAGACAGGACATGACTAGTGAGCCAAGCTTTGGTGAGATCTATAACATCATATCAAATAGTTAGCACAACCACTCAATCTTTCATACTTTATTTAGATATTAACATTATGCTGGTGATTATTTTGGCACTAGCATGTCTGAAGTATGTAGACCTATCATGTATCAGTTATCTGTAAATGTTGCAATTTTGGTCCTAACATACAAAAATGTACAAAATCATACCTAGTGTTTGGTCCTGGAAGATATTAACAACTAATCTTATAGAGACAAAGTTCGGCTTCTGTCACATCCATAGATGTTTAGATTTATATTGTGATTATGTTTGTGTACATTGTATTTATATATTTGGAACCGCCATCATTGTCTCCTGCTCACACAGGGACATGTGTGAGATGCAGGAAGGACGTGTACAGAGACAGCCAGGGTTGTCGCGCCATGGGACAGCTCTACCACAACAGCTGTTTTACCTGCAGTGTCTGCAGTGAGTGGATGTTCTTAAGATAAGACAGCACAATTCATACAGTTATTTATTACTTTTATGTATTATGGAACAAGTAAGCTAGACATTTTGCACTTGACTACAAGACATTTCTTTTGTGCAATTTCTCAATGTATGGGAAAAAACAGACATTTTTCAATATGCCCAAAGTGTCTAACATTTCTTTGCCAAAATTATTTCATAAACTCATCTTTCATTTCCCATTTTCTTAAAGGTCAGCTGTTACAACAGCAGCCTTTCTACAGTGTTTCTGATCAGCTATTCTGTGAAGATCACTTCAAGGTGGGTAAAACAAATATAAAACTGGGAATGTTTTTGGGGAATTGGAATGACTTACTCAGGCATTTCACATGACCTTTATTTTCTCAGCACTCTGAGGTCCATTACTCGAAAGAGACCTGTGACTCTTGTGGCTTCCTCATCAAGGACACGGTTTGTTTATCTGACTAATTTACCTATGAATGAAAATTCAGCACAGTTTTTGTATATTTTAGTAGGAGAATATTGCATAATTTCTTCATAAGAAATGTATGTACCGTTGCTTGACTCCTATCAGCTGACTAGTCGTATTAAGATTAATTTGAAAAACAAAAAAATTGGTTTTGTCCAAGGTTATCCATGAAACATGTTATTTTCTCTTAGCACAGTAACATCTGTGTCTCTTGTCAAGCTGTGAAGTTAAAGAGACACAATAATGGCCATGAGCTTTTGGAAGGGATTAGTGGTGAATGACCTTTCACCCTGTAGGTTCTCCAGGCCTTTGGATACTGCTACCACCCCGCCTGTTTCTGCTGTGTTGTCTGTCTCCAGAGCCTAGAAGGGACACAGTTCTGCCTGGACTCTGCAAACAGGGTGTACTGCCTCAAAGACTACTACAGGTACAGGCCAAAACCAGTTGGACAGCCTTTTTCTATTGTGTTGCACTATCACTATAATGCCAACCCTGTAGATCCCACTTGATTAAGTCAAACTGGAAACTGGATGTGCTTGTATGTTAGAAATAAAATATACAAAATTGAAGTATAGATCAAGATGTGTGTCTATTGATCTATTTAAGCAATTCATTTAACAATGTATAATTTTAAATCATAGTTTTAGATGAAAGCTTAAGCTGTTTAACAACCCTTACTCCTGAGGGGTCAGGTGTTTTCGAAACTGTTTTCTTTAGTGCAATGTGTTATATAACTTGCATTTCCATATAGCCTATGCCATGCAAAGTTCCAAAGTCCACAGTGCTTGTAAGACAGAATGTCTCAAATGTGGAGTGTGACACTTTTTTATTAAGGGGGTTTTGGGGAAAAGATGCTGATATTTTAATTCAGTAGCCCGTCAAATGAACATCCCCTCTGTATATCTGAACCAGTTTACTGACTAGCTGAATTTTCAGCCATTTTGTTTACCTTCCAGTTAAAAACCTACACAAACACACATATAACACAGAGCAGAAGATCAGTAACATTGAGATCTATATTTGAACTGACCCATAGTTTGGGGTCCACATTTAATGGTCTGCACATTGTATACCTGTTTCGTTTTACTGCAGGTATATAGCTCCAGCCTGTGCCACTTGTGGTCTACCCATTCTGCCTGCTGAGGTAAACTCCACATAGCAACAACCTTTCTTGCAGTATTATTTGTCATTGTTGTGAATATTTTGAAATCCCTTATTGTGTGCAGTGTCTCATTTGTGTTGCTATGACAGTTGAAGTTTTCATTACCAGGGATCACTGGTGACGGAGCGTATTGTGTCCATGGACCGAGATTACCACATGGATTGTTTTCACCAAGGGGACAGGGTGATACAGTCTTAAATCTTCTGGAATGATTACAGACAAGGACATTGCTTCCTTAAGATCCTGTCCACATCCTTTGCCCACTGTGGCCTTATAAGTACTGAGATGTTTTTTTGTTGTTGTTTGTTTGTTTGTTTGTTTTTTACAAATAGGCCTACTGAGTGTAGACTGGATTGATGTTAAAGCCAAAACACTGGCTGCCCAATGTAAGTCTGAACCCAAGGGGGAAAAAAAACACAATTAAATCAGCAGTAAAATGTATTTTATTGGTCTCCTGGCCTTGTTTGCAAGCTCGACCAGCAAATTAACCTTAACTCTCTCCTCTCTAGTTAGTGACATGGCTTACTTGCGACACAGTGAAAATATTACAAATCCCTGTGGGCCCAGCCTTATATGGGAAACCCATAGACTGTATGGGGAAACCCACAAAACGTTTTTTCTGCTTCTGCCTGGATGTGACGTGTCTATCCCACAGCTCCTCCAACAGGTTGCAATTTGTTACTGCAGTAATGCATCCCGGAAATTAGTTTAACTGGGAGAAAAAATAAAGTTTGAGATGGCGTCAGTTGCAGTCCGTGTGTCTTTTCTTAGCGTTGTAAGCCTTCTAAACTTTGTTTTTGTATTTGTGACCGGTAGTGAGTTTGTGCGGTTCATCTCCTTCCGAGCCATTTACCACAACATCACAGGAGGTTCGGTGGTATGTCAAGGTAATATTTGCGAGAACTCTTGAGTTTTAGTGGCATACTGTAGTTGTCACAGCTGTCTTTTTTCTTAACCATCAGCCCAGCAGTCATGCAATTCTGGAATATTTTCTAACAACTTCTATACGTCAATGGTGTTACTTTTCCAGAAATTGTCCGGTTGTATTTCGAGTAAAAGTAGTAGCGTTTTCTACTACGGTGCATAACTTTTCCCAGCTTCTTTAAAGGGATAGAGCCTGTTTTATTTAAATCTCATATTTGCAGTTTTCAACCCTCATGCAGTGTGTGGTGCAAAAAATGCTTCAAAGTGAAACGATCAAATTGAAATTCTCAAAGGGGCTTAGCCAATGAAAGACGTAACGTCAAATTGGCGTGATGATGTCATGGTAGTACCGCCCGGCTAGCTCAGTCGGTAGAGCATGAGACTCTTAATCTCAGGGTCGTGGGTTCGAGCCCCACGTTGGGCGAAAAGTTTTTCCTTTCAAATAGTGCATGTATAGCTTAAGAACGTGTTGGCTCTAATACGTCTATAAGCTAGTATGGTTAAAAGCCTGTGAATGTCTTGAGAGAGAAAATATAAATGCGCCCCCCCCCCCCCCAAAAAAAAACTGTAAATGTGCTATCCTGATAAGCACATTGCCTCCACCCCTTTCTATCTCTTATTTTTCAGAGTCTGTGCCATGGTCTGTAGCATTGAGAGACAGCTCAGTCCTCAAGGCTGTATGTGTAGACCTTATCCTGTTGGCTGTCTTCACTGTTCAGCACAGTGTTTTGGCCTGGCCGCCAGTCAAACAAGTCTGTCAGTCTGTGCTGGGAGTCTTAAACAGGGCTGTGTACTGTTCCACAACAGCTCTGGCTCTACAGGTAATCAGCATTCAGTTAGAAATACACCAAGGTTTCTTCCATATACATTGATGGTCACAGCAAAAAAAGTTTCACTCTTTGGTAGAGGCCGATCTTGCTGAATCTCCTGTTGCTAATTGTCTTGCCTAAATCATGTAGTGATCACATGTCATTTTTCAATATCCTAGGTTTTAATGCGTTTCTGGCAGCCTGTGACTAACGCCCCCTGCCTGTGGTCTGTGCACAATGCACCTTGGGACATTTGGTTTCCTCTGATCTGTTTTATTTTTCATTTTCTGGCCTGGGCCATTATCTTCAGTATCCTGCTGATATTCGACTATGGTGAACTCCTTGGTATCAAACAGGTATGAACCAATGTTTGTTTAGTTTTGACCTGAGATTGAAATGATAAGGCCAAATTAGGACTATACTGTTTCTGAGAAAAAAACAAGATTAGTGCAATCATACTGTAATGCAGTGTGTGTGTTAGAGACAAGCTTTTATAAAGGCCTATGCAAACGTTAAGGTCCTGTTAACTCTTCCTTTGGCAAGAGTTTTGGCCAACATGTCACTAATAGTGGCCTTGGTAAACAAAAGTTTACACAGTACTTTGGGCATCACCCATAATTATTTATTTGCCTGACACCTTCCGTCTGTATGTCTATACCAGGTGTATTATGAGTGCCTTGGCCTGGGTGACCCCTTGACCTTGAAATCAGCACGAGCTCAGCGTCTCTATACCCACCTGCGTCACCCTGTCTGTCTGGAGCTTGCCGTGGTCCTTTGGCTGCTCCCCACCTTTACCCTGGACAGGTTCCTGCTGGCAAGCTACCTGACAATATACCTGGCCCTGGCCCACTCCCTGGATCCCCAAGACTGTGCTTACCTGAGTGTTCAGCTGAGAAGCAAGATGCAGGTCTTCTCCTCACCACTAAGTGGCAGTATTGAGGCTTCTGTGACCCCAGCCAACAATAATAACAATCACAAGCGTGATTGAATATTGTGTTGTCGTCATGATATTGGAGGGAGTATGTACTGAATTAGTTTCCTGGTAATAGGTAAACAAACAACTCACTAATGTTTACAGCTACACTTGAACAAAGTAATGATGTATTATTGTGCATTTACCCTGAATGTTAAATGAGTAGTATTCAAGACACTGTGGGATGTGGCTGCAGTATACACATATATTTTTCAAAAGCAAAGATTTTGTGTACATTTTGTTATCAGCATCCATGTTGTATAGTATTTTAATATATATTTTTAAACTCCTTATGCCAGTTGTAAAGCTGTTTATAGGTGAATGCCCCTCATTGCTAACAGGGACAATCAATTTATGGCTTGCCAACTCTCAGAACAAATACATTGGAGTGTGTTGTTTCTTGTCTGATTTTCCTCAGTGTCATGTCATGTACTAAAGCACTTGTGCATCTGCAGAAATGTATCCATTGGATTTAGTGTTAAAACAACTACAGTGAATTAGATGTGTTTCGTGACCAAAAGAGTTGATGTAGGCCTTAGTGTGTGTGAGTGTGTGTGTGTTTTAAAAGCAGACAAAATATGCTGCAGATCATGATCTTGAATGCAGAGTTACATGTTGCATAATGACAAAATAGGTTATGTGGTTCATTTTAATGTTGTTGCAATTATGCCATTACACTACTTGTGCAAAGCTGGGGTAATGGTAGACTTTTGCAAATGCTAACCATACAGAACACACTGGAAAGGGATTTTTGATGCTAATATTAAAGATACATTATATAACAGTGTATGAAACAATAAAAAAGAGAAATTAACTACTTATGTGTTGTTCCTTACACCCTTGCAAGTTGGAAAAGTTGTATCATTACGAGAGATTTAATGTAATTCAAAGTCTTTTGTGTGCTGCCTTGGCCCTTCTGAAGCAAACATTTAATCACAGTCGGTGAGTCAGCTGTGAAAACCGCCTCACCTAACTGGCACCCTCTCCTCAAAACCCTTAGCGTGACCCCTTTTACCTTTGCTGTACGCTACATAGGAAGGGAGCGAAGAGGCGGGGTGTGTAACTGGCAGACAGAAGGTTTAATTTGGACGTCTTTTCTTAGGACGAGCAATATGTTGTGTGCCACTAACTCCCTGAAGGAGTTTAGTGTAATTATCGGATTACTGCTGAGAGGCAGCGAAGCTGAAAATATTTACTACCAATGGAGGTGTTCTCCACGTTCTGATTCGCAGCGAATTATCTCCCGGTTGCATGAATATTAATAGGATAAGGGTGTTGGCAGCATCCATCAGTCATCCATCAAACTGGTAAGGCATCGACTGGACCATCTTTTAAGATATTTACTGTATGTAGCAAAGCGCTTAAACGGGCTTTTTTGCCGTTGAAAAAAATGAGAACCATCCTGAAGACATTCACACCAACTAGATCAAAAACACAAACGTCCATCGGAAAATTATAACATCGCTAAAGGTATGTACAAATTTACATGTTTTGTTTTTTAATTATATGAAGGACCATTGTTTTTTATAGTTTACGAGCTTCAAGCAGGGCTAGTTATTTGGTGATTCATCTGATATTCTTGCAAGCCAGCAAAGTAGGCTATACAATAGTTTAGAACTTGACATAGCCTAATAACTACAATGGTCTTCAGTAGCATATAGAGCTGGCTTTAGTGTAATTAGTTTGTATTGTGAACAGAATGACTATTTCACAGTTACAGGACAGTTTGCTTGTCACCTGACTCAGACTTAAAATGCATTTTAATGCTTTTCTTTGCGAGTTTGACTGACTATGCCTAAATTTTGCACTTTTATCGTTATAGATCATGTATGCCTGCAGTGGATGTGCGGAATCACAAGGTTGCAGACATATTTTTAAAAAAAACATTGTTTGCACCCCTGACAGGGTGCAGTGACCTGAGGGACCCCAGGCAGGCAGCCTGACACTGACCAAAGAAATCTTCCATAACCATCCATCCATCAAAACATCTATCCACAACAGCAGACCTGTTCGTGTGATGTCTGTGTCCTCCCTGCCAGAATGGAAGCAACTGTTACTGGAGCGGAAGCGGAGAGAGGAGGAGGAGCGCGACCGGAGAGAAAGGGAGGAGGAGGAGAGGATGCTTAGCATGCCAGCCTGGAAGAGAGGGATCATTCAGCGAAGAAAGGCGAAGCAAGAAGGTGGAGGAGAGCGGGATCCAGAGAAAGAGAGGGAAGGAGGCTACCAGGTTGTGGATTCTGGGGATTCAGAGAGCTACATATTGTCACCGACCAGCGGTGATATGAACATAACCCTGCAGTCGGAGAGGCCACGGTATGACCTTCAACCAGTCAGGGCCTTCGGCCGTGTTTCTGTAGAAAAGATTGCCCCCATTCGACAGAACCCGTTCATAAGGTCCCAAAGCAGCTGGAGGAAAAAAAAGGAGTTGGAGACAGCTGTAGACGACCAGGAAAAGGCTACAGATGGCGAGACAGGGATAAATAGGAACCATGAGAGGGATCTGGTCAGAGGGAGGGAGATTGAAGTCAAGGCGGAGAGGTTTAGAGACAGGAGTGAGGGCAGAGAGAGGGACGGGAGTGTTGGGAGAGAATCAGCAAAGTGCAGGCGTGGAGAGAGAGACAGAGACAACATGAGGATTACAAAAGAGGGGCAGAGAGATACAGACAACACGGTTTTTCCCCTTGTGCCAAGCTTGTGCACCATTAAAGCAGAAAACATTATTATTATTGAGAAAGAGAGGAGAAGTAGTGAAAGAGAGGAAAACGACAGAGAGAAATTCGTGGAGAGGGAAAGAGAGACACTGGAGATGGAGGAAGAGGAAAAAGAAGAAGGGGGAGAGAAGAGGGGAATGAGAATGGATCTGAGGGAAATATTGGGTGGAGGTGGGTGCGTGACTGAAATCGAAGCTACGGAGGTCTTGATCATCAAGCCGGGGGCAGACGACAGAATCAAAGGAGCCAAATTTGGCATAGATGGGGAGGAGGACCAGGGGACAGGGGAAGGGGAAGGGCAGGAGGTGCAGGGAAGACACAGAAGGAGCTCCAGTGAAGACCTGGTGACAAACGAGAGGGACAAACTCAAAGAGCCATGCTGGGCACAAGATCAAGAGCAGCGCTGGAGAGAAATGGCCAACATAAAAGAGCCTGCAGTTTGGCTCAGGCCACAGAACGAGTTCAGCAGCAGCAGTACAGATAACAGTGGGCTTTTAGAAAAAGGTGGCAGGGTCAGCCAGCTCCTCAGCAAATTTGGAGAACGTCCCAAACCCCCCTCCAGGTCCAAAAGCTCTGAGTGCTTTGTTAGGCCTAGCAGGGTAAAGGAGAGGCCTAGCACAGAGGACAGCAGTGATGACCTGAGCCCGAGTGAGGAGACGCAGGGAGAGGATGCAGATAGGGTAGTGCTGAAGGGGGTGCCCAAGCGATCTCGCAGCTTCTCCCACCGCGTCATATGCGCTAGGGAAAACGGCTCGCTTAACTTTGGTTACCATCATAGCAAAGAAGTACAAAAGACATTCTCAGACTGTAGGACGGGGGAACATCCTGAGAGAGGAACTAAGCCAAGAGTGCTCCTAAGGTGGAAACATGGGGATAAAAAAATAAATCCAGCAGGTAAAACTGACTTGACAGTTGAGAGGTCAGTTGATAGACAAAGTGGGATTGATGGAAATTCAGTGAAGAAAGCTGTAAATGACATGGTTACTAGAGACAAGGCAGAAGTACCCAGAGAGGCTCCTGTTGGGTCAGCTGTAAAGATGACTCAAGATGAGGGTTTTACTGTGGCCTCCGTCAAAAACACAGAGGGCATAGCATTTGCACGTAAGGTATCCATTCGACATGAAGGAAAAGAGAGAGCCATAGAGAGAGATACACAAAGAAATGAAAATGTGACTGACAGAGCAAGTGAGATGACAGAAGAGCAAGTCACAGAGATAAATATTACAGAGAGAGAGATGGAAAGAGAAAAAATGATTCAGAGGGAGAAAGAGTGGGAAAGACAAATAGAGCTACAGGTTGAGGAGAAAAAACAAAGAAACTCATGGCGAGTGGAGGCTGAATCCAAACCTATACAATGCATGTGCGTCCAGTCCTCTGAGATGGCAAATTCAGTGCATGTACCTAACAGCCCCTCTAGAGTTTTGTCTGCTGCTATCGACCTCCTAAATGTTCCCTGTAGTCCAACAGTAAAGGAAACAGGCATCATAGTTCGCCCAGACTGGGACTGTGCTGAATCACAGGAGCATCTTCTATCCCAAACAGTGCTCTCACAACACACAGAAGAGCTAATCTCCAAGATTGAAAGAGTGAGGGATAAGAGGCCAGACCGAGAGAATCGCAGAATGACCCAGACGTGTATGTACATAGACACTGACATAACTGGCGTCCAAGTGGGTCAGGATTATGATAGTCATTCATGTAAAGATGAAGTGGTGAAAAGTAGCATCATACAGCCTCCTCATAATAGCTATCCAGGCAGCACGTACAATGATGAACTGATGGTGCTTAAATCACCCAAGCAGTGTGTTTCAGTGGGTCAGTGTACAGACCTGGACGACATACAGATCCCCAGAACTGTGTTCTTCGGTGTGGACATGGCCCTGGAAAGGCCAAGACAACGCATCCTCAGTGCTGATAGTCTGGAGGACAGCAGCAGAGGAGGAGAGCCAGGGAGTGGCGTAGAGAGGAAAGAGAGCTGGAGAGCTGGTCGATCCCTGACCCGCATAGAGTCCCTTCGTGAGAAAATCCGCCAGCATGAGCTGGACAGGCAGAGAATCAGCAGAGCCACAGAGGCAAAAGATGGAGAGAGCAAAGGCAACAGGGAGAGAGGCTGGAGCACCGATGGAGAAATGAATAAGGACAGATGGAGAGATTTGGCACATGAGAGGGCAGTTGAGGAGAGGAGGAAGATGGGGTGGGAGATGGAGGGAGTTGAAAGAGAGACGGTAAAGTGGAGGCAGGAAGAGCCCTCGCTGCTCTCAGCCAGCCAGTTTGACGTCACACAGGAACCCAGTGTGTCGAGAGCCAGCCCTCAACTTCCTGTTCCTCTCTCGCTCTCGCAATCACTTGTTGCAGAGGAACAAGACAGGTCAGTCTACATTGAAACTTCTGTGGAAGTCTTTTCGGACCACACTGAGGACATAGAGGTGGAGGAACTGACACAACATGTAGAGGACCTGACAGGTGGCCAGGTTTGGAGACATCAGGACTCAGACAGACCAAGAGGAGTTGGTGAGGGCGAGGGAGAAGACAGAGGAGAAGAGCTGCGGGACGAAGACTACCTCCCTCCGTCGCAAACGTCCTCACCCACAAGCTCCCTCTCTCCCTCTCCCCCCCTCCTTCACTCTCTGGCTGCCATGAGCAGAATCTACAACTTGAAGACGGTGGGGTCAAGGGCAGGGCTGTGCATCAGCGAGAGACCGGTGGAGGTCACACAAAAGCCTCTGCCCCGGGAAGACTATAGACCTTTTCACCAAAAAAACACACAAGAGCCAACACATCCCCACAAGGGGCAGGGAGATCGTGAGAAACCAGAGCATCCATGGGAGTTAAGCAATGAGCCCCTCAGTGTTCTGTCTGTACAGCGTCAGGTGGAACAGCTGCGTTTGAGGGAGCAGGAAGTGAGACGGCAAACAGTCTGCGAAAGACAGGCTGAGAAGAGTGACAAAAAGGCCCAGCAGCATCACCTCCAGCACATTGATGGCCCGACGAGAGACCGGTCATCGCCAACAGGCATCAGAACACCGCCAACCCCCCGGGAACAACCAAAACCGACCCAGTCAAAGGCCTTCTCCGGCCCATCGCCAGAGAATGCAAGGAAACACCTGGAGAGACCAACCGCTCCAGTGCCACTATCACCCCCATCCACTCTCTCCCCCTCCCCAACGCACACCCCCTCCCCTTCCCCTTCCCCCTCCCCACCTATTATTTCCATCAGGAGTGCTTCGTCCGGCCCAGGGAAGAGGGGCACCACCATAACAATCACCCCCAGGAAGTCTGCAGGAGCACTGGCAGCAGCAGCATCCCCAAGTCCCAACTCCAAACAGGCAGGCCCTACCCAGACACCAGCCCCCAACGGCACAGGTGATGGGGGCAAGAAGCGGTACCCCACTGTTGAGGAGATCCAAGTGATTGGTGGATACCAAAACCTGGAGAAGTCCTGTCTGGTCAAAAGCCGGGGAACAGCACACAAAGGGGTGAGTTGGCTATGCTGCCAGTATGTTTGTGTGTCTGTATGCTCTCTCTGCATCCACACAAACTATTTGTAAACTGTTTATGATATTCTGGTATCACTCTGAAGGCAGGACACTTACTTTTAAAATATACATTTGTGTGTATAAGTACATTTCTGTGTATAAGTATTTCCAGTATCAAAGGTCATTTTGTGAAGTCACTTTACACAGAGTACAGTGAAGCAAACAAACTAGCATTAGCTGAGCATATAAGAATTTGATCAGAACACATTTTTCTGCAGTTCCACGACTTTACTGTCTTGCTGCCCTTTTATGTAGTAGGGACACACATATAACCACTATATTAATGTCATTTATCAATAATCAATCATGATGATGAAGATCATAAATCAGAAAATCAGGAAACTAAGAAACATAACTGATGCACATAACTGAAGCTCTTGGTGTCTGACTATATGGAGTCTGAGCTTTCACTTGTTAAGCAAAGCATCTTGATTGGGAAGGGAACACAAGATAAGCCAGGTTTAAGCTTATCCTGCACGGCAGGTGAAAAGCCATCAGGTTATTTTCAGGAGTGTAGTAGTCACCATGTTGTTAAATAAAGTGAGTGTAGGAGTGCTTCGCTACTACACAGTACAGACCACTGATTCTTCTGTCAGTTTGGCAATTTTGTAATTCTATTTATCGTTCCTTTACTTATTATAAAGACCCTGCAAATATGTCTACAGTCTTGTATGTGTGCTACTTGTGTGATACTTTAGTCCATTTCCACACATTCAAAAGAGACAGACAAGAGAACAACAAGAAGAAACAAACAAACGTGACCTTGGTGCCAGAGACAGCCATAGTCTTACAGAGATAGAGGCAGGAAACCACAATGACAGAAACCAGCCTCCTTGTGCCATTTCTCACCCTCCCCCAGCCTATTGGTTGGTTGTTGCAAAGCAACATGTGCTAATTCACCAATTATTTATTCAGAGATAATGCAGAAAGCAACATGAATGTATTAATGAACGGAAAATGTAGTGTGTTTGCAACATAATTTGTGTCTGTGTGCAAGTTTGTGTGCATGCCAGTGGGTGTGTGTGTTTGTTCATGCTGGTGTGCAGGTTTGTGGGCGTATGTTTGTGTGTGTGTATGGGTGTGCATCAGACAAGGCTCTGTTCTTGAGTGATTATGACAGTTCCACTACACGGGCCAGTCTGAGCATAAACAGGCAGACTGAGCTGACAGCTTCCTTACTGAGAAGACTGCAATGCCTCTTACAAAACACGGCTCCCACAGCCGCAGAAATCAGTCTGGAAAACACATCAGTATTGAAAAAACATCTAATCGTATACACATGCACACATGCACACATACACATCGTAGTATGACTGGATCTGGTCAGTGTCACGTCACGTGTCTTTTCATCGTTGCCAATTGCTGTGTATCCAAAAAGATGCTCAATATCAAAGTGTTTCGTTAGGAAAACAGGTATCAGTACAAGATCCGATTGCAGTATTGTACCAACAGTATGCACATACTCGTGGCACACATCCACTCTTCCTTCCTCACCGTAAAGCACATGCTGTTTTTCCATCAGTCAACTGGATTGTTGTGGTGACTTTCCTGGGAATATCCTGCTTCCCTTTCAGTAAGCATGCTTCTTTGTTATTCTGTATTTTCCTGCTTGCAGGGGCTCTACTGTGCTTGGATACAGTATGGCTGTCATCTCTGGTTAATGTTACTATGGAAAAAACAGTTTTGTAAGTAGGAAGCATGTATGACAAAAGGTAGAGGGAAGCTATTTCACAGCATTCACTCCTTCCCTGGGTTGACAGCATTCACTCCCTCCCATTTTCAGGCACTGAACCTAACAGCACGTCAGGTTTTTTTCACCTATGCCAGGTTAATTCTGACATAGGGCCAACAGACATGATTTTGGAGGAGAGGGGGGAAAGTAAAATTCAGAGAGAGAGAGAGAAAGAGAAACAGAGACAGAGACAGACAACACAGTATTGCATGAGATAGGAGAAAATAATCAAGATAAACTCTGCCTCTGCAAGTACTTTTTTGGAGAACCTTGTGACTCACTCACGGATGTCGCCAGTAGTGTAGCCACTTCCTCATTCACCCTTAAGCACTTCCTCTGACGGAGTAGAGAAGAAGAAGTACTCCAGCTTCACTAGCTTAACCAGCAGCTGTTACTAAAACAACACAGGTTACGTGGGCAACAAACTGACCAGTTGTTGTGTCCCTCTTGTGCACCTTCTTATTTTGAATCTACTTTAGTGAATGCAAATGATGCTGTCCAGATACAGTATTGTTTTGGTGGCTTTGATAGATTTGCATTAATCAAAATCAAAGGAAACAATGATGATTGCTTGGTTGGCATGTATATATGCATGTCTGTATGCAAATAACAATGTAGGCAATATTTTGTGTGCTATAGATAAATCATTGTAAATCATATTTGTGTGTATACCTTGATATGGAACATGTGTCCTTTAAGGATTATTGAATTACAGTGTTGTGCCACTAGAAGCTGAATAGTTGAGCTAGTTGACCATCAACACTGGCTTTGGATGTATTGAGTAACCTCTCAGTTGGCAAATCTCTTAACTGGATCAGTCATTTAACTGTTAGCAAACCCAATCAACACCCAGGGTGTTACATTTTGAGAGCAAAAACCCCTGAAGGTCATGATGTCAAAACTACCCATGAGGCCCACCAAGAGTCAATAATGTAAGTCTGTCCGGTATGATTGCGTCTGTCTCTATGAAGGCTCGCCCCTGCAGCTCTGTGCTCCTCAGATCATTTGACGTCAGAAGTCACGTCGGCTCCCTAAGCTGACAGTGGGGGGGTAACAGTGTGTGATCTTCACCCGCCCTTGGCTTAGTCACCCCCCCCCCACCCCACTTTGTCTCTTTCACTTTTCCTCTCACTCTCTCTGTCTCCCCCTCACACCCCCTCTCAGCCTCTTCAATAAGGCCCTGTAGTCTCACAAGTGGTTGACTTCAGTGACAGTGGCAGTGAAGTTCAGCATAGTAGTTAAGGTAGAGGATTTGATACCTCCTTTTCAAGAAGATCATATAAAAATGATCTATAAAAAAGCTCACAAATTTATATATACTTGCTTTTACTCTTTTCCTCTTCTTCACTGACTTTTCCCTCCTCCTCTTCGTTGGTCTCTTAGTCTTGCTGATCTTTTTTCATGGTCTGATGCTCTCATCCATCCCTGCCCCCTGCTGTCTGTTCCTGGGTTAATCGGGGTGGCCACCAGGATTAGCCTGCTGTGTCCTATCTGGAAGCACTGGCTTCTCTCACACAACCCTGGGCGGATATCTGTACAGTCCAGTAGCTTCCTCTTCAGTCGGACCCTTGGCTCTGTGCTTCTGTTGTTTTTTGTTGTGTTCTGCAGCTGCTGTGGTCAGAGTCACACTAGTGTAGTGTGATCTTTGGTTTGTCAACATGCCCTCTGTAAGATTTGTTCCGTGTTCTTACCACATATTTTGTGCAAAATCAAGGACTCTTTTGCCAATGTCATTAAAGACATTTTAGACAAGCGTTACTGTTGATCATGGCAACTAACTGTAGTGGCTGTGGTGTGTATAGAAACCAAAAGGCACTATATGAGATTTTATGCCACTGTGTCCCCATATGCATACCAGACATGTGCTGTTTGTGGTCTATTGGCATGTACATTTGTGTGTGCTATGCCCATGTCTGCAAATTTTGTGATGAAAAGGAACACAAAAGATAGAGTGTGGTGGCTAAATCATATAGCGTCTAAAACTATGACATTCTCTGAAGAGTTGTGGAAGTATTACGTTATTTTCACAATAAGAACATTATGAAATAATGTGGTATTTCTCATACATTACATTTAGGATATGAGCATATCAACATAGAATTGTAGTGTACTGGCACATATTATTACACATATGCAAAATAGCAAATGCACTGTAAAGATTAGTAATGACAGTGTAAAAGAAATGTCACTTCTGTCTTAGTTCAATGTAATTGCCTCCACTAAGTAGGTTATGTTTTTGCTCATGTTTATCTGTCTGTCTGTCTGACTGTCTGTTGTTAAATAAATCAAAACATGAGAAATACCATTGACGAAATTTAAAAGGGGGGCAGGGGGGGTTGAACTGCTTGGGGGAGGTCTGCGCTCTCCGGGTGCTTTTCTAGTTATGAAATGAAACTATGTTATTCAGTCAGGGCTGAAAGAGGTCATAGAATATAATAGAGGTCACAATCTCAGTTTTACTCAAGTGCACAGAGAATGACATTGACATAGTTCACTATGTGGAGTCATAACAAAGAGTTGTAGTTGAACCAGTCCTACCACCAGGTAATGTATATACACACAAAACCTCGACCCCGACATTTTGTAGACAATGCATAGTGTGAATGCAGTAACATCATACAGCACTCATGTGCTGACAGGCATTGCCACAGACTGTAAAGTCATCATCACTTATTGTATCTCATTCCTGAGCACTCTCCTGTTCTCTGCCCTGCTTTCACAGGTGAAGGTGTGTTTTGATGACGCCCAGCTGGAGCGAGTGTGTGAGTACCCCTCTGAGAACTCCCTGCTGGCCTCCTTCCCCCCCTCCCCTATGCTGGGCTCCCGTGCGGAGAGGGAGGAGGAGAGGGGGAGGGGGCAGAAGGAGGAAGAGGAGGATGAGGATGAGGAGGAGAGTGGAGTCGGCCGGAACATGGGCTCTGGAAGGGGGCGAGTGCTGAGAGTGGGTCAGTGCCACCCTCACTTAAATAAACAAATAAGATAAATGACAATAAGTAAATAACAAATAAACAATAAGCATTGGCTATCGTTAAACCAGCTGCTAATGATACTGGCTGCATTTCCCTGAGGCATCAAACTAAAAGCAAAACTGAAAAAGGAGACCTAAAATAAAAGTGTCAACATCAGGGAGTGGGGTGGGAGTGGGTGGTGGGGGGTAGTGTGAGATGTTGCACTACACCGCTTGTATGAAATGCAACATTTGACACGTGGCTGTGCAGCTTCAACCACAGAACAACATTAATCTTGAAACACTATGTCAGTATACTGCAAAAGGAATTGATCAGAGAGAAGCTCATATTTGTCTTGGCTTGCATTCTTACTTCCTGGAAATGAACGTGTCTTGTGATAATATTGCTTGATAGCATTAATTAACAAACTAACTATGTGCTGTTCATGACAATTAATTCATTATAGTGACTCCTGATAGTGCTGGAGACTGTAGAGGTAACATGTGAATTGGTGTTGTTCAGTGTTTCTCTAGTCCTCTCTTTGTAGGTTAGGACTCTACTATAGTATAATCCCCTGTAAAATGCATTGTGAAATAATTGTAAATGCACCCTCATCATCACTTTATAATCAAATCTGCATAGATTCTAAGTATATACAATTTAAAGTTTTGTTACTTGCCATTCTTCCTTTATTGTTTCTGGTATCGTTTTTAATCGTGACTTCCTTTTATTCTTTTACAGATGAGTCCTGCAGACGGTAAACATCCATGACTTCGGTGAAATCTCCACTCAACTAGTTTCAGAATGCTGATGGATCCTGTGTTCAAGGTTTTCATCGTGCAGTGCTAAAGTGTTTGTTGGTTTATGTACTGTATATGATTGGTGTGCTTTATGTTAATGTCTATGGATTTGTTTGTTACACAAGGAACAGATTTTTTAAGTGTAAATGCAGTTATATGGATGTAAATGGTACAAGATTAGAGTAGGTTGGATGGTGTGGGTTGGGCACAGTTTACATGGCCAGATGTATTGCTACCTTATTTGTTCATTTGGTTATGTTTCATGGCATATGCTGGTGCCTGCAGAAAAGACAATTTGGCTATAATCCTTTCCAAAATCAATGCAACTCAACCAATTGTAAACATCATGGTTTATACATAAAAGAAAAAAAGAAATGTGTGCATTGTGCATGTCCTTAAATTGAGGCCATCAGCTGAAGCTGCTCATGATTTCAAGTAAGTCTTAATGCACCTTATATGATTCTTATCTGAACATCATTTTACAATAAATTAAAAAACAAAACAATATGTTTTTCAGACATGCATTTTCTAATATTGAAGCATTGATTTGGTTGATTTGTTTGTTATTTGTAGCACAGTATATTTTTATGAAATAAAAATATATATCATGTATTTGACAGGGTTTTCATAGGCTACTGCTGAGAAGGTTAAGTAACCCATAAGGAGTGCTATTTCCACTATTTCTGTGAAGGGATTGTAAATGTATTCATGTTATTTGAAGTACAAAAAATACGCTTTTAAGTAATTCTGTGAAAAGAAATGGACTGAAATGTACGTACTTTATGAATACTTTGTACAACTAATTCATTTTTTATTGTGGTTGAAGAAGCTGGCTTCAAACGGTATATGTAAATAAACTATTGTAAAATGACGTGGTGAGTTTTTGTAGAAAAAACTGAGTTGCTGAAAAACAAAGGAAATGGACATCTGAGGCTTATTCCAACTTAAGGCGACGCAGCCAAACGACACGTCGGTGTGGGATATTTGGTATCCTACAGTGAACCATGACACCTAACGGACGTTTATTTTATTACACAAAACATCATTATCGCGCTTGCAACAAACTTCATTGACTAGGCCTACGTGCTTAGGCTACAGTATGTTGACAATCATTGTAGCTTAACATATTTTCCTCAGTGTAACTGTTTTTTTAAAGTAATTTTAAGAAGTAGCGTAGCCTACCTTGCAAACCGTTGTGATTCAAGTTTAGTCAAGTTGAATTTAAGTAGACTGGCCATAATAGAATAGCCTACATACAGGCCTATCCTTCATAGGCGATAAAAATATTACTATCAAACTATAACAGACTGCAAAAAAATGCGCATGTACATTATCATATCTCATCAAACGAGGTTTCAGAAATCAATTTCTGGGGCGAAAAAATCTTGCACGTATACACGATAATATACCTCACCAGTTTACCAGTCTTCCCCTTCGAATGAAACATTCGACACGTGTTGTTGCGCCCGTGCCCCACTACTTTCTGCGTGCAGAAACGCACGATCTCCTATGCCGTGGCCCCTTCAAGAACACCCCACTCTTGCAGCTACCATGTAAGAGCGCCTGGAAGTCTCGGTGCGACAACCTGTGTTTTATTTTAGCCATCCACTCAAAAGACAACAATTTACAAGCAAATACGGAAGCTGAACTCCCGTATTTACAGTTAACTAGCATGGGCGTCCGTGACTTCAGTGTTTGCTAACTAGTTGGTGAAATGCTTCTTCCAAAACACCTAACGTAAACGTACCTGATGTTTGCATAGCTATTTATGTTTATTATCTTGATATTGGAACGTAAGCTATTTATAGCTTCCCACGATGATTTTGAAGAAAATCTCACCAGTCTGGACCTCTCGGGTAAGAAAAACTTTTATGCAGTAAAAAATATCTAGTATACTTTAACCAACAGACCGCGCAAGGGGTAGGATGTTAACGGTCAGTTCATAGAAATGTGGTTTTAGGTAGGGTATAACGTTCGTAGTCCTGTTGGACAAATTCTAAATTTGTGAGTTTGACATTCATGATTAAACATGTTTGTTGCTATCAACCTTACAGCCGTCACGTATAAGGAACTGAAACCTGTTGCATTACAAAACATATTAAAATCTGTTTCCTGCACCGCTAATTCTTGATTCTTGAGTTCTCCATGATGTGTTTATTACTAGTCAGTTTGTTAACCCTGACTTAATTTCACATAACTCCGACATAACTTCTCCCGTCTCAGGCCATCTTTAGGAGTTACTACTCCGTATCACCTCAGCCAGTTCCCCCGCTGGCCCAGACGCTGGAGAGGTACCTGCGAGCCTTGGAGCCTCTGCTTCCTCCGGATGAGCTGGCCCACACCCGCAAGATGGTTGAGCAGTTTGGGAAAGACGGAGGCCTGGGCAGTAGATTGCAGGAAGGGCTAGAGAACAAGGCCCGACACTCCCCCAACTGGGTAAGCAGATTTAAATGTGCCACCTTCTCTGACTATTGTGCTCAACATATGACATCATGTCAATTAAGATTCCCTCTGGTGAAGGCAGATTGTTATGTGTCCACAGTTTGTCCCTAGGACAAATAAGAGAAAAGAGCAAGTGTTGATTTAAAGACAGTACAGGATAAAGAAGCCATTGTTCAACAGTTTAACCAACATGACAAGTTTGACATGCATGACTAGTCACAATTAAAAAGGCAGTGTTTTGCACATTATTTGTGCACTGTTGGGGCTAAACCTGTGTGTCGTATGTGGCATAAAGTAATCTGTGTCAAGGGCAGTGCTTCATTTATCACCCCGTGTCACCGCGGGGATCAGGATACCAGTGAGCTGCCACTGAAGTGCCACATGGCACCATGCCCAGTGCTTTCATGCCACCAACTTTTGACCAATGAACCTTTGTTCCGGCTGTACCTATTAATTATCACCTTTACCAGCTTGTAGCACTTTGAGGACCTTTATGACCTCTGACCTCTGTGTTCTTTTTCTTCCACTACTTACCACTGTCTCTTTTACTGTGCTGCCCATACATGTCTGCCCGTCTACCTGTCTATGTATTACTCTCTCAACTTCTCTATTTGTCACTCTACCTGTTGTTTTGGTGTAAAGACTGCTAGTGTGTAATTTGTGGTCCTTCAGATATCTGACTGGTGGGTGCACTGGGCTTATCTGGAGAGCCGTCAGCCCCTACCGGTACACTCCAACCCGGCCATCTCTCTGCCCAAACGGGACTTCTCCGACTGGAGAGGCCAGCTAGTGTGAGTATTAAGGGTGGACACAGGCCAATAAACTGGCTTGGCGATTATGGAAGGGCTGGGCTATTAATCAGAATTCATTTGGTACAGTCATTTCAAGTCTCATAAGCCACTAATCACAGACTCCAAGGAATAATGCATGACAGATTGTGATTATTTAACAGTTTTTTTTTTCAAAGTTAAACTATAAAGTACAGATAAATATGATATGCTTAGATATGCTTAAAATGTCATTACAGTTGTGAGTATTGTGATTTAGCAGATGTAGCAGACATGTACAATGGATAGTTATAGTCCCAAGAGCATTTAGTAAAAGTGATGCATTGAAACTCTCAAAGAAATGAGAAATGATTATTATCATGAATGTATATTTACTAAGGAAACTCTGTTATATTATCATCACATTGATGGCTGGTCGTAATGCCCAGTCATAAGAGTACCATACTGCTCCAAGTCCATGTGAGAGTTACTCAGGTTTCCTGTGTGTCCCCACATCACCCTTCCTCTCCGGCCAAACACACTCTGCAGCCAGAGAAAGTTAATCAAGGGTCTCTAATATAGGTCAGGCCACAGCTGTGACCCCCCATCTATGCCTGTAACGTTGAATGGAACATGCCAGCCAATAGAGGCTTAGGCTTATTGGAGAAAAAAAAACACTTTATGACTTACTCTAGAGGGATCCACAGTTGTGAGAAAAGGCTTTTTGTTAAACTAGCCATGATCTTGCCTTTTATATTGCTGTGTATACTTAAAAGTCATGCAAAAACCTCCATCTACAGTCTTGCTGGCAATAATGAAAGCATAACAGAAATTGGTTTATTTTGCCATCATGGATGCAAATTTGCAAGTTGTTTTCATTTTCATGGGGTGTTGTGTCCTGGTACACAGAACTGCAGGGTGCATATTCTGGATGGCTAGCAGGAGTCATCATACTTCATATGTAATTAGAGTCAATTGGGCGATGATGCCAAAACGATTACTGGTGTGCAGCATAATATACTGTCAATAATCATAGACATCATCATAGACATAATCGTTTTCAAGAGGAACAATTTTACTAAAAATGCTTTAAAAATACACTTTATACCTCTCTAGCACAGCAATTGATTGTAAACAAACTACAATCATGGCAATCCTATGTTATTGATACTGAAAGTTGTCATAGTGAGTCTTGTCACAGACTCATCTACATAAAGGTTTAAAATAGTGTCTGTCTGTCTGTGTTTGCTGTATAGGTTTGCTTCCAAGCTCATTGCAGGAGTGTTGGATTTCAAAGCCAAAATTGACACGTGAGTTTCATGAAATTATCTTAAAATTATAGTTGACCGTACAAGTGCCTTGTAACACTAAGAATAGCAAGTAAGATGGTGTGAGACATAATCTGTCCGGCCCTGGGCTATTTCAGGGCACCCCACTCCTAGTGTAGTACAGTAAATGAATATGGCTTATGAGTTTCTGTTTTTGCTGTATCATATACCTCTGTGTCTTAGTCTATGCCTCTGTACAAATTAATATTTTCGTGTTTACTACAATTGCACGTTTTCTTACCTTATGTCCCCACTACAGACCCAAGTCAACACATTTTACTTTCTTTTGTCTCATGTTTTAGTGCCATTCCCCTTGCTTCAGTTGACTATTGGATGCACTGTCTTTGTATTTCCCTCACTCACTCTCTCTCTCTTTCTCTCTCTCTCTCTCTCTCCCTCCCTTCTTCTCTCCACATCTCTGCCCTCCCCATCCAGTGGTCGATTACCAGTGGAGTACATGCGGGGTCACCCCTTGTGCATGGAGCTCTTCCCCCTGCTGTTTTCCTCCTGCAGGATCCCGGGCCCCAACCACGACCACCTGGTGCATTACAGCCACTCACGCCGTGGCCCCTCACACATCACCGTGGTCCGCAACTACCAGGTGACACGGACACACAGACACGCACACGGAAACATGCATTTAAACACACACGTGTACATAGAGGAAGACCTATCGCCATCTTCATAACATCTATGTCTCTGCCCACTATTCTGGGAGGAAAACTGTTTTGGTGTTCTCTGTTATGTCTGCAGTTTGAAGGATCTTCATCAACTCTGGCACGGTTAATCACTATAAAGGCTAGGAGAGGTCATTAGATCATCAAGGTCATGGGAACTGTGGTCAAGGCCACACTAGTTTATACATTGCTCAAACACACTATTTGTACATTGTCCCCAGACACATTTACATAGCCTTTCACTTCATTGACATATTCACTCACCATGAATGAGTCCAGGACCTGGCAATCAATGCTTTTGTGTCAGTTTTGTTCGTTTTCTGTTGGTGTTATCATAATTTGATGGCAGTTAGTTCTTGGCTGACGTCAAGGGGTTCAATTTTGAATGTAGTCATTGTCATGAAGACTATCAGAGGTAACCAGGGAAGCTGCATCTATTAGATTGTTAGCCCGGCCACCAACCAAAACATTTCACCATGTGATCCTGTTAGAATGTCGTGCCTTGTGTTCTCAGCCATAAAATGCCCCAGTAATAAATTCTGGCTCAATATGGAACATACTACGGAATTACTCAAGTCCTCCTGTGTTTTATATCATAATGTTTAATTATTATAATAATAAACAACTTTGAATATTTGAACAACTTAAGATTTGGAAGAAAAATAAAATAGCAGACACAAGAGTGTAACTCCAGGTGGATTTCCCTCCCAGTTGTAAACACAATGTGATGGCATAACTTGTCTTAATTGTTAGCCAGCTTTTTTTAAGCAGCTGCATTTCCCATAGTCCTTCAGCTCATGCTTGTGTTGTTCTTGTGTGCAGTTCTTCCAGCTGGACGTGTACAATAGTGATGGGACTCCGCTGACTGAGAGCCAGATTCACGGCCAGCTGCTGCGCATCCGCTCGCAGTCCTGGAAGACTGACAAGGAGCCCATGGGCATTCTGACCAGCGAGCACCGCCACACCTGGGGCCAGGCCTACAATCGCCTGCTCAGAGGTACGCAGCAGTTGGATGATTCAATTCAGGGTTTACTTATATAGAACAAGGGCTGTTGGAAGTCTAAAGTAAATCCATCCAATAGTTTTAGAAGGCTTTTGTGTGGGTGTGGAAAAATAACCACAATTCATTTGAGCTTTAATTCATTTAAGCTCAGTTTTGTTTACCTCTGCTGTGCCACTAACAGTTGACATTGTCTGAACCTAGAACTGTGCAAAATGCAGCCCAGAGCACAACATGTAATATAAGGCAGTAATCTTAAGATATGTTGCGCTTTGGGTGGCATGTATGCATGTACATACATTACATTTCTTATGTCCAAATAATACAATACAGCAGAGTAGTAATGTACAAGCTGTGCGTTTACATATTGGGCTTTTGATAAAATGTAGACCATTTTACTGTCTCCTGTAAACAGCTTTCTGCAGCATGAGGGCATGGCTGTACCACACTGTTTACCTATGCACACTGCATACCACGTGCAGCCTGTGTCGCCATCTCCTTTTGGAATAAATCATAAAACTACTTGGAAAAAATGTGTGTAAACACAGCATCATGTGTGGACTAGGAATGTTACATCAAAGCAAGACATTTTTTTGATAATCCTTCCATTTTACTTTGTTTTCTAAAAAACTCTCTCATTCTTTTGCCCACCCAGTGTGTTTTTCTTATGGATTTTTCAGACACACCTGTGCAAAGACAAACATACATTCACATATATACATGCATGACAACACTCCCTATGAGAGTCCCTTATAGGAAGTTGGGGATAAGTGTAGTTTTTAGTTTCTACTATCATTCTCCAATGACATTACACCTTAGACCCCATGCCTGAAAGGTTAAACAGAGCTTCTTTTTTCAGAACAAAAACAAGCCTTATATTTGTACAAGTGTCTGGCTGCTCAAAAGAAGGAATGTATACTGACCTCATTCATGTCTTCTGTAAGTGATGACAAAAAGGAATGTTGGTGTTTGCAGTCCACGCAACATGTAGTTGTAATTGATCTTATATCAGACTTCAGTCCAGTTTGAAGTACAGTGACTGAAATGTTTTGAAAGTGTGGAAAAGGGAACTCTTAGCACATGAAGGGGGAGGTTTGCAGCAAGCCACAGATGCATTATTTCGCTAGAATGCTACAGAAGATAAAGAACATAATTCCAAAGTTGTTTCAAACTTGTGCCAATTTGTTATCATGCTATGGCTAATATGTCTGCCTTGTTTGTGTGTGCGTGCGTGTGTGTTTGAAAGAGGGAGAGCCAGAGAGAGCTAGTGTGAGTGTGTGTGTGTGTCTTTGTACTATTTATGCGATGTGCGGTAGTGATTTACCATTTATGATCTGTCATGTGCATGATGTAGGTTAATATGAGTTATTGTCTTTGGAGCTATTCAAATGGCATTTTGTCACTGGAAATACCTTCCGTGACATTTTATATGTCTGGGAATTTTCATCACAAACATCTGGCATTACAATGTTTTTTTTAGTGGGACATGTACTTCCTTACTTTAGTTTATATGGACTACAGCAAAAAGGATGTTGACTGAATGTATATCCATTTGCCAGTGTGGGACCATGTTGGTGATAAAACGGATCTGTTCATTGTTGTGCAAGTTAAGTGAAATGCATAGTTGTTGGGGCTTGGTGTTGATGAATTTGTCAGTCATTATTCACAGGAATAGGGTTTTCTTTCTCCTCACTGCCACTGTGTGGGGCTGCCGGTGATTTTGTTGAAGCACCACAGAATGTGGTATTAAAACAAAGGCTGACCTAGGAAGATCTGATAACTTGATTTAAACAGCATACCATTCGGAAGAGGTGTACAGTTACAAAAGCAAAGAATAGCGAGGCTTGTAATTGTGCATTAATGAACCAGAAACAGCCAGCTTTATAAAGTAAATCCTACCACATATTGGTTCTATTTTGGCACTGAACTTAAGTAATTTCATTAATTAGCTCTTCTAACTGGTTGAGGAGTACTGTTATTTATACCCAGCTGATTTAGTGAACAGTGGTAAGCCAGACTTCCCATTGCTGCACTAAGAACACACTAACTATGAGTGTAAATGTAATTGTTAATTTTCACAGACCAACTGGACCCTGGAAATTAGAACACAAACCCAACCATACGATGATTGCCTAGACTGATGACGATAGTAGTATGGACAAAGCTAGTAGTAAATTACAGAGTAAGAATGTAAAGAGTTCTCCCAAACAGTAGCAGGTAACAATAAGGTTTGTTTTCAGGAAGGCTTGAATCTCTTCTCCCAAAAGGTGCTATTGCTAACCACACAAGTATGTGTTTTCTCTTAAGTGTTTCAGATTAAAAGGGCGCAAGATAGACGATATTTGTGTATACTGTTGGGCTACAGCAGGACTGAATAACGGCTAGCCACACAAGACCGAGACAGTATTGGCATTTGTTATCAGCGGGGAAACGTCCATTAGAGTTGCATTCATGGCAGCTATCACCACCTCACCATCCCTCAGCACAAATGCAGCTCTGTTACATCGCAACACTATCCGACCAGCCAGTATTTTTAGATCGCACTGCTGTTTGTAGTTTCCACTGGAAAGATAACTGCTTCCCTCACTTCCCCCTTCTTCCTTTGCTCCCAAGACAAGATCAACAAGGAGTCTGTGAGGCTGATTGAGAAAGGGCTCTTCACGCTGTGTCTGGACTCCCCGGTCATGAGGATCTCTGATGAGAAGTATGCAAAGGCTTTACTGTCATTTTTATTCTGTTTTTTTGTTCTGCCCTTTCTTCTCTCTGTACCTCTCACTGTTTCTTGAATGTGGTTTTTATGTTATGTAATTTTGCATTGATGTTTAATGTGATGTCTTTACAGACATTCCAGGAAGAGATCTATTGATTTTCTCTGTCTATTGTTTTCATTGTTTTTTTGTTGTTGTTTGTTTTGTGCTTTATTTGTTTGGCAGGTACTCCAGTCGAATGGCAGCTCAGATCCTACATGGAGGTGGGACTTACTCCAATAGTGGAAACCGCTGGTTTGACAAAACCTTACAGGTAAACCGAGAACAGAGACCTGAAGCCAAACACTTCTCGTATTGCACATCTGCCTCTTCAAATATCACACTTGTCATATTTATAGTGTTTTTCCTGCTCTGTGTTTTTGTGTCATAATCCCATCTGCAGTTTGTAGTGGGGGAAGATGGATCATGGGGTCTGCTGTATGAGCAGGCCACTGCTGAGGGCCCTCCCATAGCCACTCTACTGGACCACATACTGAAATTCTGGTACCATCAGTCACTAAATTATATTATATCAAATATATTATGACTTTGTATCACTTTCATGATTTATTTTGTGGACATTGGCTTTCATCAGTTTTGGGAAAATCGACATTTCTATGCATGCACCATATTTCCTAGTCTTTTTCCTGCTCTCTCTCATTCTCTTTCTCATTCTGTCTCTCATTCTCTTTCTTGCTCCCTTTCTGTTCTCTCAGTAAAAAGCCAGAGAAAAGGAGAACGCCACTAGTTCCTCTCCCTATGCCAAAGAAGTTATACTTCTACATTGACCCTGAGATCAAGTGGGACATAGAGATGGCCAAACAGAACCTAGACATGTAAGTCTCATAATCATCTCAAACCAGTTAACTGAGCTTTGCCAGACTAGGGGTTATATTATTTGATTATACGTTGTTTAGTCAATTCAGACCATATCAGTCAAGGATGATTTTACCCTTGTCTGACCTAGGTTGAGTAGTGAGTTGTGAAAAGGGTAAAAAAAACCACAGGCCACCCTTTCACAAAACGGACATAGAACCTTGATATAATGCTGGTATGAAAGGTAAATTTGTCACAGTGGCCAAACAGACTGTAGACGTTTCATCAGGGTCTAAAAGAAAACTCCCTTGGCCTAGATTGCTTCTTTTCTCTACAGAAGGGGTAGTCCAGGTTAAGTTTGGAGTTTACACCAAAAAGCCAGCCGCAGGTGTTAATGTTTGATGGGTCATTGGGTGCCAGGAACGTGTTGGCGTGCTAATATGCTTTTATTCCACTACACTGTGTACACATATTTATCTACTTCTGCTGTGGGCTGACCTAACAAAGCAGAGTCTGTGAGATATTACATTACTCTACAGATATACAACCTGGAAGCTTGCAGTGTCAACTATATGGCCACACTGAAAATGATAGACTGCAAAAAGTTCAGACCTTTTTTCTTTTTTTTCAGTTGAAATGAAAATGAAATTCCAGAATCACAAAGGAAGCTATTTGATCTGTTGATAGTATTTCTAAGCAGCGTGGACTATATACACTTTTTAATTTGATTTATTTATGGTCACGCCACCTGTGCTGTTACTAGTCATAGCTGTTTTCTTCCTCCGTTCTGACAAGAATTTCTGTAGAACAAACAATCATCAGTGACTTCATATATAAAGTAAAATTTGATAAAGAATCTTAATGTTTTGTATATAACCTAAGCAGCCAGTAATGTGGATAATCTCTGTGCGAAATGAAATTTGTTTTTTATTTTAATTTTCCTTAATCTTTCCCCAGTCTAATCAATGACCTGGATATAAGTTGCTTCAACTTCCAGCGCTTTGGCAAGGAGTTTGCAAAGCGGCTAAACCTAAGTCCCAATTCACTCATCCAGGTGGCACTGCAACTAGCCTATCAAAGGTGGGTTCAGGTGTGGTACCACATGAAATCGTGTGCAAACAGTACAGTGAATAAAGTGATTCATACTTATTTTTAATTTAAGATTTTAACAAGGAGAGCTGAATTTTCATTGTGTGATGCCATTTTAACCCTTTGCCATAACTTGCTGTGCACTTCCCAAAAATCCTAACAATGTGTCAAGCAGACCACAAGGGCTGTGATTGGCCAGCTGGAAAATGTTACTTCCTTTATGCTGTTTTTCCAGTTTTAAAGTAAATAAGGGAAGGACCTTTAAAGGGAACACATCGGCGTAGGAGGGTCAGCATAGTCGGCAGCAAAGATCTACACAGTACTCTAAATTAGCCTTTAGTGTTGTTGCATTCTGTAAAATGTCCAAAAGTAGGAAAATCAGTCTGTTTTGACTTTGGAATGGCCCTGTTAAAATATTTAAAATGTTATGAAGATGTATTAAGCCCCCCACCTTTGTGACCTTTTGTCTTTGACACTTGTCAGGGTTCATGGAGAGCTGTGTGCCTCCTGTGACATCGCCTCCCTCAGGATGTTCAGAGGTGGACGCACTGACTACATCCGCTCCCCCACCAATCACTCTTTCAAGTTTGTGTCAGTCTTTGACGACCCCAGTGTCTCGGTGAGGAACTTTTTGTAACTTGGTTACAGACAGCTCTATGAATGTGTTGTTTTTTTTATTAAATAGCCAAAATATATATATATATGTTTTTTTAAATGTGACCTAAGCACAGGGGTCACCAGGGGAATGCATCACCTTGTAATAAATTACTTTAGTAGGTATGGAATAATTGTCTTTGATTCATGGATGGATGTATGATGCGTTTTTTTTGTTTGTTTCACAGAGAGAGGCAAAGGTGGAGTTACTAAGAGAAGCTGTGGAGGCTCACACACAACTTACAGAACAGGTAACAAGAGACCGTCGACCTGTCCTCAACGGTCTACCATCTTGGCTCCATGTTTTATTATACTGTTGTCTTGACTGTTGAGTACCTTATTTGTTTACTGTCATGCCGAGTCATGGGTTCATATTCAACAACACTGGAATGTTTGTCAGAAATGTGTTTGTCAATAGGAACCTTTTTGTTCCAGCCTCGATTGTGCCATCAAGACCATTGGTCATGTGGTCAAATTATTCAACATTTCCCAACATGCTTGTGACTGAGAAATTCCTCTCTTTTAAGCTGTTTATCTGGTTTGTTATTTCCCCAGTGTCTAGGGTTAGTATCTCGTGTGAAAAAGTATCAGTTAGGGTAATCTGATGTAATTCTTTGTGTGTACCTTCTTGGGTCTATACTTGGTTTAAATGGTTTTACCCTGACTGTCTGAGGAGTCATTCATTATTGTCACAGAGCCTGTAAATACAATGGCATCTACTTATAATTACTTGCAATTACATGTTTGGTTTTGAATATTTTCTTCAGGCACTACAGGGGCAGGGCATTGACCGTCACCTACTGGGCCTGAAGCTTCAGGCCATCGAGGAGGGCCTGAGTGTGCCCAGGATTTTTATGGACACAGCATATGGTTTGGCCACACACTGGAAGTTACGCACTGGACAGGTATGTGCCAGACATCTCCAGAGGATTGCATCAGGAGGGCGTACCCTGAGTATTGATTTACAAGGAGGCAGACGTGGGAGTATTCCAAAACGCAAGTTTAGTCACTTACCTATGATAACTCCTAAGGTTCTTACAGCTTCATTCTTTTAGTACAACAAAGCCAAAAGCCTCTATTAGGAGGTTTGCCATTTACTTTAAGTTAACTTATCTGAGTTAATTACTAAATCACTTATTTGGAATACCCTCCAAAGGGTTCCTGTAAATAAATAATCTGAGACTGTATGGGTAGTTTGAGTGTACACTCACAGGAATTGGACAGCACTATAGGAAAGCTGAAAACACGTAAGTTGGTCAGATCAGAGTAGATATTTTTCTGGCAACCAACATATGGTCTCCCTTCTCTTCACAACACCCTGAAAAGTCACCACTGAATAAAAACAGCTATTGACTTAATCAGCATCAGCCTGTTTGTGGCTGTGTGACATTCTTTGCATTGTGAGAGAGGGCCTACACACCCGTATACACCTCTGAGGACAGAGAGAGCTTGCATAGTGTATGTAATTACAGCAGATTGCTCACATGGTTACAAGATGTTTCTTCAGTTTTCATCTTACTTGTAGTCTTAATTAGCAATTAGATCTTTTGTATTGCTTTTTTTCATCATTGGATCGTTCTTTAGCCCCATTCAGTTTGCACATATTGGCAGTCAAATAAACCTATCAGGTTTGGTGATTGAGTAACTTAATCTCTAAGAGATAACACTTCCAAAGCTCTCGCATTCTTGATAAAACCATTTGCATGTCTTTTAATCTGTAGTAAAACCCCTTAGTTTCACCTTGTGATGACATCCCTACAGCACACAAAAATCACTTAATACAGTTAATTTTAAAATATAATACAGAAAGGCTGTCGTACTGACTTCAAACAATAGGGATGTATGCAGGTAATACATAAGCACGTGTATGTGTTGGTGGTGATGGCTGCAATGTTTTTTTAAAAAATCATTGATCTTAAAAAATAAGGAGTACAGTGTGAAGAGTTTGTAAAGTCAATGAGAATATTCTAAATCATAAATCTCATTGTATTTACCAATTGTATTGTTTATTTGACACGTTCTGTTTTAGGTACCCTCAAACACAGACAGTGTAATGTGCTTTGGGCCTCTGGTTCCTGACGGCTACGCGGTGTGCTACAACCCCCAGTCAGACCATGTCCACTTCTCTGTCACGGCTTTCAACTGCTGCGAGGAGACCAACGCCGAGAATCTGGCCGTCATCTTGGAGAACACTCTGTGCGACCTTCAGGAGCTGCTTGAGCCAACTGTGTAAACACTCCACTATATCACCAGCTTGTGTGATCACTCGTCTCGCCCCCTTTT
Source organism: Setipinna tenuifilis (assembly GCA_030347295.1). Classification (NCBI taxonomy): domain Eukaryota; kingdom Metazoa; phylum Chordata; class Actinopteri; order Clupeiformes; family Engraulidae; genus Setipinna; species Setipinna tenuifilis. The sequence continues at coordinate 25,497,953 of CM059283.1, read as the reverse complement.
TGATTTCCTGAGAAACACTTGGAAAATATTTAAAGGCATAAAATGTCTGCCTTTTATGTGCCTTCATCTGATGCACCCTGAGCGCTTCTGTTGGACTGTGGCACAAGATGAGACTCTTTGGGTAGCTGCTGGTGATCTGACTAACACTTTTCGTAGGAAGCAGATGGAAAAATGAGGCCGTCAGAGACGGCACGCATGTCTCAGTAATGTGGTAAGAGTGGGGTACTTTGATGCCTTAACTGTCATTATCATTTTAGGTGTGCACTGGTTGCCATGTTTTCAGCTGCTTTTGCCAATTTTTACAAAGTTCTCTGGGTTTTTTGTCTGTGTTGCTAATGTTGTTGATGAAACCTATGGAAAAATCTTTCAAACATGTTTGTTATTGCTATGAATGCATTGCTTGTCGAAATTATAAGAGAATTGTGTTGACTGAAACCTTTTAAAAGATAAAGTTACCATTATTCACAGGTACATGGTTATTGATTAATGGGACCAAATGTGAAAACAAGGTTCTGTGACTCCTTGTAGACCAGTATTTCTAGCATCTGGTGCTGCAGTCATAAACTTTAGCATGAACAGTAAATGCAATGTTTCTGTAGCCGACCTGAAAATTAACGTAATATAAAATTCATGTCATTTCTATCTCTGTGAAAACCCACCGGCGTTTTTTGTTGTCTTGTGTAAATAGTGGGGTGTCATTTCAAATGTAAACGGCATATCGAATTTATGAAGAATTAAGCTGTCTGGAAAGAAATGAAATTGAGTATTTACACTTTTTGTTGTTTTTACCGGTCCACATTTACATGTGTGAATAATGTTTGAATTAAATTGATTTAATACATCGTTGTATGACATGATAAAGCAGACATTACACGAAATTGGCATATAAATATCGTCGAAACATGTCTTATCTCAGACATGATTTAAATACCTAACCAAATTGAATTAAAAGTAGTGCCTTATCATTGCGAAACAGGAAATGACGTTTCTGTCGGCGTGATCAAGAAACCGGAACAAACAGGTCGAATTCGATACAAATACATGCATACGAATCCTGAACGCGGAGTTCTTTGGAAGACATGAGCTTGAACGTGTATGAGCTAATAAAAAGGGAAAAGGCATACAAAGCTAGCTAGGCCAATAAAAAGTTCTAACGTTTTTAAAAGGCATCTTATCTTAGCCGCAAGATTGATACGCTGAACATTTAAGACATTTAAATTTAATGCGTTGTTTCATAGAATAGCAATTGTCAGCTCGCTTGTACGCTGCAGCTGCTTGTCGGCATTGACGGTTTTACTGGTTGTTTTAACAGTAGGACGCTGTATTGTTAAAGGGATTAATAAAGGCGTTGTTTTCAAAACGCGCAATGGACATGTTTTGTGCAAGAATACCTTATCAGAGGAAAAGCGGGGCGTTTCGATTTTTATGGTCACTTCTTGGAGCAAGTCTTTTTTCTGCTGTTTTGGGGTACCGACCAGTAATAATTGTCCATGGACTATTCGACAGCTCCAGTGATTTTGTAAACCTGCAGCGCTTTATCAATCAGGTGAGTGATTTCTCTATTGAGATTAAGACAGGGGGACATGCGACCTTGTTGACATCTCAAACATCGACGTCTTTTAAGCAAATGAGTGGTTGAGAAACGATAATGCACTTTTGCTTGTACTCTGCTGTGTGCTTTGGAATCTGAGATTCAATAATATTAATATGTTTCTTTAGAACTGGCCATCTTCCAACCATGCTTGCATAACCCAACCTTAAAGTTACTAATTAAAAATATTGCAACTCGCTAGGTAAAATAGTAATTAGGTTATTTATCAACGCGTACACAAACAAGTAACACGCTGAGCTTGCAAATTTAACCACTACCTGCAATATTACAGAGACATTGTTGTTATGATGTCTGTCAGAACATCATGTATCAGAGGAGACTACTGAGGGTGGGACTTGACTCAGCGCTTTCCTGTGTTAATGGTATGAAGCGTCAGGGTAGTAGAAAAAGCAACAGCCTTGAGAGCTATGAGGCCAAGAGTCTCGAGAGATTATGCCTCTTATGCCTCACAGTACAACAAAACATAATGGATGAGAAATTCTATATGTAATAATGCACTCTTACAGTCTATGCGACTTGTGTGCTTATGGGATTATGTCTGAGTGTAAATTAGGTAGGAGTTACTTATTAACTTTTGTTAACCACAGCTGGTTCTGTGTGTGAGCAAACGTGAGCACATGCACATGCGAAACCACATGTGTAGGTGGTTGTCAGAGAGGAAATCATCAGAGAGCACACAGTTTGACAGGGGTTTGTTCGTACACATCTTAAATTTCCTGAACTCCTCGCCAACCACCTCTGGTGTTTAAGCATTGGGTCACTGGAAATTAATTGGGTCCCTAATAACATGAATAGTACTGGTCAATGTGTGCTTTGTGTTGTTAGTTTAGGGCCCTTGGAACTGTTTCCCTCACCTTATGGATTCCCTGGTGAAGCACAGTGCCCTACTTTCAAGTAGACAGAGGACTTCTAGAAATAGTAGATGAAACACACCACTTCTCTTTTTTCACACAACTACTCTGTTGTATAATAATGAAGACCCTGACCTCAGTTTTCTTCCCCTTTCAGTCTCACCCAGGCACGAACGTCTCTGTCATCGACCTATTCGATAGAAGTGCCAGCCTGGAGCCGTTATGGAAACAGGTGGAGGGCTTTAAGGAAGCCATCTATCCCATCATGCAAAATGCAGCCGACGGCGTCCATTTCATTTGTTACTCACAAGGTGATTTCGGGAATGCCAGTTGTGTAGTCTGTTGTCTGTTACTCCTGTCTGTCTCAAAATGACACTTAAAAGATAAACAAAATTACCCAATGAGTCAGTGACTCAGCTAAAAATACATCAATAAAAAACATGGTTCAGGACTGTAATTGTTATTGGGAACCAGAAAGCAGAACCTTACAGCAAGAGTGTTCTGTTTTCTCCTCTATCTGTCTGAGATGTCCTTCCTTATTTTCCCCCTCAGGTGGGCTGGTGTGTAGAGGCATTCTCTCCACCCTGTCTGACCACAACGTCCACTCCTTCATCTCCCTCTCTTCTCCTCAGATGGGCCAATATGGAGGTAGGTCTCCAGTGCAGTGATTTCTCTTGGCCAACCACAGTTATCTGGAAAAAAACCACAGTTGTTTTTCAGGTTTCACAGCTGTCTTTTTTTTTTCTTTCAGCAGATTAGGTCAGGTAGCCCGCCCTAAATCACCATCTGTTGTTTTTTTTTCTTTTCCCCCACAGACACAGATTACCTGAAGTGGATGTTCCCCACGTTTGTCAAAACAGAGGTGTATCACCTGTGTTACACAGCTGTGGGCCAAAGAATATCAATCTGCAACTACTGGAATGGTGAGCAGCATGGTGGGAAAACCCCTTTTTGTGATGTGGAAGTGTGAAAGAGTACTTCCTGTTTAGTCATATATATGATCAGTTGTATTGCTTACAATAAAAAATTATTCTGTAGGTCTACACCCATAATATTGCTTAGATATTAAGGAACTGCAACAACTACAATGGAACAGTTTGGCAGATCTATGCCTTTGCTGTCCTCTCCACTCTGCATCTGACCGTACTGCTTCGTATCAATTGAACAAATCTCTATTATCATAAATTCATATCAATAATACTGTACTAGCACACCAAGTAATACAGTACTGATGGTGTATGTGAATCGATGTGTGTTTGCTCTGTCAAGTTTATTCACGAGTGTATTTGGACTTGTGTTTCCTTGTAGACCCTCATCACAGAGATATCTACATCAACAGTAGTGATTATTTGGCAGTGCTAAATAACGAGAGAGAAAACCCTAATGCTACTGGTAAGTGACAGTCACAAGTGTGTGTGGGGGTGGGGGTGTTTTGAGGTAGCAAAAAGATATCTGGCAGTGAAATTTAAGTGTTCCCCTTAATACTCTTCAGCGTTGACACTGATACCACACACCTACTAGTCAGATCCAAATTGGAAAAGGAATTGTCGTTTCAAACTCGCCCTTTCAAGGAGGAGAAGTCCGATAGGGAAATGTCTCTCTGTAACTCATAATCAATAGTACAGTTGTTGGGCCATTTTTTATCTTCATAAAGACCTCTGCATCTGTTACAGGAAAAAAATAGATAGCTCCAGTTATGGCTAAATAAGATCAATGTTTTTGCCTGCTGTGGTCTTCTCATCATGACCATGGACTCTTTACAAATGACACTAATGTTAATGACGCTATGTTTTTGGATGTACTTTTATTGTCAGTCTTTAAACATTTTAATTATAAATTCTTTGCCAGAAAGATCAACTCAAAAGCTCTGGAATTTTTAATAGGTCTTGGTTTAAAAAATGGGCATAGTATGCTATCCCTCTGTAACATTGCTCACTAACCTAGTTTAAACCAGCCAGATGAAGGGCTTTGAATTCCCCCAGTCTTTGGGCATCTATGCACACACTTACATGGTATGTCATGTTAAAAGCATGTAACAAAGAGACTCCTTTGTTCAAAAGAGAAAGAGTCATCTGGAGAACTCTTGCTATGATTTAAGATCCAATTGTGCTACAGACTTTTTTGTTTATATTAATTTTTATATTTCTTAGCAGATGCTTATGTCCAACACAGTTTTGTTGTAGTTTGTACCAGAGATCGAAAAAGTGTTACATTTTACAAAACACTTTGTTTTTTTATAGTTTTTTATAGTACCAAACTTGCTGAAAATACCTTTATGAGAAGGTGTCCTTGGGACTTCAAAGTATATATTTTTCATCTGTCTGATATATGACTAGCTGTGTGGTTAACATTAAATTCTTTACATTTTCATCATTTCATCAAGTAAATGACAATGGAAAACTCTGGGTCCAGAGCTATTTGAGTCAAGGTCCACTGACCAACTAAGGATGGCCAACTCTGTTCCCTGGTTATTCATGTCTCTATCTTACAGAGTGGAGAAACAACTTCCTGCGCATCAAGAAGCTCATCTTAATTGGAGGACCGGATGATGGTGTTATTACTCCTTGGCAGTCAAGGTGAGTCTACATTAGGTTTACATTACATTACATTTAGCATACACTCTTACCCAGAGTGACTTACAGTGAATTAGGTATAAGAACAGTCCCCCTGTAGCAATGTGGGATTAGATGCTCAAGGGTGCTTCAGTCATGGATGATGGTGCAAGAGAGCTGTGGTTATTCGCTCCCCCACCCGCATTTTTTCCCTACTAGTACGATAATCGAACCGGCAACCCTCCGATCTTAAGACCAGCCGTTAGGTCACAGCTGACCATATCTTTAAGTTAATTCCTGGGATGTTCCTTAAATACATGTCTTACTGTGTCCCTTTGAGTTTGTATGACCTGGTCTAATTTCTGCAGTGCCTGACTGTTTTTCTTGTTGAACTGGCTACTGTTTTCCAATGTGCCATTGTAAAACGAATGATTTTATGACCAGGCATCACTGTGTTTATGGTTTGGCTCTGTTCTGTTTTTACATGTCTTGTGTTTTATTACCTCTCTTCTCCAACAGTCAGTTTGGATTTTACAACGAAAACGAAACTGTTGTGGAAATGAAGAACCAGGAGGTATGGTTATTTTACACACATTGGGAGTTGTCATGTGAGGGTTACACACACACACACACACACACACACACACACTGAACACAGAATGAGACTTTGCTCCTTTGATTGGGGTTTTTATCAGTCTTCTTTGAACCAGTCTTTTTTTCTGCTCTCACTATGTGGGGTACTTGTAGCGGATTAAACACGTCCTTCCTCCTTTCTTCTCTTCAGGTGTATCAGAGGGACATGTTCGGTCTGAAGACGCTGCAGGCTCGTGGGGATGTGGTCCTGTGTGCTATGGCCGGTGTGGAGCATGTATATTGGCACTCCAACGAGACGGTCTACACCACCTGCATAGAGAAATGGCTGACCTAAAGCACCCATCCTTCATTTGGGTGCCATGGGTTAGACACATGACCCAACCCACTCAACAAACAAACCAACCCATTCACCCACTCACTTACCCACCCACCCACTCACTCACTCACTTACTCTTCCCGTGCCTTTTCCTACAGAGAGTGAGATGCACACAGTCAATGCAAGACAAGATAACGTGGTATATTTTTCAGCAGAATTTCACATATACAAAAACAATATATTTTCATGGGGTTTTATTACAGTTCAGAGGAATAAGCGAAATGCATGTCCTCACCCTCTGCGTGGAAAAAGCTCATTAGTCAACTCAGTATTTCCTACAGCTGTTTGCTCAGCACACATGCATCCTTTTGTACCATTTGTAAATGTGTGCCTAGAGTGTAATTCATATAGTAACGAACGAGACTTCGTCTGTAAATGATTGTGCCTGAGAACTTTCGCTGTCCCACTGCAAGCATAACAGTTCGGGTCATTTTACTAAAAAGGGATTTTAGTCAATGCAAAATTATGCCATGTTTATGTACTTTTTTTTGTTTACTATGAAACGTGTTCTCATTTTTGTAGAGGAAACATATTGTATACCCAGTAGAAATCATGCCTTAAGTGTTTTAGTCAACTGAAAAAGTCCAAACATGCTTCACTGTGTGTGAACATCCCTTGGTGACCACCCTTCACACCATGCTTATTGTCTTAGAGGTGGTAACCAATTCAGAAGTGCAAAAAAGACTGATTGTACACTGTAAATTGTAAAGCATGGGACCAACTTTACAAAATTAAGACAACATACTGCACAGATCTTTTTTTACATTGGTTTAACTTAACAGTGCCCTGTATGCTGTGAATATACAGGACATTGTTAAGTGAAACCAACCTCAAAAGATCCTTGCAGCCCATTGCCTCGTTTCTTTCTTTTTTTAAAGTTGGTTCTCTGCTTTACTTTTTTACAGTGTAAATAAGTTATGTGTAAATAAAAAGTTTGCTTGTGAAGATTACATCTGCAGACAAACTGACACATTGAATACCCAATGTGTGACCTCAAAAAAACTATTGTCCCTGTGCCACCCCTAAAACCGACATCCTATAAAGACACTACTGTGCGTGTGAGAGAGGAGAGAGGAAAAGGGAAACTGGTGATGATAAGGGAAAAGTGTACTTAGGAATAGAAGGGATGCCAGACAATGCTAGACCGGCATTTATCTGGCCCATTGCGTCCTCTGTGTTCCATGCTATGACATACCTCTCATCCAATTCAGACAAATCTCAGGCTAGGATCGGATTTGTTGTATGTATGTTGTATGAGGCTCATTAGAGTAAACAAGCTGTTTTTATGTTTTTATTTCTGTGATGATAGATGCATTTTAATGTTGTTAATGGTGCATATGTGTGTGCCTGTGTGCCTGTGTGTGTGTGCGTGTATGTGTGTGTGTGTGTGTGAGAGAGAGAGATAAGGGATTGAAAAAAGTGAGTAAGTCTGTATTTGCACAACATGGTAAAAAGGGTAAATGGCTATTGGAAATTACCCTGTAGAATTGGCAAGAAAGAACCTTCTAATGTAAATATTTTGACGGATCATGGCAGTATTGTATGTCTTTAAATGACCTTGTACTTAATGCTTGTTTGTTTTCCCTGCTTTGCAAAGGTGAATGGTTTTCAACCAAACTTAGAGGAATGAAAAAAGGATCTCAATGTAGTCTACTTTAAGTGCATATCATCCTGTACCATCTTGTATTTAATTTAAAGTTAAAGGGATTTTCTCTGTTGCAGAAATGCAGGTCAAGACTGTATCTGAACTTCGTCTTTCATTCAGAGTTAAAGCTTTTAGGTGCAAAGAACATTACAGTGTTGGTAGTTGTAATACAACAGCAAAACTAACACACCTAAGTGTTCTACCCAAGTTCTTTTCCTTTTCTTATGGTAGGCCTTAGTTTTGCCATTTATTTTATGTCTTCTGGCATTGCTTTGCATAGAGTCTTGAATGGTAATGAAGGTTTTTTTCCCTCTGTACACATGCTCTGTTGCCAGAAGTCTAAAGGTAATGATGATATGACCAATGTTGATGGGCAGTCATGACTGGTTCTTTGTGTTTTGATCAGATGCTCGTAAAGTTCCCCACTGTTAATGAAATATCTTAAAATAGTTTCACAAATATCAGCAGGACAGTGTGTATACAACTTGGCTCAGAAACTGCCTGGAAGCATTGCTCAGATACATGATGGCTCTATGTTTACCTGACATGTTTAGTTTGCATCAGGGACTCTACTCTTAAGAGCAAATGTTTGTGTTTCGTTTGTCCTAATGTCAGACAAAGCATTTTAGAACATGTGGAATTATGTCAAGTTTTTAAGGACTTCTGTCAGGAGGGCTCCTAAAGAACTCATGGATTCTGTGGCATCTTAGTCTTTCATGTGAACAAAGCAAAAAAGCATGCTTCCTTTCTGCAGAGTATCATGTCAAGACAATTTTTGGTTATTTTTTATATAAGATACAAATTGTACCAATGTGCTTTACAATTTCTAAGTAGAGATGTGTGTCCTTAACGTTTATATATTTTAAACAAAGTAATTGTTGCCCTTGGAATGTTCTTGAACTTTGTCTGCTCTGCTACATTAAATGGCAGTTTTAAACATGATTTGTTGATTGTATGTGTGTGCGATTACTATAAAAATGAGCTTAAAACCTCAAGCACCAGGCTGGACTGCAATGTATTTGTGGTACCAAGTCCAACATCAAGGTAAAGGATTTAAATTGACCTATGAATACACTTGCTAAATAATTCTGACACACTGGGCCACAGAGCATGCATGCACGTCGTGCCTGTGTGGTACGCTGGTTGTACAGTGGCTGATCCCCCCCCCCCCCCCAACAAAACACACACACATAGAGAAAATAAAAATGATGCCTTTAACCCATTAAAGCAGTGTGTTGTTTTAGTCTCAAACAACTTTCATTAAAAATATATGTTCATATATTAACTATGCTACAGCATATAATAACATTACAAATATGATTCAATAGAACACAGCACTGAACATGAACTTTGCTTTAATAAAAATGCACATATACAAAATATGCTATAGACTATAAAACATGAAATATTACCGTTAACACAATACTGATCATACTTCTAAAACACGGAAACATAATGTTCACAGTGTGTAGACGCTAGAAATAACTTTAATAAAATATGTCATCAAGTTCTGGGGGAAGTCAATGTCCATGATCTGCATTTGTCCTTTTTTGTTTACAATTAAACATCATGCACTACTTGGTAGAACACTGGGCCACTGTGCTGGGTCATCAGTTGCAATTGTGGTGCTTGAAGTACCTAGGATCAGTGCTGGGAAGTTGTGCTGACTTGATGTTGTGGATGCAGACTCTGCTGTGTTCTTCCTATTTGTTTCTCCTCTCATAATTATGGGATAAATGTTGCTGAAAATACTGCTGAAGTGTGTGTGTATTACTAAATATTACTACTACTGCATAAGCAGTAATGCTCCAGTTCAGTTATAATGCACAGAGTTTTTGTAAAGGCAGCCACTGTTGGAATTATGAACACCATAGGCCTAACTAAATCACAAAATAAGTCAAGAGTATTTCACAAGAAATTTCTAGTTGTAGTTTTTAGTTTATGATTTAGGGGCGATATCTAGACACCGTGCAGGTTGTAAAAAAAAAAAATACACAACACATAAGTTTTAGCTTTTCGGAATTCCTGACAACTGCAATGTACTTCCTGTCGATCTAACTCACTCTCACTCTCTTTCCAATAAAATGTAGTCCGTGGCTCTTTTGGACTACAAGACCCACAACTGTTTTACACAGGAAGTGGTTGGAGCGCTTCCTATGTCATCGGCGAATCGCCGCCATGAGGCCCTTTTCCGTCGCAAAGGAGTGCGGAGTGGAATCGTGTTCACAAGTGAGTAAGAAAATGATGAAAATAGCGGTGTTTTCGCCCTTAAAGCGTGTCTCTTGAAATTATTTTGTGTTTTTACAATGCTTGTGCAACTCTTTGGAGCATGATGTCGGTCAATTTCTCTATCTTTGTACGTTAAAATGTTGATCAAAGTTATTCCATATTCACTTGCTCTCCATGTGTGACTGCCTTGCTTACATGGACGTATCATGCTAGCCAAATAGCTAGCTGGTGTTTCGGGCATGTGTCCGTGAATACAGCACTGCTACTAGTGAACGATAATTGTAACGTTAAAAACGTACTACACGTATTTTTATTTATGTTCATAAAGTGGCAGCCCTATTGGTACCGAACCGACTTCTACTTGCTTAATGAGAAACCCGCTAGTATGACGCTAACGTTAGCTTCGAATTGCTGGATGGTGGCAATGTGTTGTACCAGTGTTGCTGTACCTGGCTGCTTTCTGTGTTACAAATAATTACTTGTGCAAAATCGACATTGTGTATTTTGGGTATCTCCAAAATCATATAGCTAGAGAACAGAACTTTAGATTAGGCCAAGTAAGGGTATATTGAGCCTGTGTAGCGGCTTCCGTAGCCCTTTAGAGTGATTAACAACGCAATGTATAACATTTTTATGTAGTTCACGCACAAAGTATTTGCATACCATTACCTGTGATTTAACATTGTTTTTACATCACGCAGAATGACAGACTGGGAGACCGCCCCCGCTGTTGCCGAAACCCCAGAGATCAAGCTCTTTGGGAAATGGAGCACAGATGATGTTCAAATCAATGACATCTCCCTGCAGGTAAGTTGTACTCATAATTTCATTACCCATGAGCATGACGTTTATCACTAGTCTAACACTTGAGCGAGACTAGAGTCACATCCTGACACCTTCTTGATTGTTCTGGTGTGCTAGAGTCCTCGTAGAGAAACTGTCTTTGCTAATTCATTGGCCGCTGCTCCTCATTTGCCCGGCCAATCACCCGCTCAGAAACATCACTGTTTGTCTGCACTTGATTGTTTGTTTTTTAATGAATTATCAAGTTTCTGGTGACTGAAATACCGCTACCATTATTTATACTCCTACCAGGATTACATTGCCGTGAAGGAGAAGTACGCCAAGTACCTCCCCCACTCCGGAGGCCGCTATGCTGCCAAGCGTTTCCGCAAGGCCCAGTGTCCCATTGTGGAGCGTCTCACCAACTCCATGATGATGCACGGCCGCAACAACGGCAAGAAGCTGATGACTGTGCGCATCGTCAAGCACGCCTTCGAGATCATCCACCTCCTGACTGGCGAGGTAGTAGCCTCACCACAACACCTTACTATATATATATTAATTCAAGACTCTTTTTAAGCCAGTGTCGAGACTAGAGTCACATCCTTACACACTCCATTGTTCTGGTGTGCTAGAGTCCTCGTAGAGAAACTGTCTTTGCTAATTCATTGGCCGCTGCTCCTCATTTGCCCGGCCAATCACCCGCTCAGAAACAGCACTATTTTTATATATATATATACACGTCATGGATTATGATCTGATCTTTGTCTAACTGACCAATAAAGTTATAGGTTAAATGCTTTTATTTGACAGTCCTTAAGGTCGAGGGAATGGTTTTGGTGACAATCTGATCCAGCTTTCAGGCACCAGTTCTCAATAGCCCCCATGTGCTTTTTTTTACAGAACCCCCTCCAGGTTCTGGTGAACGCCATCATCAACAGTGGACCTCGTGAGGACTCCACCCGTATCGGCCGTGCTGGTACCGTCAGGAGGCAGGCTGTGGACGTGTCCCCACTGCGTAGGGTGAACCAGGTACGCACAAGCGCACCCATGCATGTTGCAGCCTCTGGAGGAGGAGGGGCGGCGGCGGCACAGTTACACTAGCCAACTTTTTGAGTAGGGTTTGGGCACAGGGATTTTGGAACTGGAATCCGCAGTTGGATTTCTCATCATCCAAGTAGAACACCTGAAACTGGTCATTCCAACACGGTTTAAAATGCCTTGTTTGTAATCACTTTGGGTTTACCTTTCAACCATGTGGGGTGAGAGGGAGTTGGACAGTTTAACCAGATTTGTTCATTATCAATATGTAGGCATACATTTTGGTGTTTGTCTACTAGTATCTAATTCAAGGCTTTCTTCTTAAGCCAGTGTCGAGACTAGAGTCACATCCTTACACTCTCCATTGTTCTGGTGTGCTAGAGTCCTCGTAGAGAAACTGTCTTTGCTAATTCATTGGCCGCTGCTCCTCATTTGCCCGGCCAATCACCCGCTCAGAAACATCACTATTTTTTCAGTCAACATTTTTCTGCCAAATGTCTTCATTATTTTCCTGGCAACTATAATCCACCAGTGCTTTTCATGTGCCTGACTTTGTGTAGTATGAGAATTTGAAATAAGGTAAAGGTTTACTGTATGTTCTTTGTACTTGATCAGCAAGATTCAGGTGCTGGTGTGTTGCATTTCAACATTTTAAGAGGGGTTGGGGTGTGCCATGGTTTGTGTTTTAAAGTATGTTTGGTGCATTTCCACAGGCTATCTGGCTGCTGTGCACTGGTGCCAGAGAGGCTGCCTTCAGGAACATCAAGACCATTGCTGAGTGCTTGGCTGATGAGCTTATTAACGCAGCTAAGGTAAGACATCAGCTATTAGTTCCACGTGTCCTGAGCTCTAGTGCTCAGATCTTTTCTAAACTCGTTTGGCCTTTCAGACGGTAATACGACATTAATCCACATTAGAATGGATGCTGATTAACCACTACCTGCATAACAATGAGTTTGTGGTTTGAAGCTTTTATTCAAAACAAACCTTAAAGCAGCATTTATAGCGCTGCAATATTAATAACAGGAGCTTGCATTCTAATTCTCCTGTCAAATCCCCTTCTTAAAAATGTTCTACAAAGTTGTCACATTAGCCCCCTGAGAGTTGACTTTTGCTGTCAACACTTCCCTGTCTAAGCGAGACTAGAGTCACATCCTGACACGACTGCATTGTCCTGGTGTGCTAGAGTCCTCGTAGAGTAAAAGTTCTTTGCTTATTCATTGGCTGCTGCTTTCTGTACCTCAGCCAATCACCAGCTTAGAAACATGACCCAGAGTTGTCGGACATCCTTGTGTCCCAGGATTGCACTTGCCAAGTGTTCTGAATCACTGTTTGTCTCATTTCAGGGTTCCTCCAACTCCTACGCCATCAAGAAGAAGGATGAGCTGGAGAGAGTGGCCAAGTCTAACCGTTAAACATGTCTGTCACTTTTTACCGGAGGAAATAAAATTGGTGGAAATTATTCATTCTCAAAAGTTGTTTCTTGCAAGAAATTTTGTTAAAGATGACACCACAAATTATGTTGGGAGTTAATTTATCAGGATTGAAAAAGCTATACACTACAATTTCAGCACTTGTACAAACATAGGAAAAACATTAACTGAATATGTATACATACATTAAAGAATATTTTCAGATTCCTAGGACACTTGCTTATGTTGTGCCAAGAATGTATACTGCAGCATAACACTACTGATATGTAGACTAGTGGTTAACATGGGGGTCTTGTTAGATCCACATATTACAATAAAAGCAACATGGACTAAACAAAGTAGTAAACATGAAATGCTGAGTGGACATATCTTAAAGGTGCCAGGGGGGTTTCTTATGTTACAGACCAATAGAAATGGTCTGCAAATATGTAGTTGAGATGCACACATACAAATGTTATTCAATGTTATTAGATTCAATGTTTTTTTGCATTTACCAGTCCAGATGAATTAAAAATACAATAGTAGGCCTAACCAATGCATATAATTAGAAATGTATTCTGCCTTCTCAATCTCAGTGGTTCAGGTCGACAAGCATTTTGTTTCCTGTGCCTCATGACATTCAAAAACTGCAGTTCACCTATTGCAAGGTCACTGGTAAACCACACATTATGTCCCTTAAAAAAACATCTCTACCCAACAGTGGTCTACACCCCAAAGTATCCCCGATAGCAAAGGACAGCACACAGGCCCCTTAGACAAAGGAAGTAAAACTAATAAAAACCATGCAAGTTTCCAAGCTGCATGAGATGACAAAGCAGCTACTAATGACATCTGAGGTGCTGAGGTGTCTCCAGTCAGCTTAAGATATTCCTGCATTGGGTGTTTGTACATTCAAGTGAAAAAAAACCCCATTCTAGTTTACAGAGGAAACTGATACCTAAGCATGTCCACAGATGTTTGGGGTTTTTTGTTGGTTGATTTTGCTGTCCCTTGGCCCTCAGACTAAGCGCATTGGCAGGTATGATGCAGCGCAAGCTGCAGCTGTGCTGGGCCAGCAGTAATTCTCTCCCCAAAGGAAAACCACTACATATGCAGCAACCCAAAAAATGTAAGTGATGAATATTTCTTAACTGGTTGCATAGTTACTGTGTATGTGTGTTACTGTATACCAGTATAGAAAAGACAGCGCAAAAGTATGTTTAAGGAACAATCTTTTTTTTGATAACCACTTTTAAGAGTGTTTATGTTTATAGGAAACAGTTGTGTAATGTCAGTGTGTGTGTGTTATGAGAGGAATGGGCCTGTGGCTCCACAGCGCTAGTATGCTGGTGACGTGTAGTATGTTAGTAAGCATGAGGCTTTCTGTTGATCAGAAGGCAGAAGGAGGACAGAGAGCCCCCAAGCTTGGAGGCCTCACTGCAGGCTGTGGGGAGAAGGGTGTAGTCTGGGAGCTTCTGGAAGGCCTGAAAGAAAAAAACGGATGGCACTTTAGCACATTTATAACATAATCATATAACAGTCCTGTCACCAGACGTTCATGAACCACCTTAAATTGGAATAAAAACAACAGTAAAGCCAGAATAGTAAAGCTTGCAAATTTGGTTTATGTTTGGATTTGGTGTTTTGCCTCTTTCCTCCAGTATTTTGCATTTGATTGCAGTGCCAGTTTTGACCACAATCCTACATATAGTGCCTTAGCCTTTAATATGCATGCCAGGTGAATTTGAAGAGGAAGGGAGAAGTAAAACTTTGCCGTTGGTGAAAGAGTTGTAAATGGGTTAAGTAAACGGGGATGGTCAGTTAACTGCAACTGATCTCTGTAGAAAATTGAGATTCTGGTGCCCACACAAAGACGCTGAGATTACTTACTGCTCGTAAATCAATTATTCATTAAAATGTAATTATATGGTCGCTGATTAATTTCTAAATGAAATTAAAAAGTAAGCAGAAGCAAAAACCCTGCATCTCAAGCAGGCCCCGAGGTCACAAAGGAAAGGCGATAAAATCTCTGATTAACATTTGCAGTGATTTGAGTCGCAGCGCTTTTAGTATTAATGAGGAAAACAGCATGGTTTCTTTTCATCCTCTTCAGCAGAGAAAAGGCAAAGAAAAGTAGGCCGACTGCTTGTGTGAGGATTGCTGAGACGATCAATAGCATATCTCACCTAACAAGATATCAATTTTCTATCGGAGAGATTTCACTGCTAACCACATTATGCTGGCAATGCAAAACATGCATCAAACACTTCAGCTATGGCCTCAAACATCTGCATAAGTTTCTGTGCAGAGACTGAAAGTTCCAAGATGTTTGTTTCGAGGGTGTTTGCTCAAAGCAACCAAGCTTAGTTTAGTTTAACGTCTGTGTACAAAGTAATTATTTTGCCCCAACAATAAAATATTTTGCATGTCTTATTTTCTGAAGTTATTTGATGTGAGATGCAGAAGATAATGTTAGATGGAAACGGATGGTTCGCTGTAATGACCTCATAATGTAAAAGCTGACAGAAAAAAGAAGAGTTTTTTGTTATTATAATTTCTAAAATAACCTATTGAAAATATGTCAAATGGTAATGGTGGGTTTGTGAAACCAAATCTTGCTCTTTACTCCTTCAGGTGACATGCTGATGTATAACAATGAAAACACAGATAATATCATGTTTTAGGACAGTATTTCTTAACCTTTGGATTGCCTAATGTTTTGAAAGGGTCGTTGTGAGACTGTCATTATTGGCCTTATTATGCTGATTATTAAGTGTGCTTGCAGAGCACACTTATTGTTATCCCACCGTTTATTATTCTCCTGAACCAAATCTTGAAGACGTTACTAGTCCTCAGGCTTTGGAGATAGAGACACCGTTCCAACTCTAAAACGACCGGCCCGGTTTGGACATGACCGCCCACATTCCGGTATACCGTACCTCTTGTCGTTCCTCCGTTATTGTCGTTTTTCTGCAACTTTTTGGCCCATTGAAAATGAATGGCAGAATGTTGGCACGCATATTTGCAAGCACACTTTTTGCATTTTCTGCGGGAATGCAGTCTAGTTTATTGTTGAGTTGCGACTAAGCTGGTATCTTATAATTTGGGTCATGGATCATAAAAGGTTAAGAACCGCTGCTGTAGGATGAGAGTTGTTTTTTTTAAGCATGGATGTAAACAGACACTAGTACCACTCACGTTCACACTATCAGGGCACTCTTCAGCGGTTGGGTGGAGCAGGTAGTCCACTTTAGCTGGGCCGCGGATATAGATGCAGTTGGCTGCCACCTCCTCAGGGACCGTGAGCACCTCGTAGTGATGGTCTGTCAGCTGCTCCATCATCTGAGGGACCAGACACACAACCACAAGCACACACGCACACACACAACCACACACGCACACACACAACCATGCATCACTAATGGAGTTAGCATGTCGGGGAGCCTGCAAATCACATTACGTTCACGTCCCTTGACAATGGCCGACTGTGGAGCGAGTGTGTGCCCAATCTGCCTATTCAGTGGCAAATCAGGGCCGTGTCCATTCCATTCCTCCTAGTTTGGGTGTTTCTATGGGCGACCACTATGCAATAACACCCCTCCCTTCCCTCCGGTCCAGCTGCTCCCAGTACAGTTGGACTGAGTTCTAAAACCCCTGCCTCTCTCTCTCTTGCTCTCTCCCTGGCGTGGTGAACACCCATGGACAACATTTTAGTCGGTCTTTTAAAAAAAAAAACAGATGCTGAAATTACATCACATCGGCTGGCTGGCTCAGTTACTTGGGCTGTAACCCTGCGGCACTTATTGTTTTGCTCTTCCCATGTTAATGGCTTTTAGCTTGTCAAATGATTGATGTGCACTTTGTAAGTGTCCTTAATTTGGTTAGGCGTATAGGGTGTGTGAACCATGACAGCATTCCCAAGTGAGGCATCAAGGCCTCATCTCTTTATTTTCTTGTTTTTGTATTTCTTTTGTTAATGTTAACATGTGTTATGTTTTGTAGTTATATTAATTGATTTCTGTTGCTTTTGTTACAAGCCTCAGCTCAAAAACTGAGCCCTAGCCTCTTTCTTAAATTTAATTTTGTTACACTTCTTTTCTTCCTTATTTTCCTTTCCATCTTTTTTTATTCACCCATCCATCTATCTATAGCTGACCTGTGTTCTTGCTAAGCTTTTTAAGGTGACAATGTAATTATGGTGTTTACATTACAAACATCAACTAAATATTTCAAGTTTGTATTAATGTACAACCTCATGTTTTTCTTTCCATTCTTTCTTTCCTTCTTTCTGTCTTTGCTTCTTTCCACTGCTGTGTGTATCTGTGTAGCTTCATGACAATGAGAAACCCAAACATCTACCCTCAGGGTCTTCCTGGCTCCTTCACTGTTACTGATGATGATGGTGTCTGGCCCCCCCATCGAGCAGATGTTCTTCAGCCTGCAGCCCCCATACACAGGCACAGTGGACACAGCAAAGTCCTACAACACAAAAAACAATTTCAACACAAAACGCGAACACACAACACACAAAACTATTTCCTGCCACTAGAAACAAGACACGTCACATATAATCAGATTGGGTGACCCCTTAACGTTGAACAAAACATAGTAATAGTAACTGAAATTGTAGTGATTCTGTACACAATATTAACCTAAATTTTAAACAAATTATACTATACAGTACACACAGGTCTGTTAAGACAGTGCAGGGATTGAGCAATTATGAGCACTGTATTTTACAGTGTGAGCAGTAACAGGGCAAGTGCGCGCCATTGCAATATGTTACACTATTGGGCAAGTCTGGCTGAAGTAATCACACTTTTTAGACATGAAATCTGGTATGGTGGCTTGTTTATGCAGGAAACCTGTTCAATAGTGACTGAACACAGCTGTAACAACTACCCCTTGTTAGCCCAAATCTCTCCTTAATACCAATTCAACACATGCAGTTCCACAGATGTCTTGGGTGACTAAAAAATCAGCATACCAAATTTCATTCAAATCTGTGGCGACGCAGTCTGAAGTGTAATGATCTGGCCTGGTGTCACCCTACTCCTCTTCAGTAGAAAAGAACTTTTACCCTTTTGCTTTGTGCAACCCGAGACTGTACGCCTCTGCACCGCTCTGCATATTTTCCTCAACAGCAGCTCTTGAGAATAGACGATATTTAGAGTGGCAGCAAACAAAAGAAAAAGGGCAAGGACAAATATTTCTGTTGGCAGGCCGCGGGGAGAAAGTTTTGTGAATATTCAAATCAAAACAGCAGCAGACAGAAAAAAAATGTGCATATAATTCTGTGGTCCCTGTTTTGAATCTATTTTGAATGATCTGAAAGAGACAAGTGCTTCAATCTGTATTTGGCAAAAAAGCTTTACAGTAAATCCAAAGCTAAAGGCAAACAAAAAAACATAAATAAAGTTAACCAAATTAGAGGCATCCTTTCATGCAAGACAGACACAAACCCGCATAGAGCATGTTATTGACACAAAGGCACTTTTAAGAGACAGGCGTAATCAATATTAATGGTGTAGCCAGCTGTGGGCTTCCCTGAGAAAGCTCCAGTGGGAAACAGACTCTTGACTATCAGACACTTAAAAGAAAACTAAAATGGCCATGGGATAGTGTAAACATCTATGGCTTATTTTTTGTGTGCGGCTATAGAGACAGATTAAGCAAGTGGGAAAAGTATGCAATGATATGAACAAAAAGCGAGTCTAAACAAAACAAAAACTTATGAGGCAGTACAAAAATATAAATTATGTACCTCACTGCAGTGAGAATCAGTGCATAAGAAATGAGAGCAGCCATTACAGTTTGAGAGTTACTTTTGTACATTTCTCTGAAACTTTTGTACATTTCTCAGATCAGGATTGAACTTCTTAAAACTACAAGGCAAACAAAAAACTTCTTCCCATTTTTGATCATCGGACCACTGCCCAAGTTATAACTGCTGTGGATGCATAACGTGTTTGTATTGGTCATTTTTAACGTCCACTTTCCCACTCCGACTGCTACTCTGGCATGCACTCTGGAGTTGCACTTAGTTTGGCATCAGTGATCACCTCTTCCAATACTAAACTATACAGCGAACGATCAAATATTTCAGACACAGCCAAGAACCTTGTACTGCTTAAGCTCTAAATTGACCAGTCACTTGTACATTATAAAAGGAGTTTATTATCATTCTGAAGAAATTGCAAACACGTAGTACAACCATCTAAATGATTTTCTACAACTGTCTGTTTTTTACATATTATTAATAGCCAAAGAGCCTGCAGGTGGCCATAGTTAGTACTCTGCATTGTGGCCGCAGCAACCCTGGTTCAAATGCTCGTCAGAGCATCCTTTTTGTCATAGGCTAGAGGATAAGGAGCTAGACCTGCAGCCAAAGGGTCATATGTTCAATTCCCGACACCCCAACTCCCAACAGGTATCTGGAGGGAGTGAATGACCAGTGCTCCTCTCCATCCTCCCCTGTCACTGAGGTACCTGAGCCTGAGGTACCCGAGGTACACTGCTCCCCAGGGTGCCAGTTGGTCTGCCACCCTGCTCTCATGTGTGATGGGTTAAAAGCAAAGACTGAATTTTGTTGTGTGCACTGTGTGCTGTGCTGTGATCACAATGACAAATGGGAAACACTTTCATTTTCAATGTCATGCTAACCAAATGTGTTACACTGGTGCTCTATTGAATAATCTTATTAACATCCTATTAATATTTACAATTTGGTTTGTTGAGTAAGGCATTTGCTGCCTGTGTTGAAGTAGTTGTCATAATTGTTTAAGTATATTTCATAAATTTCTACCAGACTTTTTCGTAAATGTCTCCTAAATTGAGACTGTTTTTCAGGTGAGCCTTGCCTTATGAAGGACAATCTGTAAGGCTGTGTAACATTGTTTTCCCTAAAATGGCTAAGATGTGCACTTCATGAACACTTACTTGGAAAGCTTACACAGACAACAAACACCACCACATTCCAATGACTGACAATGGAAGGTGAACAGTGTCCACGGACTGAAAGAACACAAGAACTAAGGATGTGTACTTGAAGGGTACTGAGGCACAACAGAGGAAGCAGGTGAATAAGGATAAAGCACATTTCCAGTGAAATACAATAAGGGCTACAATGATCATGTTCTCAATTACAGTCCCACAATGGCTGAGGGGGGACAACAATCTGTGTCATCAGAGAGGAAAATCTGGAGGTGTAGAAACATTATACTGTAAGTCCTCACACAATGCTGTCTGTACAGTACTTACATGTAACATTTTGATTTTCCCCCTCTGTGCTATGCCATGCTGCAAACAGTCAGATCTTTCTCTTCAATCACTTGCAATCTTCCACATATACTAATGCATCTCTGTGCTACTGAAATGTATAGTACATGCCACACATAACTAGTGCAGATTTTTACATTTATCCAAACCTTAGCCAGTTTGAATCAAAAATAAACTTGCAGAGCAGTACTCCAACTGTGTGACCACACAGATGTATATGCTTTTACATGCTTTTGCAGGTATTCTGTGGTGTGCTGCTGTTTGCACTGTGTTTCGCTAATGTTAATGATAATGACAAGAACGAACCAAAGCAAATAAGAGAAACTAACTGACAGCTGGTTTTTAAACTGGTCACACAGGCCAATGCGATTTTTACCAATTTTCTTGCTCTTACCCTAAAGGTGTCTGCCAGCACCTCTGCCCCACGGTGGTTGGTGTGTTTGGAGATCCCCACGAAAAACTCCCGTCCCGTGAAGAGGACATCGCTACCCTCCAAGGTGGCCCCTCCGGACCCCCCTTCCTCCGAACCCATCTCCACCACAGTCAGGTTGAGCTCCGTCAGCACCCTGCGCACTGCTTCCACCTATAGAGCAGGAATCAAACAGACACAGAGGACACAGGGACCAGGTAAAGGTGAGTGACTGACTGACAGACAGAAGAAATAAAAAAAGAAAAAAAAGACCACTAAACTATCACATTAGAATAATGTGCTTCCTCATCCTCTGGTCGAGATGTTCAATGTGTAAAACCTCATTTGGTAATATCCCAAATGAACTCATAATTCATGTTCATCTCATCTGTAAATTTGCTCTTGGTTACTGGTTCTTGGCAATCTTCTGAGAAGTGGGACTTCAACTTGCAAGGCTCAGACAAGGCACAAGACCAAGAACATGTCCTCGTAGCCAATGTTCCCCAGCCCCTCACCTCGCTGCGCCTCTGCTGTTTCCAGGGCCGAGTGATGAGCGCCGTGTCCCCCTGGATGACCGCCACATCCTCGATCCTCCAGCTCTCTGGCAGCTCAGCATCTGCGGGGATCTCGATGAGCTGGAGGCCCACCTTCTGCCTCAGGGCTCCTGTCAGTACGCCAAACTGCCTCTGGGCCTTGGCCAGCTCTGTGGAGGGTTCGTCCACGCTGCTGTCGGCGCCCTTGCCAAAGGACTCTGGGATGCCTCGGACAATGGCGTGAGTGAAACGTCCGTAAGAACACACATTAGCCATGTCTGTTGAGTGCTGGAACTCCAGAAAACAGCTGTGTGTCTAGTTTGTGTAGATGTGTGTGTGTGTGTAGATGTCTGTGTCTGTGTTGGAGGCTTGGTTTGGGCCTGTCTGTCGTTCTTGTGTCCGTGCACCAGCACTCCGTTTGAGAAAGTGGGCGTCCCAGAGTCTGTTCAAAGCCGACAGCAGAAGAATGTATGTGGTGCGACAGGCCTGCCAGTTGGGAGCTACACAGATCTCCTGGACTGAAACTGTTTCTCTATGGGGAGTCTAGCATTCAGCGGAACATTCCAGAAAAAGACCAAGCCCACCTCTCCATACACACACACACAGAAACTTCTTATGGGATTTTCACACTTTGTAGACACTAATCCCACACACTCTTGTCTTCAGTTCTGGAACGTTTTGAGCAGGATCCTCGGTTTTGATTACTGTCTGGAGAAGAGCACAAAAAAGGAGGATGTTGACAGTGATAGGGGACAGAGAGAGAGAGTCTGGGTAAACTAAGAGCTGCTCAATATTTAAAGGAGCCAGCACAAGAGCTTATTTTCCTCAAATAAACGGTCTATGCACTAAGCTTCCCGACTTATACATCAAGCTTTATGTCAACCCTTTGTTTAGTGTTAAAAAAATCAAGGTTTTAAAAAATGGCATGATAATGACAATTTCACACATATTATTATAAATGGAAGTATACTGGGCCCAGGACTCGGAGATAATTTCAGACCAAACGCAATAAAACGCCAATGACCTAAACACTTAGAAAAGCCTCCCAAAGCCTCCCTGATGTAATCTATACATCAGTGTTATGGCTGTATGGAGGGATCCTATTAAAAAGTTAAGACAAGGGCATGATTGTTCATGTTCAGGAGGATATCCCTCTACAAATCCACAGTAGCCTACTCCACATTTACCAATCCGTATTTGGCTTGCCTTTTAACAACAGACATTTGAAAAGCAGCAAATCACAACTTGCACTGTGTGTTTATGCACACGTGAGAAAAGCTTGATTTCATTCGCGCCACAGCTGTGAGTGTGAGATGGTCCCACAGTTGTTGCCAACCTTTGCAAGAAACCCTGACCCTTGCCCATGGCAATTAACGGTAGACCATGGATACACAGATGCCAGGCCCTCAATTAACAGACCAGCAGTAACAAAACATCCGAGCGACAGCCTTGCTTCAATTTCAAAACGCCATCACTTTCTCTGCAGTGACCCCCTTCAATCCAAACACGCTGCATAAAATCCAGTGAATGTTTCATTGAACAGTGTAGTAAAAAAAAAAAAACACAGGGACAACATGTAAGATGCTGACCGGTTTAGCTGGCCAGTAGGCTACACACAACAAAAATCGCAAACGCTGTCCTTACAAAGTCGAAGCAACAGGGTTCATTCTGTATGCAGTTGTCAAAGTTAACGCCCAGTTTTTAAAAACCTTCCCGTCAGTTAAATGTCCGACCTTTGGTGCATTTACCTATATTGTTTTAAAGTGTGAAAATAAAGCAAATAATCGCGTTTTACAAAAACTCACGGCGTTTCCTTCCTGTGACTTCCTCTGCTTCCTTTTCAAATAGCTCCCACTCTCCCGTTATTCTCTCGCCTCTTTCTCCTTGTGCTCACCCGGCTCCCTCTCCTCCGTATTCGCTCTAACTCAATACTTCACTTCCCCATCCCCCATTCCTCCCATCCAAGAGCGCCCCATCGAAACAAATTAAAAATACGTCAACATGAGATGATAATAATCCGGTAATCCAACCACGCTGTGACAAAGCTATTTTCCAATGAACCGTTTTCTGAAACTTTTGTTTTCTGTCAGGCATGAGTAGTCTCCATTTTGCAGCAAACCATTATTTCAAGCGAAAATAGTCTGCCCTAAAGAACAGTAACCTACCTAAAGTTCACTTGTGAAATGTGTTAATCCATGTAAGGGGCTAAATGTTTATATTTACCACAAATCTATTGTTTCCATTGCCACACCTCCAGTGCCCTAGCTCTGTCCGCATGTGTCCGCCCATCGCATAACCTGGATCATCATTGTGAACTAACAAAAAGTTTATCTCCTCCCTTCTCTGTCATCTCCAAGTTGAAAGGAATGTTATTTCATACCCACCAAAGGTCATCTTCAGACACGTAGTCTATTCTTTCCCTTGTGTCATTGCAACAAGACCCTGGTGCAGCTCGAATTAGTCAACCTGACAAGGCGAGAGAGTAAAAAACATAAGAAGCGAGAAACGACAATTAATGTCAGTAGTGGGTCACTGGTTTATGCTGTCTAGTGTCTGCATGTTCCTTTAATCCCCTCTTTCTCATATGTGGGTCACGCGATATTTAGCTGCATGGTAATGGTGCGCTTGAAAGAAAGGATTAAAAACGTTTTTTTAAAAGCCTACGCTTTACACTATTTGCGCTGGTTTTGTTTCCAACTTTACCGCTTCAATGACTATATGTCAATAGTCTAACAAGAACATTAACACATAGAAAACAAAGATCCATGGGCAGGGGTTAGTATTTTTTATTTGTTTTGATCAAAAAAGTGCGCAAATATAAGGTAGGCTACATGACAGCAATGGGTAGCAGAATTGTGACTGCTGGCAGCCACACACGCACGCGCACGCAGGCACGCGCGCACACACACACACACACACACACAGATTCTCAGCAAGCGAATAAGCGAATGTCGCCGTCTAGTGGTCGTTCCGCTGTGCCCTTTAAAATATTTAGGTCGTTTGGTTAAAGGCGGGAGTAGACCACGGCTCAACACCGCAGACGGGATTAAAAGTACACCATCTGTGTCCTCCCCCTCCACTGTCTCAAACAAAACACAATGTCTGCACAACATTTGTTTTGTTCCATGTTCCAACAGGGTCCTCCCTTGCACTTAGGGAGGGGGTTAACCTATCTGAATGGTTTCTGTGTGTGTGTGTGTGTGTGTGTGTGTGTGTGTGTGTGTGTGTGTGTGTGTGTGTGTGTGTGTTTGTTTGTTTGTTGTGTAGGACACTAATCACGGGTAAACTGTTTACCCTTCCCTCTCCCACCCCACATCACAAGACTGCCGTCACTTGACCAGCCTGCCTGTCCACCTCACGTCTCTCATTATTCCCTGGTATGCTTATTCACTCTTTCTATCTCTTTTTGTAATACTTTTTCTTACACACGTGTTTTATACATATTTTGCTCGCACACACATATGTTCCTATGCCCGTAAGCCTGTTATGCAGGCTATATCTGAAGTTACTGTCATGTTTTCTTCCCTGTTGAGACACTCGTTTCCTTTTTTTGTGAGTGGGCTACACATCTGGTATATTTTTTATGGTGGCATGTGGAAAACTGGGAGGCGTATTTGGCGAGGCAATATCATGACTTATTTTTCCTTCTTTCCACTCACAAGACAGTTACTCACAACACTGTGTTAAGGGTGTTGATTACACATCTTTCTTATATGCCCCTTGCCATAAAACAATGGGCTGGGGCCATGTTACTGAGTGGTTTCTTCAGTTCAGACATTAACTCATTAACTGGTTGGAAAATTAAATTTGGACATGTTTGGGGAAGGGACCTGCCCTGAGCGGCACAGATGAATTTGGAAACCAGTAGAGACACAGGTACAGCATAGGGCTAATGAGCTCAGTACCATTTGGTTATTAATTTCATGACCTGAGAGAAACAGGGAGACTTTGAAAAAAAGTAGAAACTGGGTAACAATAGTACCATAGTGAATATAGTTGTTTAACAGAGAGAGCCTTGTTCATTCATCAGTAGGCAAACGTGTGTCGAAGACAAAAGAAAGGACAAATCGAGAATTGTAGAAGAAAAAGATAAGTCAAGATCAGCACTCTGCTGTAAACACTGTGACTGAGAGGCTACGAAGTGACAACAGGACCCACTGGTGACATCCAGAGCAGAGGAACGAAGACTTTTGGAGACTAAGTTCACCAGTGGGACTTTAACGGCAAAGCCATGTCTCGACACTTGTTTCAGCTCTTCCTGTTCGTTTTCTTCTGTCTTCCCCTTGCAGGTCAGAATACTAATCTTGATGTCAAGTAATTGTCAGTATGAAACCTATTGTAATGTAATATTATAACTGAATGGTGATATGTGACTGCATGTATACATGTTGACATTGTGTCACTTATGCTAGACTTAATAAGCACTTTTCGTTGTGTAATTTTAACCCAATTAAGTTTTTAATCAGGTTAATTGTGTGTGTGTGTGTGTGTGTGTGTGTGTGTGTGTGTGTGTGTGTGTGTGTGTGTGTGTGTGTTTGTGTGTGTGTTTTGGGGGGTGGGCAATGGGGGGTGGGGTGCTGAAAAGATGTTTCTTTTCTGTAGTTGACGGTTTGTTTGTTAAATGCTATATTGTCTACATTGTGGCTATAGTAGTTATGACTAACATTTTTCTCTGGATTCTTTGCCTTCATTCATAAACTATTTCTATGTCTGGATTGACAGTACCTCACTTTGCTCATTAGAGGGAGCTATAATGCAATACGCTGGAGGGAGTTCAGAATGCTCAATACATAGACAGCAGAGAGTTTTCTTAATGAATGAAGTGTTTTTTGCTAGAACACAATTTTTTTCCCTAGTTTTTAAAGTTCTATTGACCAACATCCATACCTAATGACAGCATTAAACATCATCCTTTGTCCTTCTGGTTCTCTCTCTCTGTCTCTGTCTCTCTGTCTCTGTCTCTGTCTCTGTCCCTCCCCTAGTGGTGTCTCTGCGCTGCTACACCTGTGTCTTTCCCTCCATCTCCGTCATGGACTGTCTAAAGTATCCCCAGGAGTGTCCGGTAGGTCAGCGCTGCCTGTCCAGCACTGCAGTGGCAACTCAAGGTGAGGTCACAGCTTTGGCAGGTACCAGCCCACCTGGGCTCGGATCTACCGAATTTGCTATGAATCCTTATCAGTCTTTAATGTTGTCTTTAGTTGAAAGGCCAGGGTGACAAATAAGTATGTATAACTGATGGCGACTGATGTTGACTGATTTTTCATATGTAAGATCATACTAGTGTTGAGTACAAGGTCAGCAAAGTTAGGGTCAGATTTTGTGTGTGTGTGTGCTCTGGACCAGTTGGCTATTTCACACATATAACCTGGTTAATTTTATTTAGAATGTGTAGTAACCCTCTTAACAAAAGATACTGGAGGCTTTGTTCTGCAAGGATATTGAAGCAATTGGGCTCCTCTACAAAGCTTACCACAATCTCTGAGTTAACTTTTCCAGTGCTGTAATTCATTCTCATTCTTGGGAAACGCACCTGAAGTAGACCTGATCACATTACAGCCAAGCACGGCTGGTGTGGATTCTTGCTGCATTTATCTGATATCTATGGTTAGTGTGAAGACATTTTCAAAACAGGTGATTCAGATATTGGGTTCAGGAATTATGCCACTAACATTTCTTAAGTGTCTATCTGATATGTTTCTGGATCAGTGTAATATATTATATTTCAGATAATAAGAAGTACATTGTTATTTGGAATCTAAAATACTAGGGGGGACTTAAGAACAAAATTACAGAATACCATAATCCATCATGCATGTTTCATTTAGAATTTTTTATCAAAAATGTGTTTGTGTCATGTCCCTCTGTTATATAATTATCTTCCATATTAATTTGTGGAATGTACAAAATCTACCAGAACACTATTGATGTCAGATGACTGTCCAGTTTAATTCATATCACGGTTATACACTTATGCCTTTTAGAGGACGAGCGTAAATAGTCACGTGAATAATATGTGTGGTGAAAGGGACTGCTCTAATTCTGAAAACATTTCTTTTTGTTTGATCAGATGAACTGACAGATTATTTATCAAACTGGCACAACTGTCATCTTATTCTCACTGCGTATTTCTGTAGGCTTTATGAAGTTATGGAAAGTGTCGCATACAAAGGATTTCTAAACATTAAGGATAATAACTATAGTAGGTCAACACAAGACTAATTTAAAACCACGACTTGTAATAACTAAAGTTCAACTTTAAATGTAATTATATTTTTACAATATCAAGCTCCCTGTCATTCAGTGTCCTTGTCATTTTATGTAGAAGCCACTTGAAACATACTCAAACGATGTCTGACTAGTATTGTGAAGATGATTATTGTGTAAGTAAATAAATAATGGCTCAATTATAATCATAGTAAAATTAAACCATTTTGCTAAAACACTTTTAAGAAGAGGACTTCAGAATGTTTTAGTTTTTAATTGATGAAGACTGAGATTCTGGCTTAAGGTTGTTGATAAGTGTCTCAACAACCAGTCACACTGTCTGTACACCTGTACCTGTTTCTAAAGTTCCTAAAGGTGTTAATTAATTAGAATTCCTCATGGCTCAGGAATGTGTGTCTTTGTATGTATGTTTGTTTTTATATAGCCTATGTAGCTCACAGTCAGAAAAGACAGTTAGAGGACCACAAACTGTAGCTTGTGGAATCGGATTGAGAGTGAATTAGATTAGCATGATGGGGCTGAACCGCTAACAACAGGGAAGTTCTCCAAGAATGGGGATTACAAACCAATTTAAAGGTTTACAACTTACTCTTTGTGTAGGCCTACTTATCCAGGATCGTAATTAATCAACATTTTCGAACTATCCCTCAGGTCTCTGCCGTTGTTAACAGTTCTTTTGCCAGGTTATACTGGTGTCGTTTCCTAATGAGGTGTCACACTGGTGACTTGGGATAGATGTTTGCGGGTGTCACATAATCAAGAAAATAAAGGAAGTAATTAGCACTGCAATATCTGGGTGCTGTCAGATTACCTTCGCTAGCACCACAGGTTATTTCAAAATGATCTCTAGTGTGTATGGGCAAGTATAAGACAGAGGGAAAGAATGGATGAATGAATGGATGAATGAATAATTGAATCAATCAATCGTTTGCGTGAAGGCAACCATAGCTGTAATATGTACTCTACACTGTGTAGTGCCAGAGAATTGGCTAGATGGGAGAAATTCTACACATTGGACCTTTAAACATTGTTACTACAGGTAGTCATAGTGGTAGAGAAGACATTTTAGCATAGATGTTATGATTCAACATAATCTGTGGTATCAGATACACCAATCTGTGAAATATAATCTATGATCATGGAAAAGATAAATTACCCAACATAACACAGATGGACAGGTCTGTTTGATTTCTGGTGGTAACTTAATATGTTATTAATGTGGCTGTAACTTTAACACCTTATAGATCTTGATAGGTACAGGAGAAAAGAATAGAAAAATATCCAAAGAAGATCTTAACAGTATAATTCCTTATCTCTGCAGGTACCCTTCGTCTGGTTCTGTATGAACGGAGCTGTGCTATGCCAAGTCAGTGTTTCCAGAGTGGAGAGAAGCATGCTGCAGGGTTGAACTTCTCCTACCACAATGAATGCTGTGACACAGATCTGTGCAATGGCGCCATAGGCATTGCTGCACCCTCCTGGACAGGCATGGTACTGAGCCTCATGGCACTGCCTCTGGTTCACATTTTTGGCTAAGCAGAAATCAAAAGATTTCACTCCTGGTGCTAAAGTAGATTAGACATAGATCTACTTATATTCATACAATCAAAATGCCATATGCATTACAGTATATACTTTCAATATAGAAGATACATTTACACACTAACATTCCCAATTTACCCAGTTACATATATCTGAATTTTGCAATCATTTTAAAGGTGCTACATGTAAGACATTTACAGCACATAATCATAAAAAAACCCTTGGTGTTTGGTCCTTAAATTTTGTGTTTTTTTCTTGCCTCTAGGGGGGGCTTACAGTATTTGGAATCTTGCCGCAGTACCAGTTTTAGCCATAATGTTACATATAGCACCTTTAAAACCCACCAGAAATTCACCTGTCTAGTAGGAAGAAGGCCATTGAAATAACTGCAAAAATACAGTTGCCATACTGTCTAAACTAGCTGCATGAACTTTCATGTAGGTTTTCTGATCCTCCTTCCTAACCCCCCCAATCTGCTTTTGGCTGCAAGCCTATTAGTGCAATGCAACTAATACACAACAGAAGCAACAACATAGCACACACCTATAAACATATTCAATAACAGTATAGGCATTCTGGTTTGAGGTAAAGGCACTAACACATTGTTTAGGTAGGCAAAAAGTGGAAGTGTTTACTTATGGGTGTTTATGTGCTAGAATTTACACCCCAACATGCCAAAATGGATAAAAAATGTAAAAATACAGAATGATAGCAAAACACTATTTAACTTTAGATCTACAAAGATATTTATTATGAGATTTGTTATGTTTACAGTGATTTAAATATAGGTGTCATTGCTGGCCTCAGAATATAAAAACCCTGCCACAAATTTGATCCAACCACTCTCTGAATCATCTGATCCCAGTGAGCACATAAGTGAAGGTGAAGTAGATCAACAGTTTAACATTTTTAAAAATCACCTGTGTTAAGTGCACAGGCAGAAGGATAGAAGGATTTTTACTTTTAAAAGCCAGTGTTACACCATTGGATTTAAACAACTTTATACTTTAGATTTTGGACATAATTTCAAAGATTCCATATAATAGCTACATGGACAAAGGGTTATATGATGGTATGGGGTTTAAATTCTTTTATCTGCCTGCAAACCATCCCCTCAGCATCTGAGAATGATTTGAAAATGTGTATGTGATGACACTGTTCTATTAAATTCAACAGTGAATGATACAAATAAAAATACTTACATCAATAAAGTCATTTTGTGTGTGTGTGTGTGTGTGTGTGTGTGTGTGTGTGTGTGTGTGTGCCAGCTACCCACTGCTGTCATGTAGCCTACCTTATATTTCTGCATTTCTCTGATTAGAACATTAAAGTGTGTGTGCTTAAATGTCTCACAGTATGGTGTTGATGAGGAAGGAACTCAATCAACAATTAAAAAACAAAAACCTGCATAAACATACTCATTATCATGATGATTCGAAAACAGTTAAGATAGTTGTTATTATTGTGCTCAGGTATTTTCATACAGTTTGGTGATTTCTGTTAAACCAAACTTAATACCTGTCACATAGGACCTGAAACTAAAATTGGAAGTAATTTACTTTACTTGTCCTGTCACACCTGAATTTCTGCTGCAGTCTTAAGATTAACAATAAAACTAAAACGTATGGATCCCAAACACAGGTGAGAGCTTGGGCTCATTACAGAATTCCACTCTGCCACCACACATAGAGCTGCGTGTCACTAATTTCAATCACTGACAGTTTCCCTATATTTCACTTATTTTGACTTATTTCAACTGTTTAATGACCTCCTCGTACTTTTTAATTCAGGTCTATAGTTTGACATGTTCTTGGCTGTGTTTGTGTAAAAAAAAAAAAAGTAAACTGGTTTTCCAAACCTGCCCTTACATTTAAGACATCTTTATTCACTTCCAGAGTGGTGTCCAGAGAAATGGACCTATATGTCAAACACTCCTGAATGTCAGCATCCCAACTAATATATTTGTTACTCTCTGCCTTTTTTAAATTCCAAAATATAAGCATTTAAAATGTATCCTGTGTTTTTGGCCCATCCTGTATTACATCCACGCACAAAGAGATTGATCTTAACACAGAGGCTAAAGTAGGAGAATGGGAAAATAAGGGTTCAACCCCACTACAAAATGTCCCTCACTTAAAAATATCTTATGCCATCTCTAAGAAAGATTGAAAAGGGGAAAGATAAAGAGAGAGGGAGATAGAGAGATAGAGAGAACCTTGGAAAGTTAGAGACAGAGAGAGAGAAACAGAGAGAGAGAGAGAAAAAGAGAGAGAGAGAAAGGGTGTAGCCATAAATCGAATGTCACACAAAGCTGCAAAACTGGCTGAGTCATAGGGCCAAGCGTTACAGAAACACTGATGAAAGGCACTCATCTAAAATATCATTCTTTGCCAGTCTAGTGAAGTGTATTTAGGCCGGTAACTTCATCCTCCACTTGGGTACACATATATTGCTACTCATTGTACATCACATTGTCATACACCCATGAGCACAAAGGGACTGAGCTAAGCTGATCAAAAGCAATGGAGTGCAATGTTAGCCTGGTAATCCAGCCCTTTGTACTTCCCTTCATTTCGTACAGAGGGTCTGGCTGTGGTTTCATTGACATGGTTGTCTTAGGCAGCATCTTGCCTTACCAATCAGGAACTATTTTTTTCCTGGAGGTGTAGAATCTGCTGAAGTTTAAAACGATTGGATCTGCCTTTACACAATCGCTAATGTCTGGTTGTGACTCCCTCTGTTCGCTAATTGGTTAGGCAAGATGCTGCCTGAGACAACCACGTCAATGAAACCACAGCCACACCCTGTATACGAAATAAAGTGAAGTACAAGGGGCTGGTTTACCAGGTCAAATTATCTCTAAAAATAGTTGGGACCACAGCAGGCTACTTGAAAATAACAGTAAGTAAGAAACAGAAAACAAGAAAAAAGGATAGAGAGAGAGAGAGAGAGAGAGAGAGAGAGAGAGAGAGAGAGAGAGAGAGAGAGAGAGAGAGAGAGAGAGAGAGAGAGAGAAACCTCTCTGTATACTGAGAAAGCTTTTTTATCAACCACAGGCAGTCAACGCCATAAGAATTAATACTGTATGTGTGAATGACAAGTTCTACCACATAAAACCGCCACAGGTTCCCAATCCTCATCTAAAACTATATGACGAAGCAGTTGTGAAATGCAGAAATGCATTAAGGTGACATTTAAGTACTTGGATACTATTACACCTAAACGTTAATAGAATGCAATGTAATACCTTCATTCATTAATTGTTATTCAGTTCTGCAACAGTACCTCTGTTCGATTTCTATCTCAAAATGCAAATAAAAAGGTTTTCTGTAGATCTACGTTCTGTAGATCTAACAAACTGAAAGAGCAATTGCAAAGGTGTAGCTTTAATGTGTTCCTGAAATAAAACCAGGAGCATCGGACTGTTAACCTCAAAGAAGGCTACCCAGTTTGTCAGAGGTTTACCACAAAAACCCTGCAGTGCTTTACAGAGAGACTGGCAACATGTCTACTTCTTGTGGGAGGTGCAAATGCTCTTCATGTGTTGGTAGCATCCTTCATGTCACCTATTGGTGGTGTCAGCAAGTTTACCTTATCCTACTGCTGGTCTATCACACTTACAGTAACATGAAGTCAGGGAAAACCCTGTGCACAGTCTTGTGACCCAGGTGCAGCAAAACTAGGGAAATCCCACGTGCAGCAAAACTAGGGAAATCCCTACTATAATCTAAGGGCACTCTACCTACCTCTAATCACAGGACCTCAATCTGACTCTAAGAAATGAGTCAACAAAAGCACCCGACACTTGGTTCAGTATGAACTTCACGTTTCCGTGACACATACAGAGAGTGATGGACAGCAGGGGTAAGTTAGGGGGAGTGCAACCTCAGGACTCTGTGCTGGTGATTTGAATGACATCATGACTGCCATTGTGCCTCACTGAAGCAAACTGGTAGTATCTCCTATGATTGCTATCCCTTGATAGAGCTTAAAGGGTCTGCCCAAAGCTTAAAATACTCTTGTGAGCACAGTAGCACTCGGACACTTACATGTAGTCTACATGTAAACATGGCCATTGTTTCAAAGATGACTGATGACACACATAATTTCCCCTCTTTGTGTGCACAGAAATGAAACATACAGCATACACACACCACGCACAACCGAAAACAGCGCTTATGCTCAAGCATGCTTGGGAGTCTAACAATAAGAGGAAGTGAAGACAGACCTCGGGCCTTAAACAACATGCTCATAACCACAAAGGCTGAGGCCAAAATGAGTCACATGCTTTCAGTACTGCATTCACAATCTTCAAATAGGCTGACTGAAGATAAAGATCTCTGAAAGTCAAGCTGGGAACCAGCTTGAGCTGCCTTAGTTTTTCAGTTGCTGATGTTTTTGTGTTTGTTGTTGAATTCATTGGAAATTACAAAATGTGAAAATAAAATAATGTAAACCAATACACTTTTTTCAAAAAGTATGTTTTTATTTGAACTTTTCACATGAATTGAAAAAGCTACATTAATCTAAACATACACAAAAATTGTTAGAAACAATAGTTCCGATTGTCAACAACGCATCCATCTAGTTTACTGTAACTGCACACTATTTCAATTTGTAATGTAATGTAAATGGTGTGTTCCTGAAACAACCCAAATCTGTGTAAAAACATTTTACAGTAGAATAGTACAAGAAATAGGTACGGTTATGCCTAAATGGCCACTTACATTAAAAAATAGACTTGGTCCTTCATAAAAATATGGCTATGGCCCCTTCTTAAAATTTCTTCATTAGACTCAATAATGTCAATTTGTGCAAGTATTTGTGCATATCACACAGTAATTCAGTCTTGACTTCATATATTAAATTAACTTGGAGTGGTCCAACATTACAAAAGCAATTACAATTTGAGACCAAACAAAATCAAACCCAAACTGACATACCAACTTTCCATTTCAACTCAGGGAAGAGCAAACACATAGACACGATAAAGGCCTAAAATAAAGGCTGACATCAGAATCAGAATCAGTATCATACCAAACTTCACTCTTTCATACTTAAGGATTTTGTGAGGTTCACTCGGGTCATACCATTGTCACAGAGCTTAATATCTAACTGGGGAGTACATAAGCCATACAAATTACTCTTTGCCAGTCCAACTTAAAGCAACCAGCACTTAATTCACGGTCACAAAGCTTTGAGGTTAATCTAAACTTTAGATTTAAGGCATAGGCATAGCTAACTAGTTTGAATGGTATATTTAAGGTAGCATCTCTTAGCTGTTCACTAAGACCATTCTCCTACTTTTGTCAGTAGGTTAAACAAAACTAGGCAAAACCCTAACATTCTCAACCTTGTCAGAGATTTTCCCCTGCCTTTTCACTTGTTAACTTGTTTAGAGATGTTCTTCATATCCTTCATATCTAATCATGTCGACAAACATGGGATGGCCTACACAAAGTTGCATGAAGCCACAGCTCTTATACCGCTATGCTGACAGCTACTTCCTGTAACCGGAAACTGTAGCCAGGGCACTACTCCCTCACTGCCCCTCCAGTGCCTCCACACTACCACTTCATCTCATTCATCCTTTAAGCACGTTGCACTGTTGCCTAGGTGCCCAAAGACAAATGCACAAAAAGGGCAAAATGATCCTTTTTTATTATGATGAGAATATTTTTCTTAACTATTTTTCTTTTTTTAAAGTATATGTTTTTGGAATTTTGTGCCTTTACTTGGACAGGACAGTGAAGAGATGACAGAAAGCAAATGGGAAAGAGAGTGATGGGGTATGGTTGGGAAATGACCCAGACTGAGTTTGAACCTGGGTTCCCATGGGCAATTTATGGTACTGTGTGCTACGGCCTCTGCGCCACAGCAACCCATGTTAAGAATACTTTAGGGGAGGATAAGACCCGAGAAAAAGGGAAGTCTGATTCTGTTGCAATCACTTCCTGTGGTTAACTGTTTTGTGCTACGCCCAGTGGTGAGGCTAGCAAGTTCAGGGTCTACCTTGCCTCCCAGGAAGCAGTTTTGGAGCATTGCACAGCAGATGTCAGACAAAAAACACGTTCGTTTGGTACAGGTTTGTTGGGAATTGTTGGAAAACAGGTTGTGCTTAAAGGTGTGTACAAATTAACAACGTGTGTGCGGTTCTCTGTGTGTGTGTGTGTGTGTGTGCGAATGTTTGAACATGCCTGTGTACCTGCTTTCAAGGACATTTGCCTGAACCTAATTTTGCATAAAGGGAAATGGAACGGCTGACAAAGAATGTGGAAATGTTGTATCAAGGACACATGGACAAAACAGTCAGCAGTCCTAAAGTCACAAGAGCAGGCAACGTAGATTGTCATTGCAATGTAGCTGTAGAATGCTAAATTAAGGCGTAACCATGCTTACACAGTATTGTGTGTTTAAGCTGATAATATGAAAGCAACAATTATGTGACCTTAGCTGGCCATTCTCTCTAATGAAGTAGTGCAGAGAGGGATTAAACCATAGAAACACTTTCAGTGACTTAGCGCCTTGTGTATGGCTGGTATGTCTGTTTGGACATAAGACATAAATTGAGCAATATACTTTAGGGCATTGTCTGTACAGGTGTGTGTGTGTGTGAATGTGTGCGTGTGTGTGTTTGAGTTTGAGTCTGAGTAAGAGAGGAGCCCTGCAAAATAACAGCACTAAGACACAAAACACTTTTCAATGAGAAGCTTTAGCCTTGTGTGTTGGCTTATATGCCAGCACTAGAAATGTTTTTTTCTTTCAAAGATCAGCCTTTTAAGTATTTAAAAAAACCTTTCATAGAAATCAATGTGAATATTTATACATATACAGGCTAGGCAAGCGTGTAAATCTTAGTGTGTGTGTGTGTGCGCGCGTCTTTGTGTGTATTGGTGTATGTAGTTCGCGAGTTTACTTTATGGAAATATGTATGTTTGTATGTTTGAGTCTTTATGAACAATTAAGTGTGTGTATGTGTATGTCTGTGTGTCTGTATGTGTGTGTCTGTGTGTCCTGTCCCATCCTTCTCTCCACCCTACTTGAGTGTTTTTGCCACTGAGGCATAGGCGAAGTGGATTTCTGGGTCGGTAGGGCAGGTGGAGGAGAACTCCTCGCGGTCGTATGCAGCATCCAAGTACCTCCACAGATTGGCCAACGAGCGCGGGATGGAGAAGTTCCTGTACTTCAGACACACCACCTGAGGGGATACCAAGGACCCACTCCATTAACTAAGGGTATATAAGATCCATGTGCATTTTCTAGAAAAACATGACTGGACATCCAGTCAAATAGCTACCATTTAATCTGCATTCCTCACACTATTATTTGACAATTATACTGTTGTTGTAATTACTTAATTCTTATTTTAGTTATTGTATTACTAATTAGTTAATCACACGTTTTTAATGATTGCACATCAAATTGTATGATTTTAAATTATTGCGTGGAATGAAATCTAATTTGCGGACCTGGCAGATAAGTGTTTTTGTACACAGAGTTCAATACCTACAATAACTAGTTTAATAACTACAAAAACATGATAATGACAAAAGAAAAGTGGGAAACAAATGTCAAAAGAACATTTACACGTTCACAATGAAAAATAACTACAACAAAATCAGCATCTGGTCAGTAGTGTTGTCAAGATATGTGATTTGGGTAGGAAAACATTGTTATTCAAATTCACCAGCAGTTATGAAGTATAAAAAATAGTTTTGGCACCTTGACGATGTGCAGCTTAGGGAGCAAGTTGCAGTCAGCCAAAGTGAGATCTTGGCCATCGAGAAAAGAGCGAGAAGATGTAGTGACATCATCGGCACTAGTCTCATCAATTTCATCAGGAAGTGGAGAGCCAAGGTAGTCATCTAACTTCTTCAGTGCCTTCAGTAGGCCTTTCTCTAGATCTGATAGAGGAAAACATTAAGAGTGGGAGAGAAAGAGAGACCTAAGTGAGAAACTTAACTGTATTTATATATTCATACACACCAGTGGCGACTGGTGGTCATAAAAATAGGGGAGGACAGGGGGTGAAGTGGTCAGGTGGGTGAATAAGCGGGTAAATGGGAGTAGATTGGTGGATACAAAGAAACAAAGAAGGTGTGTTGGGGTTGTGTTGTTTGTAAAGCCAAGCTCTGTAAAAGGACCTGAGGTGTATGTTACAGCATTAAATAAAATTAATTTGGCTTTTAAAGACCATACACTGCAATAAGTATAGTTTGTTTGTGGTAATGTCAGTTGTCTTTTGTGCTTTACAGTGCAGTATTGTAAGTGGCAGAAATGATTTTGAAGATGACAGTAAGTGCTAGATTTGATAAACTGGTGATTTTAGTGGTTGAATGCTGTGCCAAATGTAAGGTGCTGTATTTAAATAAAACATTGGAATTTATTTGAAAAAGAAGTTAAGTGTCCTGGATGTATGGGTGCCAAGTTTATCAATGACTTGCTCATACCACTGGGGATCTCGTTGTAGAGATTTAAGAATCCCCCTTTCAATTGAAATGGCCCATTGTGTTTCTGGTGAAACGTTTTATGCGCTTCAGACATGAGAAGCATGAGAAGTCTTGGTGCTGAGGTGGCACCAATAGTGGCATAAAGTTTTATATGCGCCGCTTACAGAAGGCAACATCGATGGCTTTGTGTTGTATGTTAACACCCTGACTCAGGACCAGATTCAGGCGATGCGCGTAGCAGTGAACTAATGTTGCAGCCGGAGCGATCTCTCTCACTTTAGCCTGCAGACCATTAAGAGCCGAGGCCACCGCTGCAGCAACTAACTTCTCAGCAAAGTTGTACCCATACATAAACAGTAGAAGAAACCCCGTCATCTCTGATTGCTCAAACTCAAATAAGGACTGTGCATCTCGCCCACACGACACATCAAAAAACGAATTGAAAAATGAATTGTGCCCTGATTGTCAACGAACCTAATAATTATTGAGAGCTGGGAATGACAGCTTACATCTGTAGTCTCATCAGGGCTCTCAAGTTTTGAAGTGTGGTGGGAGTGAGATTTTTTTTTGGGGGGGGGGGGGGTTGGCAGCGTACCCATCGAACCATCGAACCCATCAAGTGTGTTCAACACAGCTACTTAAAAAAAAGAACAAATTTGATTCGATCAAATTTCAGTGTTTATTTATTCTATGACAAATAATAATAACAATAATAACACAATACCACTCATTAGTACTAATAGTTATGAATGCAGTAGTGTTGTCACGATACCAACATTTTGGTACCGGTACCAACATGTATTTTGATGCCTTTCGGTACTTTTTGATACTTTTTCAAATAAAGGTGTTTTTTTTTTTCAAATAAATAAGGTTATACATTTGTCATACAAGCTAAGGCCTGATTTACATTGAGATACATAACCTAAACAATATTTTCATCACATACAGCCTGTCTTAACTAGGACCAGTGCCTTTAAATGGTATGTTACCAGTATTTCTAACATATTAAATGGCTAAATGTGTATGTAAAAGTTTGTTACTTATAAAACTCATGCATGTATTGTAACAACCTCTGCCCTTTTGAATATGTCAGTTTATTAGAGTTTTTTTGTATGTTCTGTCTAAATACTTTCCAGACGAAGCCCTCTCTGTCTTCCCTTATTATTAGGTGTAATACCTAGTGTGGCCATTTTGCAGTATGGCGCTAATTCATTAATTGGCTTCTCCTTTTTTGTTTATATCCGAACGTGGATGCTACATGCTAGTAACATGGCGGAGTCAAGTATCCAGTTGAATGTCTCTGGAGAGCTTTATCGTGCGCGTGTTGTTTTCTCTCACCAGCTGACACTACCGTCGCCTTTTTGTGCTGAATGCATTATGTGCAATAGATCAACAAACTCATACGGATAATTCTGCTGTCTAATTTTTGAAACGGATTACGCTGGAGAAAGTTTGCTGCTCGCTGCTTAAATCTCGGACTGGATTATGGATCTTGAAGGCTCCCTGACTGACACTGAATATTTTTAATGACTATTAGCTCGTCTTTGAACCTTTGCCTGCTAGGGTGTTGGGATTTGGTGGTGTATTGCAAGACTATTATGAACTGAAACAAACTTTTGGGATGTACAATATATTGCAAAACGTGAAATGTGGTGGTCGCTGCGTGTTTTTATTCTGTTTGGTAAGAACTCTATCATGTGTTGCACTTAAAACTATTGAACTATTACTTTTGAAAAGGGTACATGTCATGAGTAAATTACCTGTCGTTCCCTGAACTCAGTGTGGAGGTGGAGGTGTTTCCGCCTTTAGCTATGCATGTTTTAAAACACCGTTTATACAATGGTGCATGGATCAGCACCAATTCCCTCGTCTTGCTCATTTGTTTTTAAGCCGAAGTACTGCCATGTGGCACTTATCGCCCGTGGTTTGTCCACAAGTTGCAGCGTGCATTCTCTCCTCCGTGCTCCACTATCTATATCTCCACTATAGTACCGTTTCAAATGCCTCCGTACCGCGGTACAAAGTCAGTACCGGTATACCGTGCAACCCTAGCGGTGATTAAAGAAGGGTTTTTATTTATTAATTTATTTTTGAGAGTGAGAAATACCATGTGTGGCGTGTGAGCGTGTGAACTCGTTGAGATGCGTGTGTCACACTCTCAAAGAGTGAGACTTGAGAACACTGAGTCTCATCTATTTGCCAGAAAAAGAACGGAGCCATGTCAAATTCCTTAGCAACTTTGTGGTCGATGGAGGTGGCTATTGCACAGAGCAAGTCATTCTGAATGCCACTAGACATACCACTGAAAACACCAGAAGACTGCAACAGGTCTGCAAGCAAATTGTCGTATCGTACTATTAGTTCAGCCAACTCCCTATAGTTGCCCTTGTTGTCTGAATTTGGCCCTTCATCCCGTCCCCTAAAAGCCAGCTCCTACATGCCCAAATACGCCGTGGCATTAATCAAACGCTTCGGTGTATCCCTATTACGACGCACGTTATCATTGTGCTGTGCCACTTGCAACCGGGCACCCTCGTCCACAAGTTAGTCAACTAGCAGCTACCTAGCAATTTTAGCCGAATAGCTGCGCCATCGTGGTAGTTGCACTTGTCGTGAAGCTTAATGGGCCTGTCCAGATTTTTAAGATCACTAAATCCCTGCACAGACAATGTTTGAGATTTCCCTACCAACAGTCAAGGCCAGCAATATAAACGATTGGTCGTAGCACTAGCAGTTATCCATGGGTATCTTTGATAGCATGTGGTGTTAAACACACTGACCTTACCATTCGGTTTTTCAATATCAATTTTTGGAACTGGTCTCCTCTCTGTTTTGTACTCCAGTGTGTGAAATAGCGTATTTAACATCATGAATACAACGTCTCGTTTTTCCATCCTTTATTGACACACCAAAGCAAAATCCTACAAAACGTCAAACTGCACGAATGACAGGTCTATATCGACAATGCCAGTACAAGACTTTGCTTCAACCTGTCAAACCAGCCCTTGATTTTGATGGCCCAATTGACGAATGCAGCTCCACTGATTGGCTGATTGATTACAGGCGAGGATTTTTAACGGACCCGCCCAAAGGGAGGACGTTCCATGTTAAAAGAGGAGCCCGCGAATCGCTCGGGTTTGTAGCATTTATAATGGATGTCAATGAGGGAGTAAGGGAGGACTGTCCTCCCTTTGGGCGGGTCCGTTAAAAATTCTCGCCTGTCAATCAATCAGCCAATCCGCGCAGCCAATCCGCGGAGCTGCATTCGTAAAATAGAAGTAATCCAGCTGTTTTCAGACGTTTTTGCACGTTTATCTATGAAATATATGTGATTTTTATGAATGTCTCCTGGAAGTTCTTTCTTCAAAAATTTAAGGGAGGATCTTCCTCCCTTTCCTCTATGGAGGAGTCGCCTCTGATACACACATGTAAATAAAACTAAGTTGAATATTCATTGCTTTTACTAATGCTAACCAAAACTACAAATTCTTCAATAGTGTACAAGAAACACTCCTTGAGGTCATACTTAGCAAATGTCATAGAGCGGGTTTTACATAATCTGCAAACACAAGAATTCCCCTCAGTCTGCCCTCCTTTCACCCATCCTGCCTGGATCTAAAGATGTTCCCACTTACTGTCATTGAGACCAGGATTGGAGTTCTTGATGTACGCCGAAAACTTAGCAAAGACATCTACGCCAGCGCAGTTGGACTCTGGGTTGCGGGCTGCTAGCCGAGGGTACCTGAGGAGAGGAAGGGGAATGGGGCACAAAGACAGAACCAAGAGAGGAGAACCATGGGGTAATCATGGTGATGGTAACACAAGCGAATGCTCAATAGTCTTCAACGAGACAGACAGACAGACAGACAGACAGATAGACAGATAGATAGATAGATAGATAGATAGATAGATAGATAGATAAGAGAGTATTGAGTACTTTGGGGGGCAGAGGTTCTCCTCCAGAAACTCCTCGATCTTGTTAGTGTCTGTCTTCACTTCAGTCCCATACAGCAGGAAGGGGGGCTGTGCACCAGGGGCCAGGTCCTTCAGGATGTCTGGCTTCCTGTCACATAGGGCATTGGAAGGGTATAAGTGAGAAAAGTCTTCAGGTACACAACACTACCACTCTAACTACGACTAATAATGATGACAATAATTCAAGAAGAAGAAGAAGAACAAGAGCATCATTCTTAGTTGTTGTTGTTGTTGTTATAAACCCCACATAACCACATCATAAGAACAGCTGAGTCTAGATCAAGTAAATCAGGCTTTATACTTCATATCAGACACTACCCTTATCTGGGTCTGGCTTCAGGAGGTATACTTTTCCAGCCATTCACTAGACCAGCTGATTCTAACTAGCTCAACACAACATCCAGGTACACAAGATACGTAGAAAAATCACCTGTGTGACCTGCATGTATGACTCATGTATTTAGCTAGCTTACCTGGAGTTAGGGAGTTCGTGTATGGGAAGGGACAAGGTTAATTTGAGGTTGCGGTTGCGGGAACCTTGTTATTACATTATGATAAACACCAAGTTACTGGTCGAGCCTGTTCTTGACCAAGTCTAACCTCAGATGCTACAATGGGGGCAGTGGTGGGATCTGGGAATATATGAGTTAGCAAACTAACTCTTCTGAACACTTGAGTCACATATGAAGTGCTCTATCCACATTAAAGGGGTAAATTCTTGTTTCTTCAAAAATGAATAACCCCAAAACTCATCTTCACATCAAAAAACAACTGTAGAGTAGATTAACATCAAGTCTACTGCCTCTGTAAGTTATTAAGGGTGGCTAACTTTGGACACTACACCTGTTTTAAAGCAACGCCAAGGAGTTTTTGAAGTGTATTTATCAGTTACCAATGTCATACATAATTTACCACTGCCTGGCGTTGTGCCCATACCATTTGGTGGCAATCTGATTGATACCTGGTGAATTCAGATGCATCTGGGCTTTGGAAACAAGCTTACATAGCACTGTTTGTGTTCATAGAGGGCTCCAAAGGTTAGGGCAGAAGTGTTGTTAAATGTAAGCATTAATGTACCGTCAGAAATGATTTTGGAAACATTATGCTAAAGTTGAAAAAACTCAACTTTTTCCATTGCTTTGAGTACACAACTGACACATGTAGCCTAGTACTTTATCTTTCTGAAGTCAGGGCTGCCCATCCCAAGTTTCCTGTTTTAGTAACTGTGCACATGTGGGGTTGAACTGACCTCCTCATGTCTACGGTGGTGACATTAAAGGTGACTCCCTTCAGCCACAGCACCATGAAGAGTCGCTGGGAGAAAGGACAGTTCCCAATGCTCTGGCCATCACTGCCAGCCTAAAAAAGGAGATATTGGTTTATTTAGGGGAAGTCGACCCAAACTATTTGGCAAGGGCATTTGTACAGAACAACATGTAAATAACCACTTTTCAAAATTAGAGTTTTGTGTTTCAAGTTTGAGAATT
Source organism: Setipinna tenuifilis (assembly GCA_030347295.1). Lineage (NCBI taxonomy): Eukaryota > Metazoa > Chordata > Actinopteri > Clupeiformes > Engraulidae > Setipinna > Setipinna tenuifilis. The sequence continues at coordinate 25,454,959 of CM059283.1, read as the reverse complement.
ACCGTTCATATTTAGGATCAGGCTCAGTCTTAGGCTCATTTAGGCTATTAGACCTAAATCTATAGGCCTATGTAGAGATACGCTCTTCACATGCAAACACTAAACGGACAATTAAAGGACTGTGAAAGGCAATTTACTCAATTTGACAAAAAATCACTTTGGGTTAGAATCTGTAGAATCTAGACTGTAGGTGATTTCTGTTAGGTTCAGGCACATTTCATAGGCTATAATAATATGACTAACGATGAAAAGTCAAATGTGATCTGTGTTATTTAGAGTGTCCATTTGTCTAATTAAATAGGCGTTGCATTTATCTAATAGCCCCACTACTCAAGTGCAGACTTAATGTGTCTTAATGCGATTAACTTAAGGTCTCTATTTTTTAAGAAGCCACCTCCAGACTAGTTGAGGGGTTGTGTCTGTTTCCTCTGCATAGCTGGTCGGGTCGTATGGCAGGAGACCGGAAATCAGGGTGTAGTAGGACTGCATCGCAACAAGGAGGCTTTCACGCGTTAAGAAAATATGAAAACGTGGCCCCTCACGCACACGGTACAATCCTTATGTCAATGATAGCGTGAAAGAGGGAAAATGTATATTTATTTTGGCCTCCTACGCAAACGACAACGCCCAAGCCATACGGACACTATTAATACACTACACAGAACTTAAGGCAACATGTATCTAAGTTTGTCTAAAGGACAGTTCTGTACTGTGCAAATATTTGACAAAATGTTTAAAGATGGTGTGTTCGTCATTTGATTTGAACCCAACAGAAGTGACTCACAACCAAATCAATCAGAAGCACACCGATGAACCTACTGAAACAGTTACGTGTCAAACCGTTTAAAGATGGGCGCAGCACCCAGCTGATGGAAAGATAACTTATGTTTGTGATATGCCAAGATAATCTGTTAACACTGTGTGCCTAACTGATCAGCCGACAAACCTTTACCCACCAATGCTAGCATGACGTAATCCTGTCAGTGGTAATTAACAAGTTGCAAAGTAATGGCCGCCATATAAAGTTTGTACAGTTTCCGATTTGAATTTGTCATCCTTACCTTCACAAAGAGTTCTACTTGAGGTTGGTCGTCGCTCATGTTGTCCTGTCGCGCTTTTACGTAGCTTAGGAGAAAGGCGGTAAAGTAGACTATTTGTCTTTTAGCACAGAAAATGTATTGCCATATAAACACTCTGAGCTCAGAGTAGAATAGGACGGCAGCACAGAGATGCACCTTGTTCCTTGACAGTTTGTGACAGCGAAAAGCGCCTCACCTACCCTAAGGCGGGGATCACAGTGTGTGCAATCTTCCGCAAAGTGCCTGATGGCAACAGCAACGCAGTGGTCAAAATAAAGTTGCGACAAATATATATATATAGAAATAACTGGGTAACGAGAAGTATGGTCACCAAATGCGAGCCCAAGTTGTTTCCGAACTAGGATAATTTTTAGAATTCGTCACCCTAGTCGCGTTTTTTAATTTCCCTCCCTCTCACTCATTCAGTCGAAGCAACAGTAACGCCACCATTTCCTGCCGCGTCCGTGCGAGCGAAGGCCCCGCGCAAGGTACCCGGACCTACTCTGACAGACAACGTGCGCAGTGATGCAAACAAAAACAATGCTTAATTGAATTCTGCGCGAGACGTATTTATGCGAAAGGCTGCATGTTCGTTTTGCTGTAAGTCATTTTAAAGTGAAACAGTTCAGTAAAAAAGTTTCCACAGATGAGCAGGACCTACGAATGGATGAAGTAAGTATGCACTTGGGCAATGGGCAGCCATCTGCTGTCTAATCGGATGTACACCCCATAAGTGCGTTTAAGTTAATGTTGTTTAAAAATTATAGACATACACATTTTCCTGCAGTGTGTTGCCACAACAGATGGTATTTGGTCAATTTACACGCGTAATTTCGGCTAACCATTGTAGCCCACGCGTCTTTAGAACGTGTGGGGGAAACTACAGTGCTTGTTCATACCAATAATTGTTGTCTGCATGACAAAAGTGTGGTATAACCAGAAGGCACATTGAATGCCCCGTGGCCTCAGTGACAAGTGCATGTCCCAAGTCTCAAAGGGAGGGATGTGCGTATGCGGCCTCTGGAAAGTAGTGATTCACCCAACAGTCAAGAGTAAAACATCAATCAAATGTCTAAGAATTGTTTTTTTTTTCACGCGTTTTTTTATATCAGCGAGTTCCTACAACTTTTGTATCGTCCACAAGTCGTCCACAAGATGGCAGTAACATTCTATAGTTACCGACTGGGTGGGGCTGCACTGTTTTGTCCCTGTATCGCCACGAGTTCACGCTGCTTGTTCACACGCGTGCGCACGCACACAGTTCTCTCACAGTTGTGCAGTTATCATGCCCTGTACCATCTACCATTTATTTCTTGTTTGGAAAAGGCATAATGTATAATCAGATGATTTCCAATAGACGAGCTGTGGAATAATGTTCTGTTACAATATATCAAACGTAATCATGTCATTTCGGTGTTCCTATGGTACCAGTTCCAACAAATCTGTATTACAATTTCTATTGAAGGTTAAAGCCCATCAGAATGTTCAGCTTTACTAAACAATAACATTTTCAAAAAAAAAAAATGTGACTTATTAAAATTAAAATGAGTGTGTGGCTACAGCATGGCTATGATATAAAAGGTACAGCTGGGTATAATCAGTGTGTACAAGTCCCTTACTTATTCATATACCATTTGGGTTATTTTCATTGGTTTCTTCAGCTTCCACTTCTACAAACTTCCTTGAAGCATTTCATGAAAAATAATGACGTTCAGTCAAATTTAGAACACAAAATGCTACTAAAGACCCAAAACAGAATCCTTACTAGTCTACCATCTATTGAATCTAGCTGACAGACATGCAACACACTGTTACCACTAGGGCTGCGCTACAACCCAGGATAGCAGCGTGGTGTTCATTACAGTCACTCCATTACATATTGGTAGAGCAGCAGCCTCCAGAGGAAGTGGAGTCAGCAGTCTGGACAGTCCCTGTGATGGTCTCAATGCACAGGTCAGCATCCAGACACTCATGAGTGACCAACCTTAGGAATCCTGTGGCACTCAACTCTGTAAAACCTACTGAAAAGGTCTCTCTCTGTCTCTCTGTGTCTGCCTCTGTGGGTGTCTCTCTTCCTCTCTGTTTCTCGCTGTAATTTCAGACAGTTTTTGATATACTATATTAATAGGCTAAGGTATATAATCAGTGGTTTAAAAATAAGTATATTGTAACAAGTTATTAAACTTATATTAAAGTATTAATGTACTTTTAAGTACTCTATCTGTATTTTGTCTTAGACTAGAGACTGTGGGGTGAATTATCTGTAAGATTATGTAGGTCTAAACATATTGCACAATACCAATAAAAGCATATATAATATGTGTCTAATAGATGTACAAGCAAAGTCTCTCTGAACAGGAAGAGAAAGACTATCAAGTCACATATTATACTTAGTTTGAAGGGTACAGCTATGATTTCACAAGCGTGCATGCTTTCCTGGTGTAGCAATTAGGTGTTGACTTGTGACACTTCACCACCAGTGGAAAGAAACATGTCCTAAGATTCCATTACTACACCACTGTTAGCTCAAAGAATTAGCTAAGAATGGAGAGGGTGGGAGAGAAAAAGAAGTTTTTAAATGACAGCAAAAACAGTTATCCCTCTGATGTACGTAGGACACTGCCAGCCTAGTTGGAAGTGCAAAGCAAATATTTACTGGTCTTAAAAATCACATTTAGCAAAAACCTATTATTAACCTGTTATTTCCTTTAACTTAACAGGAGAAGTATTGTTTGTACAGAAATCTAAGAAGCTAAATAGTATATTAAAGCCTAAATCCCACTTTTAGCAGCACAGAAATGATAGATTATTATATGTTGTTTTTTATTCTTCTTTCTTAAAAGAATACATAAAGAGAAGGACACATCGTCTTCTTTTTTCTTTGCATGCTTTAACCCATTGACCCCCCCCCAATGCATAATGCATTGTATTCTTGCTGTAACTGTTCATATTTCCTGAAACTTTATAACAAAGGTAGACTCTCTAAAGACTCCATTGTCTTCCTTCACCGACTTCCTTCGGTAGACTGGACTAGCCGGCTCAAGGCACTTTCACGCGGTTAGTTATATGGGGTAAACAGTTTCAGCCATACTAGTAGTGACCCTTTCCAGAGGTTTTAACTAACTCAGTAAAAGATTTTGTTGTACTGAACATTGCATTTGTAGAACAAACTGACATCTGGTGGATTAATAACTTTGATATTCAAACTCATGCACAGGTCCTGGTTCAACTTTGGGTGGTTTTTGTCCAGCCCTTTTTCTCATCTATCTACGTCTTGTTTCCTGTCTCATCTCTATTTTCCTGCCCAAAGTCAATAGCTGAAAATGTTACTTAAAATGTATCAGCACCACTTGATAAAAAATATATACATTTTAATGTTTAAGGTTATGTAGAGATCTCCATTTTATGCCTTACCTGAGGTCACATCTGGGACTTACAGCTTTGTCAGATGCAGCTGTGACCACACCAGAGGTGGCATTTAATTTTGGGCATGCCGGGCCGAAACGTCTGTCTTCATGCTAACCCATTAAAACAAGAACAAGAACTACAACCGAGAGTGCGGCTTCCTATCCACAAATGTACTATTTCCAGTTGCCCGCACCCGAAGACGTTGATAAAAAAACTTTTTGGAGTTTGAGCGCACTTTTCAAAAAAGAATTTAATTTTGGGCCCCATAAAAGAATACAGTTTTTGGGCCTCCTAATATTAATACAAATTTGAATACTTTTTCCTCATTGGCTAGGCCCCTGGCCCACACACCAATAAAACAGGGCCTTATGCCTCACAGGACCTGATAATTTCATACCTGACATCTGAAATCCACTTGTATTTACTGTAGCCAGGGGTGTAGTGGTAAAATAAGAGCTGGGTAAACTCTGGATAAACTCTGTTGAGAGGTGGATAAATTCTATTTGTGAAATTTGAGAGGTGGGTACATTCTGTTTACTTGTGTTTAGCTTCCACTACAGCCCTGTCCATAGCTCTTCACTTAAACCAAACCATACTCATAGAAGCTGACTCTTCAAATCACTCTGCTTTTAGTCAATCATCAAGACCACCTGTTTTGTTACACCCTGGACTGTACCAGTTTACTCACAATAGAGAGTATGTACACATGGTACAGGTTCATACAACATCAGAATACTCCACTATAAGCATGTACACACAGCATCAGAAAACTTTCTTGTAACAGTTTATACATCAGTGCACACTCAGGATCAGCATACTTCACTGTAATAGTGTGCACACATTATCAGCATCTCTTGCATTGCTAATGACTTGCTGTTCTTACATGCATTAATCTGGAAAAGGCCACTCACCTAGTTTGCCTTACTCTACTCAGTGAAAAGAGGAAAGACATGCCATCATAAATATAGCCTATAGCTTAAGGCATTTGTGTGAAAACCCCACAACGACATCTTGAAGGCATGTTGACAGCCCAATAACAGGTTGAATAGTAGGGTGACAGCTATGGTTTTTCCATTATCATACATGACGAGGGGGAATGGTGTCTGGCAGGTTCTTCTGTTAAATTAAACACTTCTACTTCCTAAAAGCCCTTGTATTGCTCAAGGCTGGGGGTAAAATGCCCTAGTACATACATCATATAGTTTTTGTCTTCATGTTCAGAGTGTGGGAACAGACTTTATGTGATATATGCCGCAACTCGCGTGTAGCCATCATGCCAGTAAGAGTCATTAAGTTAGAAGTGGCCCAAATTTGACACAGTGTTAGCACAACACTTTAAATGTTTTGAAAGTATTGTTGTCAAGAGCTGTACAACAAATCAAAGATTAAACACTTTTACATGTGTTAGGCAAGGCAAGTTTATTTGTATATCATATTTCAATACACAGGCAATTTAATGTTCTTTCTAACGCCATTCCCTTCATAGGCAAGACATAAAAAATATAAATAAAAAGTAGAGGAACATAGTTTAAATCCTTCGGTCCACTACATTTGTTTGAATGAGCACCTCTTAATATTTTGTTGATACAGTAAAAGTATATCATATATGGAAACTATGTCCTTCGAATGTGACTTTAGATAATTCATAGAAGCAATACAAAGAGGCCACTCATCATATGGACTCGATGCACTTAAATGATAAATCTTTAGCTGGTTAATAACAATGTGAACATAGTTTTCTTTGGACTGTAAATACTACTCTTCCCTGCAAAGGCAAAAGAACATAACTTCAATTTTGAGTGAAAATGAGTTATTGTCGTTTTTGGAACAAAAACATCAGTTGTATCATGTAGCCAAATATCTTGAGTCAATTTTGTTCTTTAATGGGAACAATAGGATGTTGTCTTTGCCATAACGGGAGATTTTTTTAGGTAATCTTTCTTCAATACTCTGCCCTACAAAAGCAAAGTGCAGTAACTGTGTTAACATTAAAACTGAGAAAAATGCCTTTAAAGTTGCCATACTGCCCAGCCAAACATGTTGTAGGTATAATAGTGGTTATGTAATTTTTAAATAGAAAAAGGCAAGACAAATGAGGTGTTATAAAGTCAATTTCCAGTCTGAACCCAATTTGACAAAATATTCAGTTACTGCCTTTTGGCTTTGTAGGGCAGTACAGCTGATGATATATAGTTGTAGTTCTAGAACATTCCCCTGGCCCAGGCAAACACCAGCAGAGCTGCGGAGAGGGTGGTGGTGACGGGCAGGTGGGGGGTGCTGGCGGCACTGCACAGGTCCGTGCTGCAGCAGGTGCGGGTGATGGTGTAGGCCGCGCCCAGGACGGTGCCCGTGGAGTTCACACAGGAGGCATTGGCCAGGCAGCCACTGGTCTCGAAACTAATCGCCCCCGTGATGTTGAACTCTGGAGGAGGGAGGCAAGGCAATGACTCACTCATTAATGCTCTATTCTTCTTTAATGCAGAAGTGTTATTCCTGGCTTTAGAAAGTAAAAGCCTTATGAATTCCCTCAGTTTGTGGTATTCACACAGGTGATCTCACTAATTACCTGATATACCTGTCTGTTAATTTGTGTACTTATTACAGAAGGTTGGATCAAATATGTGGCAGTTTTTTTTGCTTTCTGAACCTGAGATTGACACCTCTGTTTTAGTCATAGTTTGTTTCTTTCTCTTTATTTTTTTTTCTCCATTAGGCCTTTGGTGCTATGTTCTTTACATCCTTTACTTTTTCTGACTTTATTGTCTGCCCTTATGAGGAAAAGATGAACGTGTGTCTGTGACGAGTGTTGGTGTGTAGTAAAGGGTGTTGGCGTTGAAAAGGGATTACAGACACATTCTTAGGTTTGGATGTCATAGGTATTTTTTGTGGTGAGCGCCTTGTTTTCCCTTACCTGCTCTTCCAGTATAGCACCTGTCCTCAGTGTCGCTGCATGTCTCCTCTGAGCTAATGAGACACTTCCCTAGAAGCCCCACAGTGCACTTCTTACACTTCAGGGACTCCACTGCCAGAATTCAAGGACACATGATAAAAAAAAACAGACAGACAGATGTATTATTTATGAGATCCAAGTGAAATGTAAAAATATGAAAACTTCACATAAACTGGAATTGCTGTTTCTAATGACTTTAAAAATGTATTTTGTTTGGCAACATGTAATTTTTTGGTTAATGAGTAATATGTAAAAACTACCACAATTTACACAACAAAACAAGATGTTACAATTCAGAAATTACTGTAATAAAAACTGTCAGAAATTCTGACGACTACAGCTATTTATAATAATGACACAGGAGTGTTTGCGTTTTTAATTACTTATTGCAGTATTCAAAACAAGGTCTAAGACAGAAATGAAATTATGTCATATTTGTCATGCTGTCATTCTGGCTACATCTGTGATACATCTGTAAACATGTCCCAAAGCACAAAAATGTTCATATAATATGGTCTGTAATATGGTCCAAAATGAAGTGGTGGACTCACTGTGTCTTTAGATAAATATTACACTTTCCCACTCCCTTTCTGAGAAATCTCTAAATGTGCGTAGTCTCACTATTTCAACAAACTGCCCTATTCAGCAGAGTAAACACAAGTTCCAAGCTAACCAAACATGTGTCTAGGATACACAGAAAGAGGTGCACTTTGAGAACATAGATTTAAGGGTGGGGCGATATAATGAAGGCTATTGTTGAACAATTTTTAAAATTAAAACATAAATAAAGAGCAGCTTAGTGTTTTTATGTATTAAGTAACTTTGTAATATTTTACTAAAAAAGTCCTACAGGCCTCATAAATCATACAAATAACCACCATGACTGACATTAGTTGCCTGTAATAAGGTATACAAATGATCAGTTTAACTATTGAGTGCTGTGGGACTTCTTAGAAGGCAGATTAATTTCTCACATTTCAAATTTGCTGCTCAAATTTGCTGCCACCATATTCTGGCCTTGAAAAGATTTCAAAGATGCTGCTGGTTCTTATCCAGATCTGACTCAGAGCCAAGCTTTGTGTGAGTCAGACTATCTAATGTCCTAAATGACTCAAACCATTTTGAAATGACCCTCATGAGTCAGTGACACTCTTTTAACCAGATAGCAATCTTATGTCATATTTTGTTGTCATCTTTAATTATACTAGTGAGCAAGTGAACATTTTGGACATGGTACTACATCAGACACGCACTGTCATCAGCATCCTCATAAGCAAATACATTTGCCTTGTTGTTGAGTTGCGTTCTGCATCCAATTTGGATAGCAAAGTGTAAGGTTGTCATCTCACTTTAAAATTAGACCACTGACTAGAGTGAACAGAATGACACAATGACAATGCAACAACTCACTGAGGAAATCATTGATCTGCAGTCAAATAGGCCTATATTTCACTAATTGTAACTCACTGATGGAAACAGCACTTTCTTCAGCATGTCAAGTAACCATCACTGCAAACTCACCCAAAACAAAGCATGCTGCCATGGCGATGATGGCCCATAGAACCTTAGCCATTTTATAACCGAGAGTGGAGTTTCTGTATGTTCAGCGAGCGAGATGCACAAACGCAGATGTTACTAGTGATGCCAAGCGTGAACTATAGCCGGTGGAGATGAAGATGCTGGTTTTGAGCATCTGCCCAAGGACAGTGACCTGCTTATATGACCAGACATGGGTGGGGTGGGCAGCTGGAGAGACTGGTTGTGCGGTTGGAGGTTGAACCATAACTGGTGCCATGGTAAGATGATAATAGATCATGGGTTTTGAACAGTCATTGCTGTTTGACTTGTAGAGCACACACACAAGACGTTCATTGTGTTAAGCAGGGTTGGGCCGTGCCAAAGGCTTAGTAGAGAGACAAATGTTGTTGGTTTAGGATGTTACGGTAACTAACAGGTACCAGTTGCTTGCACACAGAAATCACGTCAAACTGGGCAGGTTGGCTCTGTCTGGTATCTGGATGAGAAATCTGTCTGGATCTTCATGTCTGAGTTCACTGACTCCTAATCTGCAAGCTAATTGGGTGTCATACTTTTGAAGACTAAAGTACAATTTGACCTCCCCTTGGTCACAAAGATCCTACAGCACTCGTCAACACCCCAATTTAAGGCCCTTTATTTGTAGGCTCTGCCTTTTGAATTGCTTTATTTCAATTAAATCACATCTTGGGTCTGCTCATCTCCATCCACCCACCCACATTAAGATTAAGATGTCAACCAAAATCATATTTACCAGTATAGATATTTTTATGTGCATTCTTTCCGTGGGCTTCTTTTTTTACATCGTATTTACATCCCTTACTTGTATTGATCATGTATTGTTTATGCCCCTGTGTTTCTTACAATTAGACACAAAGACACTAAAACAGCTTTTCTGTGGTCATCCATGTATGATGTAAAATCTTCTCTGTTTTTAGTGTATCTGTGAATGACCCTAGAGAGTACAACATTTTTGAGGACTACGCCTGTCTGACGTCAAAGTCTTGCTATTACACTTTGCATTGTTGTATATTACACAATAGTGTGTGACCTATGTAAGCTTGACAACAGCGTTTAATATGCCCTCCTCGCACCTTAATGTAGACGGACACAACTAAGACTTTTTGCTACTGTACTTACAAGAGGAGTCAGCTTCATGGAGGTGCTTTGCGGAGTTCTGAAATTGTGAAATCCTTATCTTCTGGTTGACTGAGCACTCTGTAGGTGAGTGCTGTTTTAAAGTACGATATGTACCTGTTTGCTAAGTGTGTGATACTTTAATCAGATGGAGACTTTGGAAGTAAGCCCAGAGATTGTCCCAACTTAGTCTGTCAAGCTTAGGGTTATCAAGCTGAGGGCTTTCCTTTTACATAAGGGTAGAATTGCATTCCTTAAAATGAGTTCAACTACAAGTTTAACTACTAGAAATAACAACAACAACAATAATACAAATATGAAATAATACCAAAATATACCAAAAAAGGTTGCATGGATAAGAACATTCGCAGTAAATGAGATGCTATAGAGTAGAGATGAAGAGTCTTGAAGAGAATTAGGGAGGGGGCTAGTCTGGAATGGGGAAAAATCATTCCATAATTTAGGGCCTAATGGGTTAATCTTTGGGGTATTTGTCTTCAAATGCTGTGTGTGTTTGTCAGTAATCTGTGTCTGCCTAATGATTTGTAAGAGTCTGTCGATAGTGGGCTTGGCTGTGTTTTGGTTGTCTGTCAAAGACACACTTTGATTTAAGTGCCTGAGTGACAGCCTGTTCTTTCTTTGACTGTTCACTTGGAAAATCTCCATTGGCATGTAGCTGGCATTTAATGAAGGGTTTTTACATCACTAACAGGTGTGCCACAAAGATATTCTAACACTTTAGAGTCCCAGTCAGGCAAGATTCTGCCCGAGACAACCATGTCAAAGAAACCACAGCAAGACCTCTGTTTAAAATGAACTGTAGTACGAGGGGCTGGTTCCCTTACCCCCTCATGACCCACTCCTCTCCATTCTCTTACTCTCACCAACCCTCTGGACGCCAGAGATTTTTTCTGGAAATACTGTATTTTGATATCAATATTTCAAAAGGTTGTGGCTGAAAGGGGGTTGAAGGTAGACCACTACTGTAAAGTAGAAAAATGGTGGGCATGACCCATAGTTTATGTTGGGTATAAAATTAGTGGTCTAATTTGCATGTTATGATGTTATCAGGTGGCAGCCATCTTGAATCTCATTATTTACAGGAAATAGTGTACATTGAATGATGTTTGAGCTATTTTTTTTCTCTTTTTTTCTTTTTGTCTTTTTTTATCCTCATCTATAATGATCAGGAAAGAGAAACCCAACAAAAAAAAACAGAATATTGGAGTAAAATATTGTAAAATATTATTGTATCATCATTACATTACATCATAAGAAAACACACACTTTAGTGCTTTCTGGAACTGGTGGACACTGAATTGGTGTTTGAACTGATTTTCATTTTTCATACTTTAAAAGGCACAAACAACATCTACGATGAAATACTGCAGTAGCTGCAATTGCTTGACCAATCATGTCTCAGCCTAAATATTAGCAAGACAAATAGTGTGTTCTTTTCTAACACTAGTACTCACACACCTAATGCAACTATTTTAATTAGGGTTGAACATATTGATATAGTAACTGAATTTAAATATCTTGGTGTTACACTAGACTCAAATCTCAACTTTAAGAAACATATAAAGAACATGACCAAAACAATTAAGTACAATTTAGCAAGCTTAAGGCAGATCAGACACTGTCTTTCTATGGATGCAGCAAAGATATTTATGCATGCCTTAATCTTTTCACATATATCATACCTGTTGGGGACAGGCTGTGAAAAACCACAATTAGACCAATGGAATTACTATATATGCAAGCACTAAACGTGTTTGATAGAAAAGCCATTTCTGCATTACCACTGTAAAATACTAGATGAACATCAGTGAGTGTTGAAAAATGTCATCTCTTTTCAAACCTCTGTACAGTATACAACATTTTAAATGGGTTGGCTCCTATTTGTCTGCTGACGTTGTCCAATCTCGCTCTGCAAATCCTGTAAGATCCACAAGGATAGCTTCCATACACAATTGTATAGTACCCTTTCACTATACTGCCTTTAGACATTCAGCTTTTGCAGTGAATACCACCACACAGTGGAATGGCATACCAGATAAAGAGGTCTAGTTCTTTTAGCATTTTTAAATCTTAATTAAAACACTTACTGAAAGCCAATCAACACTATACCCACTGATTACTGACCAAACATCTTTCATACACTTTATTTTTACATATCCACAGTGGTGCTGACTGTGTGTTCAGTGGCGTTACCATGTGTGTTTGTTTTTATTATGCTTGTACTGCATTGCTTGTATTGTCCGTGTGTTGAATGTTGTCCTGTGGCTGCTAATTGTTTTATTGTGCCATGCCAGGAGACTGCAGATATAAATTAGCCCTAGGCTAACTCTGGTACAGTGCATCAAATAGAAACATTTATGTTAATGACTGTACATGGTCCCTTCCAAATAAAATGAATAATATACAATAAAAAGATGCAGTAGTTACACCATAATATAATCAGTTATGTTATGCCTGGACTCAAACCATTGTTTGTTTGAGGAGCTTGTTGGATGGGATACTTAAGCAACAAACCAAAAGAAACTCCAAGATGCTCATATTTTCAAAATTGAAAAGCCTTTATAGTAACAGCTTGGTCATCTGACTTTTGAAAATCTTTTGAGTGGCTTGGAGTTTCTCCTGGGTTGTAAATAAATAATGTCAATTTGATTCTGGATTGGTTTACCCTTCCCACCCAAAGCCATTGTGCCGGCAAATCAGTCAAATACACAAGAGAATCATTCAGACCTTTCACATGATGCACCTATAAATACTTTATTAAAAATGATAGTTGTTTTGTCATTTCTGGACATTCATTCATCAATTTCAGCTGAGGCAAACAAAATTAAAATCACACATAAATTAGGTCAAATAAAAGCAATTCTGATACAAGCACATTCAATCAGATGTCCAATAATTTTACTTTCTCTCAATAAAATAATATCAAAAGTTATCTTTTCTATTTCAGCATTGACATTTAAGACATTTTTAGGAGGCTCAGCTGCCAGAATAGTAATCATTACATGTTATAGTTCTTCTTTTCCTGAGCTGTTTCCATGCAGATGGATTTTTAGGAAGTGTATGCACCCCTGTTAGCATAATATCATGTGTGGCTAGTTTATGTGAGATCGTATTTATATGAACCCCAAATAATATATGAGAATTTAAAAATCTGTTTTGCACGTAAGACTCCACAAAGTGTCTCAGCCCCATTCTATGGGTACACTTTACATCATCTGATAACTACAGGCAATTTAGGTACAAAATAGGTGGGGAAAAAAACAGTCAACTCAGTCAAGCCAGACTGTTCCCAAGTCAGGAAGGTTTCTCAGAGAACAATGCAAATGAATGAACTGGTTTGTATAGAATAGGGAGGTGTTGTCGTTTAGTTTCTGTCAGAAAGTCTTGGTAGTTTTGGTAGTTCTGTCTCTCTCTCTCTCTCTTCAGAAAACTCCACTGCCCCAGACGGAGGTAAGGAGAGCGGCAGCAAGAGCCATGGTGGTGGAGACGTAGGCGGTGGAGGCTGCATTGACTTCAATGGGGTTACAGTTGTCAGTTGAACAGCAGGTATAGGACACCTCGTATCTAGCGCCCAGGACACTGCCGCTGGATGTCGCGTTGCAGTCAGCAGTGGCCAAGCATCCCTGGGTGTTGAAGCCCTTGAAGTTGGAGATGGAGGGGAACACTGAAAAGTGGGATGAAATGGTGGTTAATAAAACACAGAAATGTCTCATCCCATGATCTCCCATCTCATACCAATCCAGTACCCCCACACCACAATTTTCTGCTAATGTTCAAAAACCATCTCAACCAAATCATGAATTCCCAATTTCTTCCCCCAAAGATCTATTATTATGTAACTGGATGAAACAAGGTCAATTCAAACATTGAAAAATACCCAGAAGTGGGAGGTTAAAAATCCATGAGATGTCAGGTGGTCACTCCTGAAACACTTACCAGCCTTTCCTGTGTAACAGCTTGTGTCGTTCCCAGTGCATGTCTCATTAGACTGGGAGGCGCAATACCCCACCAGGCCCACGGCACACTTGTTACATGTGAGGGACTCCACTGAAAGAAACAGATCAGCACCGTTTACAACCCAGACCAGCACTTAGAATGGAAATTAACTAGAAAAGAAATTAACTTTTTTTCTTCACATTTGACCATCATCACTCAGCATTCAATTTATTTGCTACCCATACACTTGGCAGAAAAGCACTGCATGTAACAGTGGAAGTCTGTTACCTCTTCAATGAGCGGTAAAACTATTTTCAAAGCTATTTTACAGTTTTACCTTTCAATACAGTAACAGCCTCTCACTATTAAATCCATTTTTTGATTATAGAAACTGCCCAGTGGTTCAACAATTTGATAAGTATAATGAACTGAAACTTTTTAGCTTTTGTTTATTGATTTACAACCACATTATTCAGAAATCCTCACCAACTAAATGGCCCAACAAGAGAACTTCAACTTCATTCTTGTCCAGGCACACAGCATAGCAGTGTGAATGCAAAGAGGTTCTACCACTTTTGTAATTATGGTCTTATTCCATGATCATAGTCTAAACCAGTGCTTCCCAAACTTTTAACTTTTAACTGCCTTTCTAACTACCCCCTGGGACACTCTGTCCTAACTATTGTTAGGAGTATTTTTTTCCTAATAATTGTGTATATATATGGTGCATAATAATGTAGTCCCAATTGGGCTGTGTAGGGGATAGCTTGAATCGAAGATTTCTTCCACATAAGGTATGTATACTTAATGTTTATGCTAGTAGAAGCTGAGAACTTATTCACATATTTATTTTATGTACCCCCTAGAGTTGATCCAGGATTCAGGTACCCCTAGGGTACTCGTACCCCAACTTGATAATCACTGGTCTAAACTATGTAATGATAGCAAATGTGCTTCAAACGAAAGCCTGCTGATTGCCATTTACTGACACAATATCGTCATTCTCCTAAAAACATTTATTTGCTCACTGATCTGCTTCAGGCCTGAAATTCTTTACCAGTGGGTGGTAATTTGAAATAACAGCACATACCCAAGTAGATGGAGGCAAGAAGTCCAAGAACTGCGAAAAACAGGGTCTTCATCCTCTTACTGTAGTTCTCTACTCTCTGCTGAGCTTGGTGTAATGGAATAGTCTCAGTCTCAGTTATCCCAGTAGCTGCAGCTCTTCAGGTGAGATGGCAGGTGTGACAGTGCGATGACGAGAGGCAGAGTATGAACCAGAAGGCAGGAGACTGGAAGGCCCAGTTTCGGCGGCCAAGATATAGGGCAAGGCGTGGGGGGTGGGGTGTGATGGGGGTTGGGGGGGGGGGGTGATGGGGGCAGGATTTGTGGGTTTCGGCTATGATGGCAGATGGGGAGGGGTGTCAGTAGGATGACCACCATTTGTCTTTGTCTATGGAAGAATGTGACTATACATACTGATCACTGGTGCACTGTGGGTAAATCCCCAAATTCCTTTTTTTTCTTAAAGGCTGTTTAATGTTATGGTCCCTAATTCACGTCAGTTGTTGAATCATTTGTGTTTATGTTTTCATGTATAATATATACAAAATGAAATGTTCACAAAGACCAAATGTGTATTTAAGTGGGTTCATATTACACATACATATTCTACATACATACCTTTTACAACAACCATGCCCTTTACAGCAAATGCTAAACTGACTTACTTACCTACTTACGCACACACGCACACACGCACACACGCACGCACACACACACACACACACACACACACTCACTCACCCACCCCCACACACACTCACCCACCCCTACATACATACACACACATATTTTATTGCATAAAGACGACCTGACTTAATCCCTTCTTGTACAGGACCGAGAGAGAGACAGAGACAGAGGGAGAGACAGGTATCTCACAGGGCCATAGCAGTGAAGAGCATGAATGTGTTTGCATGTGTGTGTGTGTGTGTGTGTGTGTGTGTGTGTGTTTGTGTGTGTGGGGAGGGGGTATTGTGTGCAACATAAACACACACACACAGAAACAGGTTTAGTGAAGTGGGAAGAGGTGGAGGGTGAGTGGGTGTGAGTGTAAATCGTGTGTGGCCACATTCAATTGTGTAAGTGTATGTAGGTGAGGTAATGCACATAGACACCAGCACAGTGGATCTGTCAGCTTATTTTAGTGCTTCTTGATGTGACTGGCGCGCTGATGCTGTAGAACTTGAGAAACAGGTAGAGTACCTCAAGGTAATGGACACAGCCCCCTTTGTTCAGGCTGTAGCATGGCTGGGTTTCTACAATGATACTCAGATTAGAAGTGAGATGGTCAGAAAGACAAAGGAACTAAAAACAAACACCTAAAACACCTAAAAACACCCAAAAAATTGTTACCCTAAAAACATCTTAGCCTCTTACAGCCAAACACTAGGCAAGTCAGGAAGACCATGTTTATTGACAGAATGGTAATTTTATGTAACACATTTCATACACACAGGCAGTTCACTGTGGTTTTCCTTTTTAGTACTTTCATACTTTCCTTTTTACCACAATAAACTGCCCGTTTTTTACATTTCACTACATTTAGCTGATGCTTTTACCCATAGGGATATTTAGTGAATTCCATACTGGGGCAGGCCCCATGGAGCAATTAGGGTTAGATATCTTGCTCAAGGGCACCTCACCTGTGGATGAGGGTGCAGGAGAGCGCTGGTTATTCACTCCCCCACCCAAATTTTTCCTACTGGTGCAGGAATGGAACCTGTGACCCTACAACTGTAAGACCAATTCCTTAACAACAGCTGCTCTACAATGCCCTAAATGTATACGGGCAAGAAAAAAATTAACATTTAACAAAAAGAGAAAATTTTAAAAGTAAAAAAATAATAATTTTAAATTGAATTTGATTGAAGTTTTTTTTAATAAAAGGCATGTTCAATTTTATATATCTAGAAACATATCAGATATGTATTCGGGGCTTAAAAAGTTCAGTGATTTATAGGTTAACCTAATAGCACCACTTTGAAATGTATCCTACTATGAACCAAAAGCCAATAAAAAGATTTTACAAACCAGAGTAATGCTGTGTTCTCTGGCTTTCTGTCTGAAACCTAAGCAGCGGAATTTTTGATTAGCTGCGGCATAATGGTGTTTCTGAACAGACCCATTAAGAACCCATTACTGTTAGTCCATCTTCCTGGAAACCGAAGCTATGGATACCGCCCTCCTCCCCTCCCCATCCTTTTTTGTGTAGCAATAAAGGACAGGTTATAGTAGAGGTCAGTGTTTATTCATGCAGCCATTCAGACTGACTTGGAGCTGTACTGTCTGATTAGGCTCTTATTTGGCCCTGGTTTCACCCTGATCTGGCTTTGGTCTGGGCCTGATCCGGCCTTGTGCTGTGAAGGACTCTTGTGAGTAGATACACAATAATAGCACTCACACTCATGCTTTTAGAGTCAGCTGCATTTGAATGGATGGGCGGTTAAGGGCCACATATTCACCCAGACAAAAAAAATATGCTAATGATAGTAATAATGCTTTCTGAGTTTTTCCTGACTTATTCACCAGTTTTTCTTGCTCAAAATGAAGAAATGTATGACCTTATTTTCACCAAACATCACAAAAAGCGGTTTAGGTGATAGTGAAGAATGTTTCTATCACCTGTTTGGAATGGGGAAAGCCAAAGATAGTAAGTAAATACGTGACTTCAATCTTTCTTTTAGACGATATAGTAACCACATATTTGCAGGAACAGACTCTATTGTGTTGGTGTGTCAGACAGTCAGGTGCATTGGGGGTCAGGGTTGTTTGAGTTACTTCAGTAGAGAACAGGAATGGTGGAGGAATGTGGTCTCTCAAAGTGGCTCACATTTCTCTGGTCTCTGACAGACAGGGGTGACGTTAGGCACAGGGTGGCTTACATCATGCACCTTAAAGCTTAAAGCTATGAAGTTCCTGGGGGTGCACATAGCGGAAAACATTTGTTCTGGAGCCTGAACACCATCCCCCGCCCCCACCCCCCCAGCCAGAAAGGTTCAGCAGCGCCTTCACTTCCTGTGGAAGCTAAGCCTCCCATCCTAGGGGACCACTGAGAGCCTTCTCTGTTAATGCATCTCTGTCTGGTTCGGCAACTGCGCCGCTTTAGAACGAAAGTCCCTACATTGGATACTGAAGACAGCAGAGCACATCATTGAGGTCCCCTGCCACCCATCACTGAACTCCATGCCAAGGACATGGTGAAAGACCCCTCACATCCCTTCCATTCACTCTTCCACTATCGGGCAGAAGGTTCCAGAGCCTTTGAACCACCACCATCACCAAACACCACAACAGTTTCTTCCCTCTAGCCGTCAGGCTCCTGAACAGCACACAGCCCCTTGGGGACTGAAATTCAAAATGGACTGACCAATTTTTTTTAACACTACCTCAATCTGTAACATGATGAATCTCTGTTACATTTATGTTTTTTTTCTGATCCATTAGATCGCACATGGGCACAAGCCTATTTTACGCCCACCTATCCCTGCTATAAACTCTATTGCACAAAACACCAGCAGGCACACTTGGCCACACCCCATGCACTACATATCTTTTGCACTACCTCACCCATGTTAGGACGACAACACCCTTGTACAGCCTAGCCACATTAGCCATTTTGCACATTGTCACTTTGTCTCAGGGTATTGTACAGTGTTGTGTTGTGTTGTGTACAGTGTATTGCATTGTATTTTATTGTAGTGTATCTAGGGCTCTGTGTATGTGGTGCTACTATGGGGTGCCAAGTGTAACACAAATGTCTTTCGTGCCACGAAATGGGTAAAATGGTCACGAAATCATAAAACACCACAATGCCTTTTGTCCAAAATCCACAATTCAGTTGGCATTGTGTCCACGAAATGATGAAGAGAGCACTTAATTTCATGGATAAAATACAAAACAGGTTAGTCATTATGTGCACGAAATTTACTGCTGACGTTTCCATTTTTCATGGACAAAGGGCTGGATGGTACATTTACAAATAAATAGTCTTGAGTCATCAGTCTGTGTGTGTGTGTGGGGGGGGGGGGGGGGGGGTGTAGGTGTGTGTGTGTGTGTGGGGGTGTGGTGGGGGTACTGTGTGTGAGGTGTGTGTGTTTCCAAGATAAAGCACATATGAAAAAGTTCATTTTTAGGCACAACTCATTTTCGACCAGATATGGAGCTATCGGCGTGGGGGTAGCATGCAGGTATTGTAGCATGTTTACAGCATGAAGTATGTGTGCGTACGTGTAAAAACATATGTATGTGTGTGTTGGGGGGGAGACCTTAAAGCTATACAACAGGCCACTGCTCAGGTCAGGATGTGGCAAGGATTTAAAAAGTAGAAAGAACTGATCCGACATACTGGAAAAAAAACAAAAGGGTAAACCCTTTAATTCCAACAGATAAGGGCTATCAGTCTACCATAACTGACTGATAAGAGTCTGTTACCTACTAGCAGATAAGTTTTAAGGACTTCTCACAACATTAACAATCTACTCCTCCCACCTGAAAGTCTTTATAGGAATTTCATAACATTTCTGAATGTGAATGTTAAAAATGTTTGTCTGTATTTTACATAGTGTTTAGCTGATGTGAAGCATAAGAAACATTCATGGTAAGTAAAAAAAACTAAAATAATAAAAAATACAAAATACAGAAATCTTTGTCTTTATAATTTTATTCAGTTCTAGGCACACCTTGTTGTAAAAACACATCCAATGACCACATAATGGAACATATGTCAACAATTAAAAAGAACAAATAAAAATCAATACGCAATGAGGAAAGAAACATTGTGAGTTGTGCTTAATCAATCAAGCTGTTACTACATCATAAGCATCAGCTGACATCAACTAAAGCAAAACAACTCCCTTCCCAAGTTTTATCACGATTACAAAGTGCAGCAGGAAGACCTGCTCAACCTCATCAAGCAAACTCCAGCTAGGAAACGGGTAGGTTCAGGTGTGTGTGTGTGTGTGTGCCCTGAGACTGACAAGCCATGCACAGGTTGTAGGCTAAAAGGGTTCTTTGTTGGTGCCAGTTCATCTTTGTGACTGACGGCCCATAAAATCGTTCACTTAACCAACAATCCTATGGCATCTTCTCCAATTCTATTTTTAAATACATGAGCTTTACTGATGGGACCATGCATTTCATAAATACACTTTCCAAAAAACATCAATAATTTTCATCAAACATTTTCATTTTTTAATGAATCTGTTCATAAGTTGGAATCAGGACTTTGAATTTTTGTGGACAAAAGGCCTTGACAACGTTTGGTAACATATGCTCAAGTGCTCTATTTGAAATGCTTTAAATTGAAACTAAAACAATGAATTTAAGGATAAATAACTTCTATTACGACAGAAATCTACGGACATTCACCCATACAAGAGGCCACCATGATGGCAGAGAAAAAGCAGATTATGTTAAGGCACTTAAGAAAACCTTGAAAACATTTAAGTCACACTTCAGCTTATCCGAGCAAATATGTTGGTTATTAGTGTTGTAGGCTAACAAGCCTTAATAGATCACTGTGGTAGGAGATGGAAATTATTCAATTTGTGAGAATTCATGACCATTTGTGGTGACAAGATCTACACTAGGAAGAGTTTTTAACTCTTTTTTAGTGCGATTGTATGACAGGAGGGAAAATTCCTGACATTTTTCCGATGATAACATTTCCACAAAATTTGCATACTGATGAGACAGGGACACAACCACATTCTTTAAATTTCTACCCAGCTTTTTCAAAAAACCTCTTTTTCAGTGTCTCAGTATCCATTGAAGGGGAATTGAAAGCAAGACAAAAAAATTAACATCCACAGAAACCAATTAGTGCTAATTGATTAATGAGTATTAGAACGATGTATACATCTGCAGACAGTTCTCTCAAAGCATTTAAAATGTTTTTTATATATATATATATATGACATCACCTTATGATTGTGAAGGAGAAACAGGTCGTTGTGTTTCCTAATTGTGTGTGTGTGTGTGTGTGTGTGTGTGTGGGTGTGTGTGTGTGTGTGTATGTAAAGAAGGTGGATCTGGCTCAAAGTATGTAAATATACATATATATATGTGTGTGTGTGCTACTGGATATTGGCATGTGTACGTCATTGGGTATCTAACTTCATGCTATCACTTCATGGGTGTGTGGATATGTAAGCGTGTATGTGCCTGTGACATTGGCAGATATGTGTGTGTGTGTGTGTGTGTGTGGATAACAGTGAGTAAACTCTCATTGCATGTCTATGAATATGATATGTGTGGGTATGTAGCACACCAAAAGGGATACAAATCTGTGTATTTTCATAACCATGGGTAAATACCATGAAGAAAATGCGTGTGTGTGAGAGAGAGACAAAGAGAGAGACAGAAAGAGAGAAAGCGAAACAGTGACATATCTCCCACCAGAGCCCTAGCAGTGATGAGCATAAGGAGTGTGTGTGTGTGTGTGTGTGTGTGTGTGTGTGTGTGTGTGTGTGTGTGTGTGTGTGTGAGTGTGTGAGTGTGAGAGAGTGACATCTCACACCAGGGCCCTGGCAGTCATGACGGTGAGGAGGGTGGCTAGGGCCAGGGGCATGGCTCCCATGCGGGGCAGGCCGGGTGCAGCGTTGCACAGGTCAGTGTCACAGCAGGTCATGGTCATGGAGTAGATGGTGGTGTTGCTGTCAGACGGGAAGTTGACGTTGGTCGTCTTGTTGCATTCGGCCTTCTCCATGCAGCCCTTCTTGCGGATCTTCACGATGCCAGCTGAATGAAGAACAAGGTGGCAAGGGGGATATTTGTTACTGAGGACTCATTCATTCTCTATCCTACTACACCTACTGCAGTACTAATCATTATTCCCCCCATGACCATCTTGGCCCATACCGACAGCCCCATACCTGATCGAAAATGAGCTGTGCCTAAAAAGGAATTTTTTCATATGGGCTTTATCTTGGAAAAAATGTTTGTTTTTTGTAATATTTTGTCTATGGTATGACAAATATCGTGGTATTGGCCATTCCTAGATACTTCCACATAACATCATATACTCTAATGTTTTTTGCTATTTTTCTATAATTTAGCTAAGTAGTTTTTTAAAGTAATTTGGTGTTTTTATTGTGTATGTCGCTTTGGAGAAAAGCATCTGATAACTGTACCTGAACTGTAACTGTACAAGACCATTAGACTGTTATATAGGAGACAAGCGTGGCTTTCTTACCTGCCTTACCCACACCAGTGAAGCAGTGCTCATCAGCGTCACATGTGGTCTTTGTTGTTATACATAAGTCCCAGAAGCCAAGGTCACATTTGTAGCACTCAAGTGTCTGACCTGTGAGGAGAGGGAACAGAGGTGGAGAGATAGATGAGAGAGAAGGAGAGAGAGTGAGAGTGAGAGAGAGAGAGAGAGAGAGAGAGAGAGAGAGAGAAAGAGAAAGAGAAAGGGACAGAGGCAAAGAGAAACAGAGACCGTCATCATTATCATTTAATCGGAGGAAAGATGTTAATATTGTGAGTGTTCTATAAAGCATTGTAGTCTGAACTTACAATCCTCTTTGTAATATTTCAGGTATAATTTACATGGAAATGAATGAAAGGTCACTTGTTTCCCACAGTATCCCCTGCATGTTGACATAAAGGTAGAGCTCGCAAGCCTGCACAAAAACTTGCTGACATTTGAGTTGACGAACACTGATACTAACAAAGACAGCTTGACACCTTGATACAAAGTGTAAGTGATTACTATCAGAGACGGTGCCTTTCAGCAAACATTATGGTAAGGTGTATGTGTTATGGGGTACGCAAATAAACAAGATGGCCACAGTAGAAGATGTTCATTTCCAGGCTAATATTGACCACAGTCTAAGGCCAGAACACTAAGGCTAGAATTGAAAGAGCTTAATCACCCTGAAGGTCATTAGATTTAAAATAGCAGGTTAAAAGGCATAAATTGTATGAATGGGGATAATGTCAAAACAGAATGTATCTTCGAAAATTCGACATGTTTCTTTTGTTTTTATTTTTTGTTAGTTTGCAGTTTTACAAAACAAGCACTTACAGCCTATTTTGACTGCCATGCAAGAGCAGTCGCAGAAGCACACTCTGAGCCCTTGTTTGGGTACTCCGAGTTTCGGGTGGTGGTGTCCTTTGTGTTATTTGAACGCAGACAAAAAGGGAGGAAAATTGGGTGGGGGTGGGGAGCAGGGGTTCTAATTGTACACCTACTCCTCCTATTCATCTGGACCAATAACCTAAACACACACAGAGACCGGTTTTGGGCACACCCATTGTGTGTGTGTGTGTGTGGGGGGGGGGGGTATGTTTGTGTGTGGGTGTGTTTGTGTGTGTATGTGTGTGTGTGTGTGTGTGTGTGTGTAGGTCACCACGCCCAACACCCAGCCTACAAAGTCTCAAACGCTCAAGTAGTGTGTATTGGGCAAGGCACCCATTTTACTGATGCACTAACCCAAGACTTGCAACACCCAACAGCACTCAAGTGCCTGCATGCTCTTCAGGCATGGCTAACCACAGTCAGAACAACAGGCAGCTTGGCTCTCATTTGCTGCCACTAGTCGTGGTTTGCCTTTACGTAAGCACACATAATCTTTGCCATGTTCACACCACAAATAACCCCATACCCTCAAATAGCTTCTTTAAACATATATGTGTCTGTCATTCAGACTGCCTGTGATTACAACAGTTTGCTACAGGGTATATGACAATCCAACAAAGAATGTCATAAGCACCCAAATTGAGGATGACACTATATACTTTAACGTGTGCACCAAGATGTTGGAGATATATAGTGCTAGCAACATCCAGTCTGCTGTTTTTGCTGCTGTGTGTTGGGGCAACAGCATCAGAAGCATCGACGCTATCAGATTTCATAAGATCGCCAGAAAGGCTGGCTCGATACTCAGTCTCCAGCTGGGCTCTTTGGAGACTGTGGTGGGGAGGAGAATGCTAAATAAACTGTTCATGCACAATGATAAGCACCATCTCCATTACACTGTGAACAGATAGAGGAGTGTCTTCTCTCACAGGCTGCTTCAATTCCACTGTCGAAGGGACAGATACAGGAAATGACTTGCCATATGTATATGGCTATCCTTCCATATGCTACTACACTGTGCAATGACAGCTATATCTCTGGTAAAGGCACATTCAATGTCTGTACGGACTTGTAGTATTAAGTACACTGTCCGCTGTGCCTTATCTGTTCACTGCGCCCTATCTGATTACTGCACCTGCTTCACATTCAGTGCACATTGTGTTTACAACCACATGGTTTTCTAAGTCTGTGGCTCTATGGTAGTCATTCTCAAGAGCTAGCAAACAACCATGAAGCTGTAGAGTTAGCTTTTGAAAGTCAAAGTCAAAATATGAGGGACACACATTTGCATTGAATATTCACCTCTGTCTGCAGAATTTGCATGTAGGAGTTTGGCCTTGACAAGCACCTTTGTCACCTTGTGTCTCTGTGTCAAAAAACACAGGATGAGCCAAAAATAGAATGCTGATTGTATTGCGCAAAGCAAAATTATGCTTATATATTGGATTATAAAAATAATACAACCAAATGGTACCAAATGTGTGTGTTGTAAAGCTGGCATTTGGGAGATTTTGATACATAGGTTTATTTCTCTGAAAATCACTTTAGAAGCAAATTAGATACATCTTTTATGTAAAGAGTTTTTACAAAAACACAGCCAAGAAGGTTTTAAGCTATAGGCCTGAATTAGAAATTATGAAGAGGTCATTAAACACTGTCAATAGAAATAACATAAAGTAAACATTTCTGAAACATAGGAAACTGAGTATACTTTAAAATTTGGGCCTGCTGCATGCTAACCTAAACGCAGCGTGCTGTTGCGTTTACAAATTCCATGACGCCTTTAAGATTCCCTGATAATGGTGCGCGTGGAGTGAAAGAATCCTGCATCAGCTGATCCATTATCAACACCATTTTCACACAGCGGCAGTTATTTGCACTACACATTCGAGGTCGACCTGGGTTTTTTTTTTTTTTGATTGCACTGCCTGTATCACGAAAGTACCAACAGTCAGATACTGAATTATTGCCATACAGGATCACCTTTCAGGATGGTGCTTGTGGCTTTCAAAAATGCTGTTTCATTTCCTCTGGGCTGTAGGGTAATGTTGGATCTTTGGCTGGTGAAGTATTCTTGTTTGTGAAGTATTTGTTTTAAAGTCCCTGCCAGAGTACTTAGTGTTGAGGGGAGCTGTGTGTTTTAGCGGTACAGGTTGGGCAAACTTGTTGACACACTTTTGTAAAATCCTCATGACAACAACAGAGATGACAAATGGAGATGACACATAAGTTTACCCATGTCCAACATCCATAAGTCAACAGTAAGTAGGTCTTTACTGTTTCAGGAGAAGGATTAAAATGGACTCATTACAACCAACACACCAGAGTACACGGATATGTGTCCGTGGCTGTCTCAGCAGGTAACACATTGGTTTCCCTTACTGAACATCCATTTCTCACAAGAAGTGGCAAACATGTTATTATGTTAGCAACTTCTGGTGCCTTCTGTTTGTGTGTGGGAACCCAGCATTCCATTTTTTATATCCCATGGCGGAGGACTGAGACGGCTGGTAGCTGTAATTACAGTACCCGGGATGATTCATCCCAACAAATTCTTACACCATGCCACAAAAAAAAACAGAATATCCTGATGCTGTTAAACAGTCACATGACAGCCCATGGCATGTTGCCTGCGTGACAACTAACCACATTTACTGCACAACAGCTACTGGGGCTCATGGAACTATTTGGCCTTTTTATGCGTTATGAACAAACTAGAGACTTCAAACCACCTCCACTGGGTACAATTGAGTAGTCCTAAGGACACAGACTCTATGTTGACTCTAACAAACTCCATGACCTCTACAAGTTCTGATTAAAAAATATCTAATAGTGCTTTCCTTTTATTTACTGGAGGGACTTTTTGACCTTGTGATAACAGATCAGGCCTATGTACTGAATGAACTAAACGAGGCAGGATGGCTTTGTCAAGTCTTAAATTATTATGGTGGTTCTAGATACGTACAGTCGGATTATGGATTCAAATCCATCTTCGCATAACGTACAACCCCACCCAAACGGTAAGTCTGGATGTGGTGGTTGCCGGTTGCTCTCATATGTCTGAATCATCAGCTCAGCTGGAGCAGTCAGTGGGGCTTACATGGTTTGACTTCTAGGGCTCCTGCACTGGCCCCCCTTGTGTTCTGTGGCATTTGGGCCATTTGCTAATCCAGCCCTGTGTTTATTGTGAAACACTTGTCAGTGCTTGTTGTGTATACCAAGCTGAGGACTTCCCTTTGGCTAAAAAAATGTTAAGATTTGAGGAACTGCAGGTATTGTCCATGGAGGTTATTCCGAGAAGCCACTCATTTATATTTATTTCTGTGTAACAAAACTGCACCAAGATGGAAACTCGCAGAACAGCATAACTGATGGAAACTTACAAAGGCACTGCGTTAGAAAGCAGGGGGGTTGCGCCAAACAAAATCCCATGAGCTTTGTCGCTCTCTGCTGGTGATATGTGGTATCTGCACCCTAATAACATCCAAAAGCTCGCAACTTCAGGACCTATCTGCTGCTATTGCGTATTTCCTACCTCAACCTGCTTCAACACACCCTTTCTGATGCAAACTTGTTATTCAAAGCTTCACATAGTAGGATGGAAAAATGTAGAGGCTAGTTGCAAGCCATTTAAGCCACCGAGAACGTCTAAAGTAGGTGAGGATGACCAGTAGCTGCTGGATGAGCCGCATTTCTTAAAATAAACAGTACAGGGACAACCGAAAAGACGAATTTCACTACGCAGTCAGTGTTGACGTTAAAAGTACATCCACCTCAAAACAATAATACAAAATAATAATAATAATAATTTAAAAAATATTAATAATGATAATCACCATCATCATAAAACACAGTAAACTCATGGTCATTCAAAATATGTGTCAGGGTAGCCTTGGTGACATTTCAGGAATATTTTTGAGTTGGCAATCAGCCATTATTCTATTCAACAGCACTTAGCCTACATGATCAGACATCTTTAACAACTCCTATCTGAATGATCAAAACCAGTTACCGCCCAATAGTCTGCTTAGCCTGAAAATAGCCCGCAGCATCAGGTTCAAACAGTCTAGGTCTGCACTTACTATTGATAAAAACTGTACAAGTATTGTACACTTGAGAAAGCCACAAGCAAGGTGACAAGCTTAGACAAATGCTTTAAATATCATAATTACAGTAAAGATAACCGATGTCTAGTCGTTTCTCTCACAAATCCAGTGGAGGTGGAGAATATGTAATTAAAAGGTCAGAGCTAGAGGCTAGATGCAGAATTTTTCATCTTACGGTTTAGAGCTTGTCCTAACACGATCTTAAGAAGGGCGGGACCATGGCGCGCATTTTATGAGCAAAGAATTTTTTTTAAAGCATGCAATATCTATACGCCATTCTAAATCTTGTTTAAATAAACAATCACAATATTGTAGCCTATAGATCATTTTAATAAGCGCATAAATGACATATATGACTCGCGGAATTCGGGTATATTATACTATAAACCTTTCATTCCAGGATTGTCCAAGGCGTGGAATGTATAAATCACAATTAATAAAATGTATTTAAGCCCCCACATCGTCATGTACTTAATGGACTAATAATGGCAATGTCATTGGCAGTAAAGCCTACACTACACACCACAGGATAGGTTATTGATCGTTGCCGATTATTGCCACTTCCATCAATATAGGCTATATGGACATTATAACTGACATACGCGCGCAAAAGCAGGCAATAAAGCCTATAAATGTCACAAGTAAGTTACCCTTTGCAAAAAAGTATAGGTTACAGTAACATATAAGGAATGCAATATAGTCTACACTATTGACAATGAAACGTAAAAAAAATCAAACGTTTAGTCGCTTACCAATTGCAAAACACAAGGTTACTGCAAAGATACCCAAAATAATTCTATTCATCTTCGTTAGTTGATTAGGGCAGCTGACTTGCTGTATGTCCTTCACCGTTAGCCAACAACAATCAAACTAACAGGACTGACAGCGTCCCGCTGTTTATAGTCGCCCTCCCCAAACTTCACGAGCGTCACAACACGTTACCGTTAAAACAACAGAAAAATCAGGAAGTGCTTATCTTCCTTTTACCATTACACCCCAAAGTCATCACTATACATAAATAGTCCACTTTAATGAATCACTACAGATAACTTGTCAGTGCACAAGCTATTTCTTTATTATTTCACATGGTTCACATGGTTCACATGGTTTCAGTGCGTCCAGCCCTGGTGATGAATCACGAAACACAGTCTGACACCAAGCGGTAGTAGTAATGTAATCCTGTGCATTTATCACTTAAGCTTCATAAAACATGCATAATGCGATCATTCTACATGAAATCAGGCGGCGCCATATTTAAGACTGTGTTAGACGTATGGCCTTTATGCAGACATTTGACTTAATAGCCTACTTAAAAGTGTAAAGATCTCATCAGCTTCAAAAAGATTGATGTCTGACATTTTACTCGCGAAAGTCACTGAATATAGCATAGACGTTTGTTTTCGACTGCATCTAACATGACTGATTTAACAATTTCACTAATTAAAATCCCATCAGATGTTATTTCGCTCTCACCCTATTCACAATAAGAAGACATAAGTGCATTCTGGGACATGCTGTGGAGTGAACCAGACAGTAAAAGGACTGGGACACATCAGAAACAAGTGCACACACCTGAACACAAATAATAGAGAATAAAAAAATGATTTTTTTTGGACACAGTACTTTTCAATAACTTTGTAATTAGACTTTGTAATGAATTTGTAATTAGTAATGGTATCAATCATGGTAATCAGTTAGCCATTGGTAATGAGTAATAAAGTCAGCCATTGTTAACACACAAACAGTCAGTGAGTATAAGGAATCTGTCTTGTTTTTTTGGATCCTCTTAAGTCATGGTTTGTCCCTCCAAAGCCTTTGCATTTGAGGCATTATTTCCACACTGGTGTTGCTCTGATTTGCATGGGTGTCTCAAATGGACATTTTGAAACTACACTTACCTTACTGGCGTACATGAGGACATCGCACAAGTACCCACAACATATTCTTTGGCCTGCTTAAGTTATCATTTTATGTAAGGGAAACCAAGTACAGAATATTTTTTTCTTTATATGGACAAGTAAACTCAATATGTGACTCAGACATCATTTGCTCAAAAGCTACCTAACCAAAAAGGTAACATTCAGCGTAAGTATTTAATTTCAGCCTCGTTTTTCTGGCCCTTGTGAAAGTTGTCACACTGGACAATTGGGAATAACAAACAAATATGCAAAAAACACAATGTGTTTCAACAAATACATGATATCTTTTCATATGCTTATTTTTAAAATGTCACTTCTCAAATATAGAACTTACCGAATTGCACAAAATATACTAGTTTGTTTTCAAACTTGTCTTCAAATATTATATACATAGGCCTACATATGTTTTAAGTATGGTTTTTTTTTATTATTTGGGCTAATTCATTTAAAGGGATAAATAGGAATCTACCACAGGGGGACTTCCTATCAGTCAAACAGGACTATCTGCAGAGCCAAAATGTGTTTCACCTGATTATCTGCACTTGGCCTATCCTATGTACTGGTGGGCATCTGCTTTGTTGATTGGTGGTCCATATCTTTGAGTAATTCTGTGAGTGGAGGAAACTGTATTAGACCTAAAAAGCAAAGAAAAAACAAATATAGCAGAATATTTCTAAGCACTTTTGAATAAAAAATTTCCATAGGAGGTTCCTAATAGTTGATGCCTTGTTTGGTTGGGTAATTTGAGAGCTTGTTAAACACTCTGATGTGTTTGAACAGCTTCTTCCTCTCCCTCGTGACCGAATCTGACATTTTGAAGCATAGCGTATCGTGTAGCCTTTTGTGTCAATCACAAGGACAATCGAATGGGAAGACAAATAGTGACAGCCATCAATTCAATAGACCTTGGCAACGAGAATAGAAAGGCTGTCTCCAATCCATTACAGATATAATGAGCAGGCAGGCCTTGTCTCACTACTGATTCAAAGGAATGTCATTATGAGATGGACGCAGTTTGTTTGTGTTTGCTTTGTTGGCCATGGACAGAAACGGCCTTGAGAGCTCTAAGCACTGGGCAGTGCATCATCAAGAGAAAGCTCTTTGAAAACCAACCCAAGCTGAGATTTAACAGTCGTCTAGTTGTTTGATTTTTTTAGACCTCTTCAGTACCTGAAAAACATAAAGAGTGTGCTGTGTGTATGCCTGCTGGTAAACTACTCAACAGTGCAAGGGTAACGCTGTTTGGTTGGTGACTGATAACATTGATGGTTCTGGGGTTAGAATGTGCATGGGAGTTTGTCTCTCTGGTCGTGCCACTGTCTCCAGGGTACAGAGAGACAGCGAGGGAGGGAGGGAGAGAGGGAGGGAGAGAGAGAAACAGTTATGAAATGCCTTAGTCACACACAGCCCTAAATCCCAAAATAAGGAGGAGGCTGTTTCTGCCCTACAAAATGGCCTCTTTGTTTGGTCCCTAAACATCCACACTGTCTGACACATTTCCCAACCACTGCTGTCTGTCGCTGAGGCGTTGAGGGGTAAACAGTGTCTCTCCAATAACTGTTTTGGTCAAAAAGGGGCAAGAGAGAAGGGGCAATCAGTGAAAGAAAGAGGGTACGATTAAAAGATAAAAATTTAAGCATTTGTAAAGGCATAAAGGGCAGCCCGGGGTGTGAAGCACTGTGAAAAGAAGCACAGAAAATAACATACACAGCAGAAGTCATGGGGGAAAACTGTGTTCAGAGCTTCTGCCCTGTCAGTAACCAGAAGCTGACTGTGGTGAGCTTGACTATGAGGAAATGGTACACAGTGGCAAAAACAAAAAAAAAGAACGGTGGAAAATGGTCAAATGGAACAAGGGGAACTGGGGGAAAAAGAGGACGGAGAGAGAGGAAGAGGCTGCCCTAGGGCGTTGGCTGAGGAGACATTTCACATGACAGTGAGAAATCCGAGAGATTTTTTTATACATGCCTAGACGTGCCTAAACGTCTATATGCCTCTGTTTTTTTATGAGCAGACGTGTAGATCCCAACAGCTCTGTCAAGACACACACACATACACACACACACAGACCCACCCAAACCACCAAACCAAACACACACGGCACGCATGGCAGTGCTAATCCTTTGTCTACTTCCACAGTATTGGCCAACGAAGCTAATGTATCTAAGCCCAATATGTAAACATGAAAAGGGTGATGTTAGATTAATGAGTACTTACACATTTAAGTACAGACAAAGGGGCCTGTGCAATGCCATACATAGGCATTTCCTGATGAAAGAGCTAAGTCATGCCCACTTAAAAGACCTGGGCTTGGGAATTAAAGCACTTAGCCTGAGAGGGCACTAGAGATGGAAGATCTGAATCATACAGACACACCTCTTTTCATTCCCTATACCCCACCTCTCCCTCTCTTTCTCTCTCTCTTTCTGGAAAGAGTGATGCAGAGGTAGGGCCAGTACTGTACAAAGACAGAGGGAGTAGACATGCATAATACTGTATGCCTCTGGTAAGGACTACACCCACAACAGTAAGCAATGATTCACCAGCAAACCCCAGGAATTTTTAAATTACTACAAGGGGGATTCCCCCTTAAAGAGAACCCTTTTAAGTAATAAACACATGTGTAATGACAAAGTGAATTTATTCAGACCTCATTAATTTGCCTAGGGATGTGTCTTTTTGGACGTTTGAATAGGTCCACCCTGACTATCTTATATCTACGTTTAGTGATTAGTTTGGCGCTCAGGTACCTTCTTAATTAACATTAGTGTCCCGTGGACAATAGTTTTGAAGCAGTTTTTTTTTATTCCGTCCAAAATCAAACAGTTGAGGTGTTTGTTAGGAATAGTTTAGTTTCCCCCCTATTTAATTATGCAGCCTCCTCCTCATACAAGCTCACGTGATATACAGAATACATTTACAGTCACACTGGCATTAACACTACAGTCAAACAAAGTTTAATGTACTTTACTAATATGTACTACACAATAAATTATGAGGTTCTGATAGAAAAGGGTAATTTTTCGAGAAATGTGTGAGATGTATTTTACACAGAACCGTATGTGCATCTTGGAACTGAAATGTTCTCGAACACTTTATTTCCTTCAGAGAAAGCTAGCTGTCGTTTTTGAGAACACATTCTCAAAATATCTCCCACAAAACACATGTATTCATTTGGGAAATTTAATTCAACACTTCAACTGAATTCAACACTTAATTTACATTAGAGAACGGTAGCTGTCTTTTTTGACAACACACATTTATCTCACACAGAAAAGGATACCACAGTGTCATAAAATGTTGTGTCCAAGGTTACCATGACATCACAGTTTTGTCATTGCAATTCAATTTCAGTGACATGAATGCAATAGTGTTCATGACTAAAATGTTATTACACTCATCTGCTATGGTATGTTCATGAAAGGACTATGTCAGTTTTATGGAAAAGGTTAGAATGACCTCTCCTGTAACCTCTTTTGGATTACATTCCTTTCTCAAAATAGAGACTTTCTTATCTGTGTCACAATAGAATCACCTTTCCTAAAAAAAACTAAAATCCCTTACACAGTACATGTAATCACTTTTTTCTCTCTCTCCATTACACATCTTGACACGTGTCCTCCATTATGTTCTGGCAAAGTTATGTGAAACTTATAACAAAGACTGACTGTCTATGAATTGCAGGTCACACATTCTCAATTTACAACCGTAATCCTTCATATTTGTCTGTAAATATAGCAATAAAACTACTTTGCATGGGACAAGAGAAATAACAGTCACATAGTGTGGTGTGAAAATGCCATACCACATATTTGGTCCAACTATTCGCAAAGCCTGCTAAGTTTAACTGGCTCAACTTTTCAGACAGCTACAGGTACTGTAGGTAACTGGTGAAGTCACCCAATGGTTTACACATAGAATGAACATATCTGGGGACCTCCACTCTATTAGGCTCTCTGGCTACATGTAGCATACAAAATGGCCAACAGACCAACTCTAAGCTTATTTCATACTTAAATTAAGGCCACATGGAATGGAAGGAGACAAACAAAAAAATGTAGGGTGGGAAAAGGCATTGTGTGGCGTGAGACTGTGTGAGGTCTGCCAGTATGAGGAATGACAATGTGAGACTGTGTGAACTCTGTCCATGGCATGTGTGTCACAGTAAGTGTGTGAGACTTGACAAACCCTGAGCATACACTACGCATCTTAACACAACTACTCAAAGTTATGTAATCTTTAATATGTTCCTCATGTTTGGATGGCGCACCTGTGGTTGTTTGGCATGCCCCGATGAAGACATACTGGCCAAAGCATTTACCACAGCATTTAACAAAGGCTTTTAATCTAATTGTACTAAATAACAAGTAATAAATCTTGAGTAGCAAGTTTAGGAATGTTATGTATTTCCTCTGAAGCCTTTCTTTCTGTTACAGCCTGTCTGTCCATCTGTATATAACAAGTGCTATGTTTTATTCCAGGGGTGTAGCCAGAAATCATAAAATGGTTGGGCACACAAAAAATCAGTTACAACACATGTTGTAACTTAAACAGTCAATCAGACAAAATGAACCTTCTGATTGGGTGGGCCTGATTCACCCATGGTTACGGCATCATCACATTATTGTAGGCTACTTCAGCCTGTCACCATCTCATCACTCATGGGGAGGGAGAGAGCCATGTGGGGTTGAGTCACAGTTGGGGGGGATGAAATTATTAGGTAACACTTCATTTTTGCGGTTCCCTGTTTAGCGTATCCACCTGTCACAACATGTAATATTATGCACTTACACTGTACATACCTAACACCAACCCTAACCCGTATAGTGTAAGTACAGATTGGTATGTTACATATTGTTACACACTTTGTTACACTGGATCTAATTAATGTAACAGAGGCAGTACAAATGTTATAGGATGTCAGATCAGATGAGTGATTTTAGATACAGAGGGAATAGTCACAAAGATATTTATCAATGTTTTCTGACAAAACATTAAAATTTAACATAAGGGCCGACAAGTTGATGTTCTAAAACACTAACATGTAAAAAAGAGATTTTGTATCTTAACAACACTAACTTGGTTAAGCAAATATTTTTACTTTTATTATGCATATTTTAAATACAAAACCAAAACTTCTTCTAGGCACACACACGTACACACATACACAGGTGACACACACAGGCAAATGAACACGTATGTCAAGGCACACACACACACACACACAGACACACACACAAATCAACTATTTTCCCTCCCTTTTATGCCTTTGTCCCTTTTTTCCTTTTCACACCCACCAACACAAACACTTCTCACTTCTTTTTCACCCCAAACACTGTTGTCATTCTATCCCCCCTGACAGGACGCAAATACGGGGAATATTGTTCACCGTGGAGTAGGAGTCCCTTTGTCCTGAACCTGCCCCGTGCACCCCTCACAGCCAGAGGAAAAGATCAGATTAGGTCATCCGAACCAGTGTGCCGCCAGAGTGACAATAAAAAGCCAGAAATGGGAGACTGTGTGTGTGTGTGTGTGTGTGTGTGAGTGTGTGCGTGTGTGTGAGAGTGAGCGAGAGACAGAAATGAAAGGGGGTGGGGGAGGGTTGGGGGTCACTGGGTGTGTAAATGCGGCAGTGAATGAATGATAGAATAAATAAGCAAATAACTGATTGATAACTCAATCAGTTGACCATTTGGTTGAGTTAGTTAGAGATTAGGTGACTGAAAAACGTATTAATAACAGCAACTTAACTTAAAATGGTGATAATTAGTATGAGGGAAAAGTGACAAAAGATTTAAGCAAGAGGCTTTTTTTTGTGGAGTAGCGAGGTCTAAAGTCAAAGGACCAGGAAACAGGATAACATAGGCTGGGCCTTGCCCAAGAACAACAGAGGCTTTGGGATCTTGTTCCTACATACAGAAGCAGAAAAATGAAATCTTTATGAGCTGGAGGAAAATAACAGGAAACCTCCAGTTTTTCAAGGAGGTGAAAATCCTTGAATACATCCGTATATCAGGGGGAGCATGTGACATGTAGCCCACAGTCTGTCATTAAAATAGCTTGAAAAACATCCACTGTATTTGGCGTTCCCGAAGGAGGCACACTATGATTAGTCACGCACTTCCAAATACGTACACAAACACACCCACACCCACATGAAACTGCTGAGATAGTAACAGAGAACACACGGTGGCGTTAAGGGTTTAATAACACCAAAAACAGGAGGGAGACACGCTAACGTCAATACAAGAGCACCTGACATGGTTTGTGTACCCAACCCTTTTTACATGACCGAGAAGACCACCACCGCTGCCACCTAGTGGCACAAATTATTACTATCATGATATTACTTGGGTCGTTTCAGGTAGCGGTTTTGTCCAACTGATAGCCTATCTCATGCCTATCGCCTCCATAACATACCTACCCAGCCAGAGGCTATAAACTTGACATTCAGCTTACACCTGTGCAGCACACATGGACTTTGGTCATATCTGAATGTGCTTCCACCCTAAGCAATGCAAATAGTGGCTGGCTTTATATTCAGAATGAACCCAGAACTATGACTTTCTGTAATAACACTGTGACTCATACATTCCCTGTCTATTAGATTGTGTACACAGTCGCAACTTTTTTGGATGACGTATTTAAACAAATGCTATTGTAGGACAACACCTCTCTTAACACCTCTCCTTTATATGTTTTGTTAAAGTGAGTTTTAGAAGAACTCCCTACCACGTTATAGTTGACAACTAGTATTGGAATCCATGCCTTTGGTTTGCACATTTTCTAAACTGCACTGGATGATCACTCAGTTTGATACCAGCTATCATGAACTGTAATGTATGTGTAATGTATGTTTAATAAAATGTAGAGGGGATTTTTTTTATTTAGGTTTAAAATATATATTTAGACATTACCATTTCACAAAGGGGTGTTTCTGGTGAAGTAGATACTTAAAAACTTTTTTAAATCAATTTTGACATTTATTGGTACCGTAACTTATTAAACATAACACTAAACCACCCTAAATTATTTAATACCCTACCCTTTTTTAGTATTTTCCACAAGATTTAATTTCAGCATTTTAATACTTATTACACACCTTTACAAACATATTGGTAAAGAAATAGCTTGGTAACGATTTATTTGGCACTTTCATGTTTCCCTTACTATACTGTATGTTAGTGTAGGTCAGTTAGTAGGCCAGGATATTTTGCAGCTTTAAATAGGCCTATTGTGCAAACCAAACACCCCAAGGTTATGGTTTACCCTCAAGTGCTGTCTGACTGATGCAGAATCAAGCTGGGCAATTTGGTAGGAAAGGTACCTTGTCTTGTCATATGTAGAGACACCTTTAAAGTGTAGGAGCCATGGTCTACACACGATTTACTCTAAAAAGATTCCCACAATTCCTATCGAGGGCAAATTCCCTACCTTACCAAACCGGATCTGTGAATTTACCACACACACACACACACACAAGTGCCAGGGGACAACACAGGTTCTCAGACATAGCGGTGGTTGTCGCTGTAGGTTCTAACTGCTCACTATCAGAAGGAATGGATGCAACAAGGTGAAAAACAAACAGCATGTGCTCATGAACGTGTGAGAAATGTGTCAACCAGCAGGTGCGCATCATAACTGTTGGTAAATAGCTGAAAGGTAGATTGGAATTCTGGGAAGGATTATAAACTGCCGCGGATTTACAATATTGTTGCCAGCATCAGGAGTCACTGATTAAAATGTTCTATATGAATTTTGGTTTATGTGAAAATGACAGTGACCTTTCATTTTTGACTTGAATTAAACATGCTTTTAGCACTAAAACATTTACAAACAAGCTTTTACATGTCAAAACATTAGGAAAAAAAATTTTTATTGTGAAATTTGAACCCTGGTTCCTCTTTGACAACTGCAAAGAAACAATTAACGACCAAAGGAAAAAAAAAAAATGTTAAAACTAACAATAATTACAGTCCACCTCATCCATCCATCCTGCGTAATTCTTTCAAAACACTCAGATAGCTGGGTACATCTCTCTACAACACAAATAACATCTGTTGCACGCTGAGGGAGGAAGAAGAAAAAAAAAAAGAGACAGACATGAGAACACAAAATGGCATCGTGGGAGGCATGTCCTGTTGCGTGTCTCACATAAATTACTCTACCGGAGGCCGAGGAACCACCAATAAGTGTCAGTGCTTGTGCGCGCCTTATGATCGCTTGTGTGTGTGTGTTTGTGTTTGTGAGAAAGGGGCAAAGAGCATGGGACGCACCCAAGGGCTTCAGCTGACTGCGTTAAGGCAAGTTAGACTGGGCGGTTGAGAAGTGATCTGCATAAAAATTAAAGAGGCATCAAGCACATATTGCCAGCTAAGATAGCAGACCCAGAATGCATCTGTGTTCTGACTTGAAAAATAGTGACGAGAGAGGCAGAAGACAGACCCGTACGTCACCCGAGGCACCAGCTGCATTCAACCAGCAACCTGTTGGCTCTGCCTGCTTTGGCCCTGGAGAACATGGGGACAACTGCAGATGACATTCGCGCTCAAACTCTTCTGTGCGCCGCCTCGTTACAGAAAAAGAGAGTTGGGCCAAAAAAAGACAAAAGCAAACCATATTTAAAACACTACCGGAGTTCAAGTTTGAGCTTAAAATGTAACAACCTGGTCTAAAACTAAAAGAGGTTTACAATTATCACAAACACAAGCAAATGTTCACAACAATGGGATATTCTCTCCCCTCCTCACATTTTGAGTTTGTGTGTGTGTGTGTGTGTGTGTTTGTACATGTATGAGCATGTGTGCATGTGACAGAGAAGAGAACTTGATTTTCATTTGTTTTTAAGCCGTCCATCCTTTTTATATATAGAACACACACTCTTTATAATTTTCATTTCTTCTCTCAAGGTCACTAAATCTAAAACAAAAAACATTTCTCATCTGCCTCAGCAGTGATGGGGGGGGTGTGGGGTGTGTGTTGTGTGGTATCTGAGGTACATCACCCTTCCTCTCCTTCACTTATCATAATAACCCACCCCCCATCCCCTAGTCGCCCTCTCTTTTCCTCCTCCATCATCCCTCCCTCCCCCTTTCCTTCCCCTCCTGGGGCTCCTAGCGGATGGCTTTGACTGGACTCTTGAAGCTGGAGGCAGCCTGCAGCTGCAGCTGGTAGGCCATGGGATGGATCTTGAAGCCATAGAGCCTGAGGGGTGGAGCACAAGGCACACAGTTCAGTCGAAAGGTTTAGTGTTAGCTGTGTTGAACAGGGTTGGCAAAATATTGTTACATTGTGCCGTTATACTGCCTCTATATCTCACGTTTAAATGTGAGTAAAACCACATCGCCCATACTTTGCATGATTAAAAATTATGTACATTGCACAATGTTTTTTTTTTTTTTTTTTAAACAAAGTTTACCAAAGAAGGCCATCAGCCATGAATGGTTGCTATTCACCTAGTCATTCGCGTGAAAGCTGCACCAATATGCGTCAAAGCCAATTAAACTCTTAGGTAATTACAATGCCTGTAATTAACAGCTACCGTTGAATGAACTGACAGCCCTAGTATTTTTATTGCATCATGCTTAGACAGCCACCTTAACTTAGGACACTAAAGTCTCCTAGAAAAGAAAAATGTGACCTTAACCAATAGCAGGAACAGCTGATCTCTTAAGTAAGCTGCCGCCACCATCAGTGCACACTGAACAGTTCTTATTCTTTGTTCGTTTGCTACATTTCTGACCATTGTTCTGTAGAAATAAATAGCTACACAGCTCCATCTCCTGGGGGTTGTTTCAAGTAGGTAGCTCAGTGACTAACCCAGATAAGCTAACTCAGGGTAAGTGGTTTACCTCTTAACAATAGTCTCATGGCTTCCTAGCAAATCAAAGCCAAAGAGCTCTGCTGTTAAGAGATTTATCTCTTTACCTGTTGTCAAAGTCAATGTAAGTCACTAAACCTCCTTCTTGGTACAACCCGATGGGAGCCAACAGTCAGCTGTGCTTTAAGGTGTTTTAATTCAACTTGCTGCATTGCCAGTAATTCACATAAACCAAATGCATATTCATGACCATTTCCATGTCCTCTGTTAATCTAAGGAAACGATGTTTATATGAAATGCACACCCTCCTCCCCGCAATGGGAATTATACATGCAGCAGTTTCTGGACTATGTACTTTCATAGCTACTAGATGTCACTTCACTGGATGGACTTACTATCCCAGCAGCAGTCTATGCATGTTGTAACGAGGTCTAGTGAAGTTAGTTCATTAATTTAGGCCCATTTCACAGAGGCTGCAGTGTAGGGTCCCACCAAAAGTGGATTTACCCAAACAAAATGAAAGAAATGACTTAAAACACCGTGGGCATAGGTGCATGTAGCCTTACAAAAGCGAAAGTCTATACTCAAGAGTTGAACTCTGAACATAAACACAAATACGAAGTCGCGAATTATTCCAATAACTGATTCTACCGATGTTAAGCACATGAAGTCTGATGTGGATAAAGAGTTAAACCACCTCCCTCTAGTTAATTGAATTTGTGTGTGCATTGGGAAAGTTGATGCGCATTACATGCATGTCCAACAATTATGTCATATTCACATAGCAAAAAAAATTGCATTAAAACATGGGGTGGAAACCCAAACCTAAAATCTGCTCATAAGGTGCTATGGATACAGACATTCACTGGGAAGGGCATTTGCTACTGCAGTGTCCTCTTGGAAGTACTTCTCTACAGATCATAGATGCACAGACATTTTAACATAGAAAGCACATATACAGAGATTTAATGCGCGCACACACAAGCCCATACACAATCACGTATGCTAACCTGGGCACAAACTGGTTGGCGGGTCTCTTGGGCCGGTACTCTGGGTGCACCATGAACAGCATGTGGGGGAAGCCGGTGCCAAAGTAGGCTCCATCCGTGTGGTGGTGCCGGGAGGACTTGGGCGTGTACACATCCATGCACTTGGGACAGTAGAGCTTCACCATGGCCTCTCCGGGGATGTCAGAAAGGCCTGCATGGACAAGCGATCAGTCAGAGCATGTAAGCATAATGCACCGGCATGTACACACGTGCCTGCATGCACACATGCATGCACACATGCACGCACACACACACACACACACACACCTCACTGATAGTACTTTGTGCCTGAAATAAGCCAAAACACATTTAGAGTCTCTGCAATGGGGATATAAAACTGAGGTAATCCACAGGAAGAGGTCTGAAAAATGTGCTTTCAAGAAATCCCTATACTTCATTCATCAAAAGTTTAGCAAAACCATCACAATGTTAATACCACACCATATTGAGAGAAATGTGCATATTTGTTTCAACTTAGTCATAGACAACAAGACCCAACTGTCATGTTCACTCACCAATGGGCAGCATCGGCTGATTCTCACAGTAAACTCTGGGGCAATAGCCGAAGTCTCCTTGTTGATATTTCTCCAGCTGTGAGAACAGCAACAAGATGAGGGGTCAACTTATATTACACATCATTTTTAGTGTGTTGTTACACAGAGGCATTGAGGAAGCATAACAAGGACAGATTGTGAGAAATAATAAATCAATAGGGGTTAAGGCATAGGATAGAAAATATAAATGCGGGAAAAAGACTGCTATTGAAGCAGAATAGAGAACGCCCTACCATCTGGGCAATGCCACGGTTGGTGAGGATGTAACGGGCATGGATCAGCCCGTACAGCATCTCAGCTGCCTGTTCAATCAGGTCACTCTGGTTAGGATTGTCCTCCAGCTCCTCATCTGCAACATGACCAAACAGTTAAAAAATGTTCTTTTTTACACATTAAATGTTATAAGCTAAAGACCAGCGTACAGGGTATATGTTGTTTTTTTACTGTGCCACCTTGTGTGTGTTTAGCACGTACACCAAACAGAGGAAGAGTTACACAAATCTAACAAGGCAAGCTGAAAGATGAAACATGCATCTGAAATGCACATGCAATCATGAAAAATAAACCCCCATATTAAACGACTTCTTGCACCTACCTGGCTCCAGGTCCAAAATCATATCAAGTGCCTGCCTATAATGTGGAACCTGTTCGTTGAGCCCTGTCAAGTTGAATTTATCCTGAATGTAGTCTTCATCAACCTGTGTGATGGAGGGAAAGCCAGTCAGAGACCACCACCTCGAAGAACAAATGTAACCGCCTGAATGAAACTTATAAGTACAACATGATGTAATGTTCATAAATGACTGCAGCTAAATATATTTCTTACATGTCAGGGGTCGTAATTACAAATATGGAGATACACGGGTCTCGGCTGTGGCTGTGCCATAATATCCGCAGCCATTGCTCGTTAACGTTACTGCTATAGCCAACACGAGACGTTTTAAAAGGCCTTTACCAACACTTACTTCACAAAAGAACTCGTTTCCCCGTAGTCCACAGAACCAGGAGATCCATGACACTTCCTCTGAACTGCTCATCTTGGAAAACTGATGGGGGGGAAGACGGGCAACGTTAAGTGAATGCACACTGACACGCCAATACTGGACACACAAATACTATTGGTAGCTAATTACATTCCCTACGAAAGGAGGATTAGCAGCTATTTGTATTTACCCAAACCACTCAAAAGTAAATGATTTTAGATCAAACATACGAAACACTAAATTGACTTTTCGCTGTATATACAAACTAAAACGGCCATATTTAGCGATACAACATTTGACTATGGCAAACAATCTCACTAGCCTAGCTATAGCTAAGTTAGCATCGATGACTACTGCGGAAACCTTTAGCTACCTTCGATATATCTCTTCAGGGTAAATGTTAAGGCCAATAAATATGAGTTAGAAAGCATCCAAAGCAAAATGATAGAATGTTAATTATTTACTAGAGTATATCACAAAAGTACTTTACAAAAAGATGTTCGACATACACCCAACCTGC
This sequence comes from Setipinna tenuifilis, assembly GCA_030347295.1. NCBI lineage: Eukaryota > Metazoa > Chordata > Actinopteri > Clupeiformes > Engraulidae > Setipinna > Setipinna tenuifilis. The sequence continues at coordinate 25,412,796 of CM059283.1, read as the reverse complement.
TCTACGGAGTTAGCAGGATAGCTAAATATTCAATATGGCGCATAGTGTGAAGTAGGCCGCAATATATTTGTCCGCAAGATCCCTCAATTTTCCTATACCGCCAATAGCTAAATTGTTTAGTTGCCATTTGTTTGAACATTAACTATAGAACCCAAAACCATTCAATAAACAGAGTTAATCAATTCCCTACCTCCCGGTTCTCCCGGTATCCGTTTGCTGTAACAAGCTAGTAAAAATGATGGGCGATTTACGCCTTTAGCAACGGGATGACGCAAACAACATGAGCCGTAATACTCGTGCAGGGAAATGTGTGGGAATTGTAGTTCTAAATGGTAGAATTAGGGTTAAGTGTGGCCATTTCTTCTACTGTCTATGGTGGCCAGTAGGCATTGGATAAAATTAAAGTACCATGTCATGATTAACCTGGTCACAACAATTGCGATTAAATATCACTATAACAACGAAAAACTGCTTACAAACTATCACCAAAACATACTATCACTGTGTAGAACATTTTGTTAAGGGTTTTGTATGAGTGACCAGTCTTTCTAGATAGAAATAACATGAATTCTTTTGAAATTACATTGAGGCAGATACAAATACATGTGATTGTACTTAACCAGATATCCCTTATATGAGCATACTGGCAAATACCCTGATTAATGATTATCCCGATAATAAAAATTAAACGATCAATTAGGCTAATTTCTGATATTTGATGAAATAGTGTATCATCCCACTCCTAGTGGCCATATAATATACTATTTTCAATTATACAGATGCTGGTAATACATAGCAACTATCTACTATGTACGATCTTAATAAAGGCTCTTCAAGCGGAAACAGAATATTGGCCCTAGTGCAGTCTAAGATATTGAGTACACAACTAATAGCTTGTATGCATCTTTTATAGCCTTCAATAATTGTGTTAACTTTTAACTCAAAATGACCCACAGCCCAAAGAAATAAAGCAGACCAATTCTTCCAGTAAAACAAAAATTTATTAACTTTTTTCTCTGTATACTTTTATTATAATAAGACACTTCTCTGCTTGTACATTGCTCCCTTGAACTTAAAAAATGGCAACATTTGTTTGTGGGAATGTAAGTTGGGGTAGACAAACTTAGATACATACCAATATACATACATGTGTGTATATTACTGTTCCAATAATAAACCAGTTTATAGCCTAACAGTTTCAACCACTCCAGGGTACCTTGGTAATGCTGGAAATATAGTACAATCTTCGAGTATTTCAATGAATATATATTTATTTTACTTTTTTTTATTTAAACATGGGTACATACAATATGACCACGTCAAGAGATAAAGTTAACGAGGGATGAAGGAATCTGTTAAGAGCCCTCCCCAAGTAATATGGCTACCAATGTATGACAGGTTCCATAAGCTGCATCCATAGATGTGTTCATGCATGGTAAAACAGTGTTTAAAAGAAAATAGATACCCTCTTCATTTTCTCTTCAAAGTATTAAAATGGAGGGGGAGAATCCGCAATGACCAGGACGATTGGCTTAGTTTTCCCACAGCAAGTACTTCATTTGGATAAACATATACACACACTTCAATGTATATATACGTGAATGTATGTAAGGTGAGTGGTACAACTGTATCCTATTATGGCAGAAACGTAAGAACATATGGAACGTGTGCATACAACCTCTGCCTTTGACGAGGGGAACGTCTCACACACGGTTGAGGAAACTGCCCATGTGCACACTCATTCGTAAACCCTACTCGACATCACAGAAGCTCCAGTAAACAGACAAACCCCAACTTACAGCAGTGAGATATTGATACAATTTTGAGGAACAAAGAAAACAAAGGATTCTTAAATTGTTTACGATGCCCTTTTAGGTTTTTGGAAATCCTCTAGGCTAAGCCCTAAGGCGGAGTGAATGTGTTCGTGTACATCAGTGTTATGTCAACATGTGGGTTTCATCAACGTCCCTTCAACAGCTCTGTAACACTCATAGGAAAAAAAGCAAATTTTATCAAAAAGAAAGAAGGGGACAGTTTTGAGGATATATATAAATATATATCTTCTGCATCAGCTGAACCTTAACGGCAGGCCCATGAAGTCAAGAACATGGACACACTTGGAAAAGAAGGTTTAGAAACAGAGTGGTTGGTACACTCCGTCAACACCAATGGCAGAAGCCACAGCAGCCAAGCAGAGAGCCTCCTCCTATATGTACACACAATGGCAGAACACGTTACAGCAACAGGGGCCTGCAGTTCTCCGACCCCTGAGTAAGGGCTGTGACACCTGCTGTACTCTAGCCAACATTGTGAGGGCATGCATGGTAAGAAACACCATAACAGTTCACTTCATTCTAGGAGTGCTTACTATTCTGCTGTTATGGATAACAAATAATTTATCTAAGAACATACTGACATGAATACTTGAGACTCATTCTTCTAAGATGAGACAAAACAAATGATTTCAAGAGTGAAAGGGGAAAAAAAATTACAGCCTAGGAAAATGGGTCTTTAGAGGAAAGAAACCCTTAAAGCTTTATAAAGCCATCAATTCAGTCACCTTATACATGCCAACGCTTCAGGACATTTCCTTTTTTAAAGTGTAGTCAAACGTTTGTGTCAAAAAAAAACTAGAATGCTACGCTGAGGCTGGAAAACAACAACCAAAAATAGAAAAAAAAAACTGCCTTCATCAGTCAAAACACTGGAGGAGTCACCTCCGATTCTTAAAAAGAGAAACCACACCATATATGTTTGTCGGAAAAAGAGCAGTGAGGGCGTCGACATCAGAGACAGAATCAGTGTGAGTGGGAAGTGAGCAGTAGGTTTGTGTGGGGTTGCTAGTCACAGTAAGTAATGATGTACTTGTTTAAAAGACCCAAAAAACAAAAAGAAAAAATAACGGCGAGGAAGGGCCGGGTTGTATAAAAGGTATTTTTAATTAATGATCTGCCTTGCAGAAAAAGAGGAGAAATAAGTACACAGCCCTCACTCTTTAAGGGTGAAAAAAAGAAATGAACAATGAACACGGGAAGAGAAGAGGGAAGGGGGGATAACCCACAACATGAGGAGAGATAAACAAAATATACAATTGTTCGCAATAAAACCGTAACCTCCACTTCCTAACCACTCTGGTAAAGAAAAATCAGCTTGTCTGCCCCCGCCCCAGCCAGTATGACCACCTCAGTCCACCCCCCATTATGGTAACAATACAAAAGTACATCATGGACTTTGGCCCTGTCTATGGGCATCTGAGCCTCTTCCAGCCGCCTCCCGGTACTCTGCACTCTCAGTGGGTCAGGGTCAATGCAATCTTGTGCTTGTAAATGCAAACGTGCGACTGTGGATCTCCTTTTGAACATTTTTGTAGCTTCAGTCAACAGATGCTTGAGTTTTAAAATGAAGTGTCTGTAAAGTCTAATGAGGAGACAGGCTAGAAAGGGATGGGGCAGGGGAGTGAACGGAGCCTGGGCTTACAAAAGGGGTTGGGAGTCAGCTATAGATAGAAAGCAAGACAGAGAGAGGGAGAGAGAGAGAGAGATAAACGGGAGAAGCAAAAATGAATGCGTACACGGTCTCCGTCACGGTATATTGTACAATAATGTGCTAGCAATGTTAGGGTTAAGAATAAAAAAACAAAACAAAACAAAAACAAGTTTGATGGAGAGAAGATAAAGAAATGTGGACACGGAGGTGAGACACAGGATGTGTTTGAAATGTTTCCAAAAAAAAAATTCTCAAAAACAAAACACAAACCAAAGACAAAAAAAAAAAAAATTACTTCCTGTTTTTAGGGGAGGGCCAGTTGCCACGCTTCTCGCCGCGATTGGGGCCTCCGTTGCCGGGCCCTCCTCCCACCCCTCCCCCTCCTCCACCTCCCCCACCCGGTGGGCCCCTGGGGCCTCTTCCTCCGCCTCCACCACCACCACCAGCTCCGACCCGTCGGTTCTGCCGATCCATGCCAGGCCGCTGGCTGGAGAAGCTTCTCTTGTTCCCGGCTGACTCTTTGGCAGACAGGTCGCGCTCACCGCCCCCTCCACCGCTGCGCCCTGACGGGTGGTGGTGCTGGTGGTGGGGATGGTGATGGTGGTGCGAGGAGTAGGACTTTCCGCCGCCGCCACCGCCACCTCCTCCCTCTCGGTCACGGAACTCGGTGAAGTCACTGCTCTCGGAGGCGGTCTCCCACTCCTCGTTGGCGTGGTCCGAGTTCTGGTTGGAGACGTCGGGGGACTTTGCGCCCCCCCGGGTTGTGGTTGTGCCGGTGCTGTGGGTGGCTCTGAGACGCGTTGCTCTGGTTGTAGTGATGGTGGTGGTGGCTGTTTAAGTTCAGGCTGCCACCTCCACCCCCGACGTGGCCGCCGCCGCCGCTGCTGTTGGTGGTGTTGCTTGGCGTGGAGTTGTTGTGGTTGGCGTTGGGAAGGGCTGCGTTGGGGTTGCCAGTGCCGTCTGCCTCGGCGGGCGAAGAGGAGCGGTGTTGCGGGCGCTGCCGTTGATGCGTGCAGCGTTCTCGCGTTCCTGCTTGAGCCGGCGGAAGCGGGGCGGCTTGTCCTGCTGATGCTGCGAGCGGCCGTGGCGTCTGCGCCGAGGTGGCCTCTCGAAGCTCCGTGGCGGGAACGACCGCCCCTCCTGGCCTGGGAGTGTCTGAGGCGGACCTCCCGTGGAGTTGGGTGTGGGGTTGGCAGAGGGCGGCTGACCCACGATGCCTCCGTTCTCAGCAGAGCTCTGCGGAGGGGGTACTGCTGCTGTCGCAGGTGGTCCTGACTGGGGGTTGGTGGCCTGGCTCTGAGCCTGGATCTCACCGCCAGCTTTCTCCTTCTTCTCCCCCCGGTGGGGCGGCCGGAGTCCTTTGGGGGCGAGGGATTGGTGGAGGTCTGCTGCTTGCGCACAGTCGTGGAGGACTTTGCCGACCAGCTGTGAGAGGAGGCCGAGCCAGGGCCAGAGCGATGAGGTCCACCCATGCCTCCTCCACCACCTCCGCTGCGATACATGCCTCCTCCAGCACCACCTCCTCCACGACCCCTTCTGGAGGGCACTCCTCGAGGGGTGAAGACGCGGGCCTGTGAGCCCCGCTGCGGTCCAGAGGACGACTGACCGCCGGAAGGGGCGTTTTCGGGGCCGGTGCCGTTCTTGGCGCCGGTCTTGCGCTGCTGCTGCTGCTGTGGTGGCTGCTGCTCGTCCTTGTCCGAGTGCTCACTGACGCCGCTCTCGCTGCCCGTCTCCGAGCCTCGCTGCCTCCTCCGCTTGGGAATCTCCTCGTACTCCGAGCCTTCGCTGCGCGTCTCGCTGCGGTTGCGAGCGCGGGCCGGGTTGTGCTGCGAGCTCCCGTGTCTGCCGCCGCCGGACGGGCCGTCGCTCTTGTTGTACTCCTGGTGGTAGCCGCTGTTGGCCGACACCCGGAAGTCACGGCTGCTCCTGCCGCCCGCTCTGCCCCGGCTGGTTCCTCCACCACCCGCGTACGAGCCACGATACCCACGGCCACGTCCGTAGAACTCACCGCGGGCACGGGGCGCGCGGCTGCCCCGGGAGCCACAGACCCCTTCGTGCGAGCGCTCGCGGTCCCTTCTGGAGGGGGGAGCAGAGATGTTCTGGGAGGGCGCCAAGCCGTCTGCGTCTTTGGGCCCCTTGCCACCCATGCTCGCTCCTTCCCTCCGTTCCTAGCCTTGTTGGCTGGCCCGGACTCGTCTTTGCCAGAGCCGGAGGCCGACATCTGGGAGACCGTGTCCTGCTTTGCGGAAGCCGGGCCACCATCTTGCTCCTTGTCTTTGGCGGCTCCTCCGGCGCCCTTTTCTCCACCTTCCCCTTCTCCGCCCTCCCTCTTGATCTCCTTCAGTACTGGCCTCTTGATCGGGCCGGCTCTCTTGTTGAGGTTGCCGCCCCCTTGCTGTGTGGATGACTTGTTGTCGACTGAAGGGTTTGCGGAGTCGTCCCCTCCTGTGCTGGCACCCGGTCCGGCGGTTCCCTTTCTGTCCCTGTGTGAGGGACCTCCACCAGGGGCGCCGCTTCCTGGCCGTGGGCCCCACTGCGTCTCCGTCTTGTGATCCCGCCCGCGCTGGCCGGCTTTGGGGTGCTGCTGCTGTTGAGCATGCTGAGACTGGGAGAGATGAGTGTTGGGGGCCATCTTCTCCCCTTTCCTGCCTCCTCCTCCTCCACCGACGTGTCCGACCGTGGTGTCGTGCTCTTGCTGTGGGGCCTGTGGATGCGAGGGCTGCTCCCTGGCAGAGGAGGATGAGGAAGAGGAGGAGCACGAGGAAGAGAGGGAAGGCTGGTGTAGCGGAGGCGAGGGGTCGCTCTTCTTGGGGTCGCCACCGCGCTCACGCTCACCGCGCCCATTCTCCTGTTTGTGGGGGTAGAGAGAGAAGTGAGGGTGGTGCCCAGGGTGGTGGTGGTGCTGCTGCTGCTGCTGCATGTGGCCGCTGTTCTCCATGGGGGAGAGGTCTGCCCGGCCGTTGCGGTCGTAGTGGGGGTGCGGAGCCCCCCATATCTGACCCTGCTGCTGACCCCGTGGGCCCTCGTCCTGGTGGCCGAAGCCATGCAGGGAGCCCCCGCCGCTACCCTTCTGCTGCTGCTGATGAGCAGCCATTCTGGATCCGCCGTCGGGGAAGCCGCTGTAGTTCCCCCGGCCGCCCATGAAGGGCTGGTGGTGGGGCACCTGGGAGCCCACGGGTGGTGGGGTCTGGTTGGAGGAGCCAGAGGGAGAGTTGGGGGAAACCCCAGGCTGCTGTATGGGACCTGCTCCACCATCCCTGCCACGAACCGGAGGAGTGTCACTCCTGTAAGAGGTGGCGAGGAGGACATCAGGTTTACTACAACACCAGTCATATTTACCCAAACAAGACAACCAGTAGCAAGTGAAACTACACAGTAACACATATTGGCATAATCACTGTAATATTCTGGGGATTGTGTTTGATTTAAATCATTTTTAAGACTATTAAAATCATGAATAGCATCCGTCTAATCTAGCCCAGGATTAAAGATGGTAATTTAATACAAGCAGAGGGCAGATGCCAGCTCAGTACTTCACTCTGCCCTTCAAGGCCTTCATCAGGTATGCTTGAGAGGAGAGATCCTGGCAAACTCTTACCTTGGCCCTTTGCCCATGTCCTCCTCCTCCAGAGCCTGCTTCTGCCTGAGCGGGGAGCTAAGCCCCCTGCCCTCCCCTCCGCCAGGGAACACCTCCGGCCCCCAGGCCAGCTTCGGATCCATGGGGGGCGTCCCGCGGTGTGGGTGAGGGGGTCCCCCGTGCTGCTGCTGCTGCTGCTGCCGGTCAAATGGGTCCGAGCCGGAGCCTCCGGAGTCTGAGCGCTCTCGCCCCATAAGCCCTGCAACATCAGATCAGGTTATAGCCATCTTGTAACACACACCTCTCGCAAAAAAAACAAACAAAAAAAAAACAGAGGTAGCCAGGGGCGCATCTGTTGAGGGGTTTATACGGAGATATGAAGGGATAAGTTTAAATGATCCCTCCCTGCTATTGTAACCAGTGTAAGAAAACCATAGGAAGTAGTAATATGTGGATTTGCAGCCTCTACATTTAAGTTAATAAACTAATGTTAGCTAATAAACTGCACAAGCAGACAACTGGGATATGTAGGTCAGTTCTTACATGCATTGGGTCACTTGGCACAAGAGCTCCCCTTTACAGTTCAGACAGTACACAGTTCAGACAACCCAATATCGTCAGTCGTTTGTTCTGTGCTCTATTTGGACTACCAATTTACCTTACACCACCTCTGCACTTAATACACGGTCTACTGCATGCTGCACTGGTACTGGGCTGTATTGTGGGATATTGTTGCATGTCGCACACTTTGTTGCATGTTTTTTTTTTTTAATCTTAGTCCATAAGAAACGGCATTTGACAGTGTGTACAGTGTGTATGTGGATGAATGACACTAATAGCTAACTTGACAATGCAAACCCACCAGAAGGGTGCATGCTGGGTGGATAGTAGTCCATGGGTGGCGGGCGGCCCTGCATCATCCTGGGGTCCATGTAGGGCATCATCATCCAGCGGGGGTCAAAGTTCATGGGCAGGGGCGGCGGGCGGCCCATGGAGCCGGGCGGGTAGAGTGGCGGGCCGGCCTGCTTAGGGCCTCCCTGCGGAGCGTTGCCTGGCGCGGGGCCCTGGGGGGGCTGCTGCTGGGACTGCATCTGGCCCTGGGCAGCCTGGCTGTGCTGCTGCTGCCACTGCTGCTGCTGCTTCAGAAGCTGCTCCTGGGACACAGAGGGGGAAGGAAGCAGAGGACAGCAGAAGAGTAAGGAAAAAAAAAAAGACACACACATACATACACCACCCAAAGAAGCTACAGTCCTAGGCTTTTGTGCTCCTCATTGCTGGCGTTCGGGAGCAGAAACAAAATCTGACAGCATGTCCGTCGTGCATAATTCAGGAGGGACTCGGAGCTCTCTCCATCCCGTACATGCTTCTCTCCACTGTTTGCCAACAGGGTTATGTAACTCCCCGGGTAATGTCAGAAGATTAAAGCGCGCCGTTGCCACAGCCATCTGCAATGCAGCAGCAACGACCATTGAAGAGAGCTTAAGGGGTGCTTCATCTCCATTAGGGTAATAGATGTCTTCATAGATCCCATCCATACAAATCTATTTTCAAAATAGCCCTTGTCCAGTCTAGGACTAAACGGTTTCTGTCACCAAATAAATTTGACTTAAGACAGGACAACCGTAAATAGAAACAAGCAAATGTTAATCATGCTTTATATCAAAACACAGGCTGCCTTCAGCAAACATCTCACTGCTTCTCCCTTCTATCATCACATGAACGCAAAGACACAAACACTGGCTGGAGCCCTGCAGAGTGAGTGTCCTAAACACATACAGCCACAGTGTCAATGCTCACCCCTACTTTGGTCCCATCTAAGATCATTTTCCAATCCCAAAGGTAATGCATCACCTGCTCATTTCCTGCCATTCTTAACAGTACTTTTCAAAAAGGCAGGGGCCCTGCTGTCTAGGATTATGTTACCGTACCTGCTGCTGCCTCTGGAAGCGAGGTGGCAGAGACTTCTGGTATTTGGAGTAGCCCTGACCCGGAGGGCCGCTGGGCTGCGACCCGGGC
>CM059283.1:25395026-25397526 GCA_030347295.1 Setipinna tenuifilis | reverse complement strand
TGTGTGTGTGTCTGTGTAGGTGTGTGTGTGGGAGAGATTCTATGTGAAGACTGAAGCCAGCGACAATCCCCAGTGAGCAATGGCATCACTACTAAAGAGACGGCGTGATTTAAGCCAGCCTCTCCTCTCCTGTGATCTTGTTAATGGGCTTTGATTGCAGCTGTTGCTGGAAACCTGACCCAACTTCAGCTCATGACAATCCTTTTCCGGAGCCTTCCCAAATGACTCTGTGCAGCAGATTAAGAACCTACAAGCCTTAAAGGAGGAGTTTGGTGTAAATCAGTTCATAGTCCTAGTATTCAAGGTCACCTAGTTGTGTTGGTAGAGGTTGCTACATAGACCTCATAATAAACTGGTATCCAACACTAACTGAATGGGACATAGAAACTAACTTTCAAATTCCCCATGCCCCATTCAGTTAGTGTTAGCTACCATTTTAGTATTCAGTTAGTGTTCTATCAAAATTTTTCATTCTTTTCCCTACCAACAGCACCCCGTGACCTTGATCAGCAGGGCTATGGATTAATTCACAATTAACTTCTCCTTTAAGGCTGCTATGAGTGGGCTTTCCGTTGAAATTACTCACATCAGCTATGCACATTCATAGTCATTCAACTCAATGACATGCTAATCAACAGGCCTTGAAGACCAGAAACATGAATGCGCATTTCAAGTGTTTCCAAGTGAGGATTTCTTATTTAAAAGAACTAAAATAACTAAAATGTACATTACCATGCTGAAAACCTGATTATTGATTAGGCAGACTGACCTGACTGTACATTGAATATTGAAACTACAATGCTAACTTATTTTCATTGTTTTTGCATCTTTGACCAATAAATAAATGAATAAATCTCAGACAGAGCTGTCATGGCTGCCATGTGTGACCCCTGTTGCCAATCAGTCATGTGGTGTTAACCAGCGATGACTTCAGGAGTGCTGTTCTCAGTCCTGTTGTGAATGGTCTGTTGTGAAGTGTACAGTAATCCGGTGAGTATGAAACTCATGCGCGCTACACTCAGCTTCACTATCCTATAGACACATCTCTGTGGTCACATTAGTATGCTAAGTGGAAGCTTCCTGCTCTTAAGTATGCTGTTTAAGGATGTCGAAACGAGAACTCTCGTACAGTCAGAGATGAGAAATTGAGCTGGTCACATTCCATTGCTTAAGCATACTTCACAACCACCGTATGCTCAATAGACAAGTATTAAGGAGGCTTTTTTCAGCTTCTAAAGTCATACTCTGAAATAAGATTTTCGTGAAGGCAGAAGTAGTGGTAAACGGAGCAATCAGAATCAATTTTTTGTAAAGAGTTCAGCATCTATAGCCAAACATACGATTACCTAATATTTTTGTTTGCTTACTTTTTTTTTTTTGCTTTGCCTCGGTCCAGCTCATTCTCTCCCTCTTTCTTTCTCTTTTTCTCTCTCTCTCTATCAAGCTCTCTCTTTCTCTCTCTCTCTCTCTGTCTCACTTTCAGTCTCTCTCTCTCTCTATCTCTATCTCTCTACACACACACACAAACATACACAGACTCAACATTTCCCAAATGGAGAACTCCTCACACTGTGTGATCCAATCATATAAACATTTAAAAAAACAAACCAAAACAAAAACAGAGCAGATGGCCAAACCACAGTGATCTCCACCCCTAACCCCGCCCTCCCCCCCCCACCCCTGCGACACCACCCTCCCCCCCATCTCCGTACGGTCCTCCTCTCGGCCGAGGTTGACCCAAATTCCCCTGCGCTGCGCTGGCCCGGCTCCCTGAGGGCCGAGTGCTTCTGTCTCAGGGCTGATACAGTGGCCAAGTATGCGAGTGTGTGAGTGTGTGAGGTGCAGCCATAGCAGGTGGAGTAGAGCGCCACACCTTCTGCTTATCGCTCCCCCTCCACATCTCAGCCAACTCACACACAGCTGCAATAACAAACAGGAAGAGAGAGGTGTGTGTGTGTGTGTGTGTGTGTGTGTGTGTGTGCGTTTATGTGTGTGTAGCAGAAGTGAGTTGAGGGAGGGAGGGGGGAGATGGAGGGAGAGTGTGTGTGTGTGTGTTATTGCACGCTCGTTTGTGCACGTACAAGTGTGGGTGTGTTGTGTGTGGATGGGTGTGTACATAAGAGTGTGTATGTGTGTGCATTAGTTTGTGTGTAGATGTCAGTGTGTGTATAAGTGTGGGTGTGTTGTGTGTGGATGGGTGTGTGCATAAAACTGTGTATGTGTGCGCATTAGTGTCTGTGTAGATGTGAGTGTGTGGATATGTGTGTGTATATGTGTGTGTGTGTGTGCGTGCATGCACGTATAAGTGTGGGTGTGTTGTGTATGAATGGGTGTGTGCATATGACTATGTGTGTGTGCATTAGTAGTGTGTGTGTAGATGTGTGAATACATGTATGTGTGTGTGTGTGTGTGTGTGTGTGTGTGTGTGTTTGTCTGTGTTTTGCTGGCCTGGTCTGCCTAATCACCCCTGCTGACAGAGTAGCCGGAGCTTGGTGAATGA
>CM059283.1:25382526-25392526 GCA_030347295.1 Setipinna tenuifilis | reverse complement strand
CGTGTGTGTATGCGTGTGTGAGTGTCTGTGGAACACCAAGCTATGACCTCATTCCTGCAGCTGCAGCCCTGGTGTTAGAGCATTGCTCAGCTCAACTCAGCAGGAGGAGGAGAGAAGAAAGGGATGCAGAACTCAGCACTGGGGGAGGAGGAGAGAGGAAGAGAAAGGGAGGAAGAGGAGTGGGAGGAGGAGAGAAGAAAGGGATGCAGAACTCAGTACAGGGGGAGGAGGACAGAGAGAGGGAAAGGGAGGAAGAGAGGATGGGAGGAGGAGAGAGGGGTGGAAAGGGAAGAAGAGAGGAGCAGAGGAGGAGAAAGGGAGGGAAAGGGAGGAAGAGAGGGGGAAGAGGACAGAGGGAAGAAAAGGGATGCAGAACTAAGCACAGGGGGAAGGAGAGAGATGGAGTAAAAGGGAGGAAGAGAGGAGGGGAGGAAGAGAGAGGGAGACAGTAAAAGGGAGGAAGACAGAGGGAGGGAAAGGGAGGAAGACAGAGAGATGGCAGAGTGGAGGTAGGAAACAATGATAGAGGGACATAAAGAAGCTGAAAGAGATGGAGAGAGAATGGGAGAAGGAGACGTAATGACAGAGAGAGAGAGAGAGAATTAGAGAAGGAGAGGAGATAGAGGACGATAGAGAGAAAGAGAATAAGAGAAGAACAAAGGGGGGAGGGGTGAACTGGGCAGACACAGCAATGGAGTGAGGCAGACTGTGAAGGAGAGACAGAAAGAGAGATGAAAAGAGACACAATATTGAGGAGACAAGAATGGAACGGATGAACTAAGAGAAAGCACTGATAATGAGCAGGGAGGAAGATGGAAAGAGAGGGAGAGGCAGAGGGCGGGAAATAGAGAGAGCGAGAGTAAGGCTGAGAGGGAGAGAGAGAGAGAGAGAGAGAGAGAGACAGAATGATAGATCTATTTGGGAAATTACACATTTTAAGAGCGCATAATTGCTGGAAGGAGATGGCGGAGGAAGGGCTGGCGAAAATGACGACTAGATTAAGCCCCGGCAGATAAAGGACCGATTACGGCGACGGGGTGAGCAGAGGGAGAGGAGAGGAGGACCAAACGATACGACGGAGAGATTGGGAGATAATGTGTGCATGCAGTGTGAGAGATGATATGCTAGTGTGTAGGTGAGTCTATGTGTGTGTGTTTGAGGGTGTTATAGTGTATGTGTGTGTATGTGTAATGGTGTGTGTGCGCGCGCGGGTGTGGGAAAGGCTGGCGTGTGTGTGAGCATGTTGGAGGGTGTGTAGTGGAGGATAGAGGACAAGGGGTTGAGAGAGAGACAGAGAGACAGAGAGAGAGAGAGAGAGAGAGATAAGCAGTAAAAAAGCAGCACTCTCCCAGCTAGGCACCACATGGAGATGAGTGACAGAGGGACACTTGATGCTATCTCATGAGCATTCAATACACTGCACCAAGAACACCAAGAACATCAGCATCTATCCAGCCCATCATCCAACAATCTATTCATCTTCCATCTCTTTATCTTTCATTCATCCTGTCATCTTTCTATCAGTCCTTCCAGATAGAGACACATTACACTGTCACTCAACATATAATTCACAATACATATGATACCATCATACCCACAGCCATCTATCCATCTATCCATCTTTCCCTTCATCTACTACTTATGCATCCATCCAAACATCCATTTATCTGCCCATCAATCCATCCATCCATTAATCCATCAATCCATCTATCCATCCATAAGAAGAAGATCCCCCCAACATAGATGGTCTGTCTATCCTGTTTCAGTATTACTGGCTGTAATCTGCTATGATCCTGATTCTTAGCATCTTGGCCCTGAAATGCCACCAGAACGAGCACCTCTGGTTCACACCGACATACTGTGCGTTGCCAGGTTGACGTAGGCCTCATTTGGACATCTTTGGCAACGCACAGCGAGTATATTCACACTCACGGCGTGAGTGCTGTAATTTAGACGACCCCGGGGCCAACGTCAGTGTGGTTGCGGTCTGTGTTGAATGCACATACTGTTGGTTGCCAGGTTGGTCTAATCTGCACGCCTTTTGGGAGGGGGGCGTGAATGAAGCTGACAAAGTGAATGAACACACTGTGTTGCCAGATTGGTGAAACTCAACTCAGACACCTCAAGCCGTGAGTGGGAGCTGCCTATATGAATGGTGCTCACTGTGCGTTGCCAGGTTGGTGTAATTAATATACCTCGGGCCACGAGAGGGGATCCCTGAGTGAATGTGCCTGGGAGGTAAAATGTGACAAATGGCCCTTCATGTCCCCCCCACCCCTATTGGAGTTACAGATCACAGGTCTGCAGCGTGGGGGTGGGTTTGGGGGTTGGGGTGGGGGAGGGGGTTTGTACAGCACGGGTCCTTTTCTGCTGGCCAGGCAGCCATTATGCTCCATGCATGAGAGAACCAGTGTCCTGTATAATGCATACACGTGTGTGTGTGTGTGTGTGTGTGTGTGTGTGTGTGTGTGTGTGTGTGTGTGTGTAAGAAAGAGGGAAAGAAAAGAGAAGGTGGAAAAATAAGAGAGAAAAAAGGACAGAGGGGAAAAAGAGAGGAAAGGACAGAGAGAGGAAGATAGAAATGAGAGAAAAGAGAGGAAAGGAGTGAGGAAGAGAGAAAGGGAGATAAAAGAGAAAAAGATCAAAAAAGCAGAGAGAGGAAGAGAGAAATGAGAGAGAAGAAAGGAAAGGAGAGAGAGAGGAGGAGAGAAAAGGAGATAAGAAAAGAAGAGAGAAACGCAGAGAGAGGAAGAGAGGAATGGAGAGAGAGAAGAAGAGAGAAAAGGAGATAAGAAAAGAAGAGAGAAACGCAGAGAGAGGAAGAGAGGAATGGAGAGAGAGAAGAAGAGAGAAAAGGAGATAAGAGAAGAAAAGAGAGAAGCAGAGAGGGGATAAAAGGAAGGGAGGCAGAGAAGAAGAGAGGGAAGCAGAGAGAGCACAAGACTGCAGCGGCTACAAAAAGAGCAGCTGGTGTGGCACCATCTGGGTGATGCACCGCTGGATGTTCCCTAATAAACCCATCCCCCCGTTCTGACACACACACACACACACACACAACACACACAGAAAATAGTCATGGATGCACACACACACACACACACACACACCTGGACAGAGAAGAATGTATGCACACACAGACACACAGATGCAGACATAAAATAGTCTCTCTCTCTCACACACACACACACTTCCTGCATGTTGCCCAGGGGTAAGATTCTTGTATTAGTTCTATTACACTCTGGCTACATTAAGTATATGAGCCTCCAAAAATCCAGCACAGACACACACACAGACACACACAGACACACACAGACACACACACACACAAATACGCTCTGCTGACAACCTTACTGCTCAATTAAACAGCAGAGACATTTTACAGAATTCCAGCTGCATCCAGGCATCTGACTGCATAAAAAGACCATGTTGATAAAACACACACACACCCACACACCCACACATAGTCATGAAACACCAGGCTTACACACAGGGGGGGTAAGAGACACAAGAAATCCATCCGCGTTGAAGAATTCTTGGCAATCTTACCCAAAGTGCTTAACACCTCGAAGCAAAGTAAGACCTACATAGACCCGAATCTCCCCCCTCGCTTCAAGGGGGAAAGAGCAGGAGGCGCGCGAGCATACACACACACACACACACACACACACACACACACACACACACACAGACTTCTCACAGATTCCTTTGAAAATCTTTCTGTAAAGGTGCCAGGCATACACACAATAAAGCTCGCTCTTTGCCTTCATCTCTCATCTCTCATCCCCCTCTCTCTCCCTCTCCTTCTCCATCTCTATCTCTGTCTTTACATCTCTGTCTGTGTCTTTTCATCTCTATCAGCTGCCTGGGAGCCATTCACCACTGCCCTCCCCCTCACCCATGCGGTCAGGGATTGCCAACTCTGGCTGGCCAGCTTGCTCAACTCTGTTATTACAACACCATCTTTGTTGGTTTACCTCACAAACACGGAGCTGGCTGTTCTCCAGGCTGCGCCTGGGCAGTCAATAACAACAGCTATGTGTGTGTTTTAGCATGTGTGTGTGTGTGTGTGTGTGTGTGTGTGTGTGTGTGTGTGTGTGACAATGTGTGTGTGCTCTAGCATGTTTGTGTGTGTGTATATGTATGTCAATGCATATGTGTGTGTGCGTGTGCGTGTGTGTGTGCGTGTGCGTGTGTGTGTGTGTGTGTGTGTGTGTGCGCCTGTACGTGTGTGTGTGTGTCTGTGCTTGTGTATACAACAGTGTGTGTGTGTGTGTGTGTGTGTGTGTGTGTGTGTGTGTGTGTGTGTGTGCGCACGCGCGCTTGCATGTGTGCTTTTTGGAGATGGCAACAGAATGATAAGCGACCACACTGTTTTTTGCTGTTTTTATTTTTCGCTCTATTTGAGATCCCAAAGAGGGGGATTGTTTTCCTCTGTGTGGCAGGTTTAGCGAATGGCTTTGATAAGCTGAACAAGGACAGGAACACAAATGGCTTGAAGGAAACAAACAAACGAGTACTGTGCTTAAAGATTCTGCTAGCAGGGTCCAAGCATGTATACACACAAACACAGCTGCAGATCAGATACACACACACATACACACACACTGTTCTCCACTGATACCAAAACACACAAAAACAGACATTTTGTTCTTCTTTCTCTTCATACCACTATTATACCACTCCTTCTGTCTCTCTCTGCCCCCCCCCCCCCCGCTCTCTGTTTCTGTCTGTCTGTCTGTCTGTCTGTCTCTCCCCCCCCCCCCCTCTCTGCCTCTCTCTCTCTCTCTGTCTCTTTCTGCCCCCCCCCTCTCTCTGTCTCTCTCTGTCTCTCTCCCCTACTCTCTCTCTCAGGCCTGTCCCTGACTAGTAAGGCAGTGCTTGCCACCCCTGTTTAAAAAGCACTTACAAGCGGAAGCGATGCATTAGCTTTCCCCAGGACTAAAAGGTCAGCCTTGCCTTTCTTCTGCCAAGACAAAGGAGGAGTGTGTGTGTGTGTGTGTGTGTGTGTGTCTGAATGTGTGTGTGTGTGTGTGTGTGTGTGTCTGAATGTGTGTGTGTGTGTGTGTGTGTGTGTGTGTGTGTGTGTTTTAGCCAAGGTGGAGACCTAGCAGGGAGAAAGAGAGAGGATCCATCACCACACCCAGGTAAAGGGCGACAGTGTGGTCATTAGTCTGGTGCTTGTGTGTGTGTGTGTGTGTGTGAGTATGTGTGTGTGTGTGTGTGTGAGTATGTGTTGGTGTGTGTGTGTGTGTTGGCCTGTGTGTGTGTGCGCAAACACACCATTCGTCCATGTAATGAGTCACTCTGAAAGAGGTTACCCACGGGGAGAGAGAGAGAGCTCCAGCCTATGATTTGGACTATAAATCACAGCGTAATATAAACGGCGTGTCTCGGCGGTGGACGGCGGTTATTTCTTTAAATTCGCCTCAATGAGGAGGTCAGCCATTACAGACAACATGTAAATTTATATTGAAGCAAATGTGCACCGCAGTTAGTTAATTCAGCACGCGAGTGATCGTCGCCGCTGGGAGTCAGGGAGGGGGGAGGTGGGGTGGCCGTGTGTGTGTGTGTGTGTGTGTGTGTGTGTGTGCGCGGTGGGGGGGTTGGTGGAGGAGGTATTTGATGTTCAGGCTTGCGCTCTTTCAACACCTCCTCCTCCTCCTCCTCCTCCTCCTCTTTGCTCTCTCCTCTCTCTCCTCCGCTTCTATGCCTGGTGGTTGTTTTTTTTGTTTAGATTGTGATTGGAGCTCCCTGGGGAGTCTCTCTGCTGAAGCAAAATGAGCAAAGTGCCAAATTTCACTGGGATTAGGGGAGGAAGGAAGAGACAGAGAGAGAGAGAGAGAGAGAGAGAGACAGAGGGAGAAGAGGAGAAAGGGAGAGAGGGAAATGAGAGATAGAAACAAGATGGGAAAGAGGAAGGAGTAATAAAAATGAGAGACAAAAGAAAGAAAGAGGAAGCAGAGGAAACGATAGAGAAATTAAATGAGGATAAAAGATAGAAAGAAACAGAGAGGGAGAGACAGAGAGAGAGAGAGAAAGACAGCGATAGAGAAAGAGAGAGAGAAAAGAGGGAGAGAGGGGAGGGGGGTGGCCAATCCTCTCTGGATATCCACATTGTTTTGCTCTGCCAAGGGAGGGATTTTTATCTAGCAGGCAGCCGGTGGCATTCTGAAAGGATATGGTAATTAAAAAAACCTCTGAAGGAGTGGGGGCCCCAGTTGTGCCACGGCATAATGCAATGTGTCTGGTCCGTGTGTGTGTGTGTGTGTGTGTGTGTGTGTGTTTGTATGCATGTGTGTGTGTGTGTGTGTGTGTGTTTGAGGCGAATGTGTGTGTGTGTGTGTGCGTGTGTGTGTGTGTGTGTGTTTAAGGGGGGATGTATGTGTGTTTGTGTGGTGTGTGTGTGTGTGCGTGTGTGTGTGTGTGTGTGTGGCTATTTACATCCCCTTCTAGCCAGCCTGTCACATCCAATTAATTATTCAGCATCAGGGTGACAAAAATGATTAAATAAGCTCAAATATCTTGGCATGCGCGCCATCAAATGTCAATGGCGGCCCCCCTGCCCTTTCAGAGGGCGCCGAGAGATCATTCCTCAGATGAGAGGGGGGCCGCCGTGGAGACATCCGAGAGACCCCCCACCACCCCCCCCCACCCACCACCCTGCCAACCCCCCCTCATGAGCACTGACACCAATCTAAACGCTCATCATAAGGCCCGCTGAGGCCCAGCCAAAAAGACAACACGGCTGGGAGGAGGGTGTGTGTGTGGGAGAAGGGTGTGTGTGTGTGTGTGGGAGGAGGGTGTGTGTGTGTGTGTTCGTGTTTGCCCCTATGAGTGTATTTACATTTGCTGCTGCTGTGTGGACATACATGTGGGGTGTGTCTGAGTGTGTGTGTGTGTGTGTGTGTGTGTGTGTGTGTGTGTGTGTGTATGTGTATGTGTGTGTGTGTGTATATGTGTGTTTTACCCCAATGACTGTATTTGCATTCATTGCTCATGTATGTGTGTGTACCTGTACGCATACAAGATAACATCTAACTGTACATTTGCTGCTGCTGTGTGGACATACATGTGGGGTGTGTGTGTGTATGTGTGCGTGCTTTACTCCATGAGTATATTTATATTTGCTGCTGCTGTGTGAACATATATGTAGGATGTGTGTGTATGTGTGTGTTTTACCCCTATGAGTGTATTTACATTTGCTGCTGTGTATGTATGCGTGTGTACCTGTATTTCTACGCATACAAATCTAACTGTATGTAACTCTGACTTTGTCAACTTCTGTGCGTTTGTGTGTGGGTGTGTGGGTGTGTGTACATAAGGGTTGCTCCTGTTTTATGTGTCTATATGTTTTTCCCTGGGTACCTGCATATCCATGTTGTGCATGTGCATATACTTAAGTTTGTCTGTGTGTACATTTGTGTTTGCACTGTATGCATAGGGATGGAAGTCTATCTGTTTTATGCATGCACTGCCTTGTTCTGCAACCTTACCCCTTTCCCTCACTACTATGATCATAAATGCTTGATCTCCCATGCAAACGTCTGAATCCTTTGTTTGTGAAGAAGCAGCTTTTTAAATGATGGCCTTTTGTGTCTGTGAATCAGAACAATCCTTTTTGGATCTGGACCAAACCCGTAATGAGGTGCAGCATCCAATCCACCCCCCACACTTACACCCCTCCACCCCCAAACCTTCTTTCACCTCTCCCATCCCATCTGATCTGCTTCCCCTCAGTGCTTCAAAACATCTCCACACACACACACACACACACACACACGCACACACGCACACACGCACACACGCACACACGCACACACGCACACACGCGCACACACACACGCACACACGCACACACGCACACACGCACACACGCACACACGCACATACGCACATACGCACATACGCACACGCACACGCACACATACGCACACGCACACGCACACATACGCACACGCACAAACACACACACACACAGTGCTCCAAAAACATCTCTGCTCAGGCTGTCAGGCCAATTAGTGAACCAGGACAAGCCCCAACCTCAGCACCGACTGAGCCCTGATTCGCCCTGCCGTTCGGCTCATATGATTAAGGACACCGAATTAGAAATCCAAGACAGGGCTCTCTGTGTAAGACACACACACACAAACACAGACATGCAGGCACAGGCTTAAACACACACCCATGCGCGTACACACACACACACACACACACACACACAGCCAAACACACACACACACCCTCCATCTTCACACACCCATGCACACACAGATACTGCGCTGATCTCCTTGAAGAACGATTTACGACATAATGACCCTTGATTAAGACCATGATTTAAAACCCTGCTTCTCACAAACAAAGGATCAAGTCATTCAGATGTTTGCACTGGAGATCAAACTATCAGGGGTGGGTACTCAAGAGGATGAGTAGAACGGGGGGGGCAGATGGGTGGGGGTGAGGGGGGGATGCTACCAGGCCAACCAGTTGTTGATCTGTTGTCTTTTCTCAGGGGTCATCCACATTAAAACGTTTTTTGGTCAAAAGGGTGAAGTTTTTATTTTGTTTTGGCCCTTCATCCACACGGCACCAGCGTTTGGATGGCCGAAAATTGTGCTTTTCGAAAAGGGGTTCCAGAGTGTAAAAATCTAACAACACCATCGTTGCATTGTCAGCTAGACAAGCAAACCACAGCTTTTTGAAAACAATGACATCACCGCGTCTTCATCTTCACGTGCACATCTTACAACAACTTTTACAAACGGGTTGTTGGCAAATAAATTGTGGTTTATTTTTCCCGGGAATGTAAACTGACTGTTCTGCAATTGTCTGTATCCTTTGCCATTAAACAGGCTATATGGCTAGTATGGTAGGCTTTAACAAAGAAGTGATTTTTTTTCAACCCGCAAAAAAAAAAAAAAAAAAAAAAAATCCAGGAGCATTGTCGCGTGGACAAGCTCTTAGTCTACACAGCTGACCTGAGCTTTTATTTAGGCTGTGTTTTCTATAACTCAGTCACATTTTCAGTTTACTTAGCTTATGTACCCACATCTACACCACCCTGATGGCACATGAGTGCCTGGGGCTAAGCAGCAATGAATGCTGGGATACTGCAGCAGAGGAAGTCCACCATTTTAGAGGCTCTGGGCCCATGTGAAGTCAAACACTGGAGCACTGTTCTAACCAGTTAAGATTATTGGCGTAGCCACTAATGTCAATGTGTGGAGTGAAATGGGAGAGAGGTTGGGCAGAGTTTGAGTTTTCCACAGTGCAGTGAACTCTTCTGTGCTGAGTCTAGCAAGGTTAGCGTGTGTGTGCGTGTGTTTGTGTGTGGGTGGTTGGGGAGTGGTGAGCTAGGCAGCATCATGATTGACAGCGTATAGAAAATGTTTTCAGAGTCGACCTGTGTGTCATTGTTCACAAACGCACACACTGCCACACTGTGAAATTCCCATTTGCATGACAGAGTTGGGAATGCTTCGTGAAAAAAGAATAATAAGTGGTGGTATGCACGATCACTAACAACAGCCAGCACACTACAGTGGAAAAGTGACTGGCGGGTTTCCGATATTTCCACAAGAGGATTATAAAACACAGGTTGGATCAGTTACTGAAAAGTTTGTTTCTTCACCTTTAAAATAAGCTCAGCACCCAATTCATTTTCACCACCATTCTTTACTTTTTCTAAAATAACATGTTCAATGGTTCGTCTGAGCTTTTACATTGTTCCCTGTTGACAGAGTTGGGATATGACAACCTATGTCCTGTTTGTACATGGTTTAGAAACACAAACCTATGTAGGCCCACTCAAACTAAGCCTGTGGTATTTTTTTTGTAAACACATCCAAGGATGTGTGAAACAGAATGTTTTAGGTTTACTCGTTTTTCTGCTTTTTCTGGCATGTGGCAAGGGTTAGCTTCACTCATGTCCACTATGGCCTATAAATTTGTTTTTTAGAACATCTCTTGCCTAGAAGTCTAGACTATACTGTTACCGCTTCAT
>CM059283.1:25302526-25377526 GCA_030347295.1 Setipinna tenuifilis | reverse complement strand
ATATATTCTCAAAAGACACAAGATCCTTCATTTCATTGTAAAAACGAAAATCAATTAAAATTCTAGATTTGACTAAAGTCGTGAACACCAATGAAATGTTGTACCCTGAATTAGACTCTACTTTGTTTCTCCTGCTCACATAAGTAGCCATTTTGGCCTGACCAAGCAAAAAATTCAATAATTGACATTTGAACCTTAGTTTGCGGCAATATTTGAAACCGAAAATAAAGGTTTCCATTGAAAAACATTCATTGAAACAGTCAAATAATCTCTCTAGAAGAGAAAACAGAGGCTTCAGTCTCACACATTGCATGAAAGTATGGAAAATAGTTTCTCTTATTGTACAAAAAGGACACTGAGGACTTACACCAGGGTTTAAAACTGAGATAAAAGAATTAACTGCCACTGCCCCATGCAGAATCCTCCATTGTAAATCCCCACATTTCTTAGGTAATGGTGACTTGTGAAAAACTCGCCACTGAGGTTTAACCTGCTCAGTTATGTGCAGCACTGCACGCCAAGGTGTGTCAGTTCTTTTATCAAGAGATTGTCTGTTCAAGCTCATAACACACAGTTTGTACAATGCCTTTCCAGAGGTAAGGTTGTGACCAGGAAAAATTAGAGGCTCTGGCTTAAGTAAAATGCCTGAGGAGTCATTTACGTAAGCAGACACAGTAAAATTAGGTACAGGATCAGAGTCATTTGGATTAATCAAACCAGTGGAAAAATCAAATAGCACCCTCATTATATCATCTGTAAACAAACTCTTCCATTTTCTAAGAAGATTTGATATTACCCGGATAGACCTTACTCCTAGTTGTTTAGCTACTGCATCAGTATTCTGAAGCAATGGACCAGCTAAATTGAGTAGATCTGTCAGAGTCAGAACTTTAGCCCCACAGAGAACTTCTGTAAGGGCAGGAAAAGACTGTTCATGTGAGAGATCCAAGATGGAGCCATAGATCAGGGGCTCTTGCAGAAACCAAAAAAGAGATGTAAAGTTCAAAGTTCTCTCAATCTTTAAAAGACTCCATGCCTTAAAAAGGTTACGATAAAAAACAGGAAATTTGGTCATGTTCAGAGCGTTAGGATCCAACCAGAACAGAGTCTTGTCTAGGCCCAGCCCCTCAAAGGACTGGAGGATGGCACAAGCTGCAGCTTTCCAACTGCAGTCCACGGTTCCGTTAAGTAGCCTCTGTATAAACTGTAGGCGAAAAGCGGCTGTCCGACTCTGTAAGTGAACCAGCCCGTGCCCCCCTTCCTCTTTGGGTAAAAACAAAACACTCTGTGGAATCCAGTGGAGGCTATCCCAAAAGAAATTAACCAGTATTGACTGGATTTTTGAAAGTACATTCGCTGGGGGATCAACACATGCCATCCGGTGCCAGAGGGATGATGCTACCAAGTTGTTTATTATAAGCACTCGCCCTCTGTAAGACAGTTTTTTCATTAAAAAAGTCCATCTAGCAAGACGGCCCTTAGTTTTTTCAATAACTCCTTCAAAGTTTTTTTGCATGAAGTCATTACTTCCAATAAACACCCCCAGATATTTTAAACCATCTCTGGACCATGACAAGTCCCCAGGTAATTTGGGTGAACCATTGTTCCACTTCCCTATCAACAAAGCTACACTCTTACTCCAGTTAACTTTGGCAGAGGATAGAGTCTTAAAATCATTAAAAAGTCCCAACATGGCATCTACATCCCTCTGGCTCTTAACAAGAATGGCCACATCATCAGCATAGGCTGATAGTTTAAAAGTAAAAGTACAATTTTGAATCATTACACCTTCAACATTGTTTCTCAGCTGAATCAAAAGTGGCTCTATCGCCAAGGAATATAACATTCCAGACAAGGGGCAACCTTGTCTGATGCCTCTAAAAACCTTAAAAGGGGCACACAAGTCACCATTAACCTTTAATATACTTTCAATGTCACGATATAAAACTCTAAGATAGTTAATAAAAACAGAGTTAAACCCAAATGCAGCCAAAACATTCCACAAATAATTGTGTTCCACTCTGTCAAAAGCTTTCTCTTGATCAACTGAGACAAGACCAAAATCTAAATTTGTACGCTTTCCAATGTCCACAATATCTCTAATAAAGCAAATGTTATCATAAATTAACCTACCTGGCACACAGTAGGTCTGGTCAGGATGAATGACCTCTTCCACAACTTTACTAAGCCTATTGGCCAGAACTTTGGAGAGCAACCGGTATTCTAGACATAGGACTGAGACAGGTCTCCATGATCTGATGTCACTTAAATCACCCTTTTTCGGTAACAGCGTTATGACAGCTCTCCGACAACTGTATGGCAGCCGGCCACTGGTCAAACTGTCGTTCAGCACCTCCAGCAAGTCTGCGCCTATTTCAGGCCAGAAAACTTTGTAGAGCTCAACCGGTAGACCATCGATCCCCGGTGCCTTGCCCCCCTCCATGCTTTGGAGGGCTGTAGACAAGTCTTCAAGGGTTATCACCCTTCCAAGGACCGTATTTGCCGTGCTGGAAACCTGGGGTAGATTCTTCAGAAACACATTGTCAGGAGCCTTCTCAAAAGAGATCTCACTCTTGTATAAGTCCTCAAAGAAACACCGTGCTCGCTTACAAATGCCTTTTTGGTCTGACAGAAGTGTGCCATCTTCAGAGCGCAAGGCTTGTATCAGCCTTTTTTGCCCATTTTTCTTTTCTAAATTAAAAAAGAATTTGGTGGGTGCATCCATAAGTTCAATGGACTGAAAACGTGACCTGACCAGAGCTCCTTGAGCCTTGACCCCCAATAACTCAGCCAATGAGTTCTTTTTTGCCTTTAGTTTCCCCATTAAGTTACCCGTAGTATCTGATAGCCCTTGAAGAGTTAGTATGTCATTTTCTAAAATTTTCATTCTGTGGGAGATGTCTCTCGTGACATTGAAACTATACTGTTGGCACAACATTTTTATTTGTACTTTTACATAGTCCCACCACTGTTGTATGGATCTAAACAAAGACTTAGTAGTCTTACACTGACTCCAAAAAAACCTAAAAACATCTCTAAAATGATTATCTTGCAATAAACTACTATTAAAATGCCAGTAGGCACTCTTTGGTTTAAAAGTGCTTATAAAAATATTGCATGTTACCATACAGTGATCAGAAAAACCCACTGGTACAATATTGCAGCTTCTAACAAAGTTGAGCTGATGCTTGAGCCCATAAAACCTATCTAATCTTGCCAAAGACAGCATCTTATTATAGGAGTGGACCCAAGTATACTGCCTCTGGGTTAAATGGAAATTTCTCCAAATATCTGCAAGATTGTGCAATCTTAACATCTCAACTAATTTCCTGCGAGAAGGCATGTGAGGCTCTATGTGATTACGATCCATGCCATCTTCAGTGCAGTTAAAATCACCCCCAATGAGTAAAATGTCTTCAGAATCACAATTCTTCAGAACACTATCCAGTGTCTGAAGAAATAGCATGCGCTCTGTGGCATCAGTTGGTGCATAAACACAAACTAGCACAAGAGGCCTGCTTTCATAAATGGCTCTTACTTTTAAAAGCCGGCCTTTGATGACTTCGTTAACTTCATAAGAGACTGGAATAAAATTATGGCTAAATAGAATACCGACACCCCCACTTCTTGAGGTGTTGTGACTTAAAATGGCCACACCAGTGAACTCACTTGCCCAGTCAGCACAGTTACTTGAATCTGTATGAGTTTCTTGAACAAAAGCAACATCAATTTTCTTTTGTTTAAAAGTTTCAAAAACAACAGCTCTCTTATTACATTCTCTTGCTCCATTTAAGTTTAATGTAGCAATTAAAATTTCACACATAAGGAAATGTATAAAATGAAACTTAAAGAGCATGACGATTATAACCAACGAGGAAATTGCCACTAAACGTCAGCGTCTCTAATATCTAACAGATTCTTTAACTTAGTCCGTATCTTTCTTAGACGGAAAACCTCCAGATCAGTAAAGCCTCCTTCAGACATAAACAGCCTTGTCTTTTCAATAAACTGTTCGACATCAGGAAAATAACAATCAACTTGGACTTTTCTAGCGTGCTTAGTTTTGCTCAAAAAACTCTTGATGTCCTCGACACTATAGGACTGTTCGGAGAAACCACTTGTGCGTACACTACAGGTAACGCTACAGTCAGACGCATAATCGCTCTCACTTTCAGCATCAGACATTTCAACCGAGGTTGAAGGGTTTTTCTTCTTTGCCTTTGTATTAGACCGGGAGCGCCCCCTTTTTTTTGATGGCGTTTTAAATACGCCTTCGGCTTCTACAGAGGGATTCTGTTCACCAATGACTTCATTAAAAATCTGCTCAGCTAAGTCCGTATAACTGACCTGCGAGTCTGTTATGTCAGGATCAGAACTATGGTCTATTGAGCCAGCAACCTCTGGTATCTCGGCCTGAAGCGCTGTCACTGCTTCTTCTTGTATTGCGCCTACCCCACCATCCTCTCCATTTGAAGTTATTTCACCATTATTTCCCTGTGCTTCCTGAGACTGTTCGTCACTGCGGATTCCCACTTCCGAGTTTAAATTCTCTCTTTTTTTTTTTCTTGGACAACTTCGCACCAGGTGTCCCAGCTGACCACATCCAAAACACTTATTGTTTGTGGTTACATAAATCATATAATTAAAGTCGTCCACTTTTATGTTCAGGGAAAGCTCTAGTTCTTCCTTATCCTTCAAAATTATGTAGGCACAACGTCGGAAGGAGACTACGCGCTTTAAACGCGAATTTTTAGTTGCCATCGGTATCCTTTTCAGTGGAGAAACTAGTTTACCGTAGCGTGAAAGGGCTTTTGTAAGGACATCATTTCTAATGAACGGGGGGACATTAGAGAGAGTTACCTTCTTTGACGGGCTAGACAAAGGCAAAACAGGGATGAATAACCCATCGACAACTAAACCTGATTCCACCATGTCATCTACTAACCCCACCGATTCAAGGAACAAAACCACTGCACTATTCATGCGAGACGCAGATACAATTTTTTCATCACCAATTACATCCCCAATAGCTAAGCAGATTGTTTCAACCGATAACGAAGAAATTAACTTAATACCATGCCTCCTTGTGAGGAAGCAAAAACGCTCCTCGTCTGTACCTTCAGCAGCCATACTTCCAAGCTGGAAAGCAGACGCCTAGGTAACCACGCAAACCTCAACACACTACAAACAACAACGAAAAGACACAAACACAAAACGACATACAAAGATACAAAAAGATAGAAAAGATAGAAAAAAAGTTTTTAGGCACAGAGACCACAAACTTCCAGCATTCGCTCCCAAACGCTCAAGCTCCGCCCACTCGCACTACACACGCGCAACGAGAGAGAGAGAGAGAGAGAGAGAGAAAAAGAGTGTGTGTGTGTGTGTGTGTGTGTGTGTGTGTGTGTGTGTGTGTGTGTGTGTGTGTGTGTGTGTGTGTGTGTGTGTGTGTGTGTGTGTGTGTGTAAAGGGGGTGGGGGGGTGGGAATTAAACAGAATAGGACATGCTTTTCTTATATTCTTCACTCCATCCATTCTTAAAACCAAAAACCAGTGACCAAAAGTCAACTGAGAGCAAGATCACCCTCTTAATATCTGACCGAAAAACCACACAGTTTCCTGCACTCTGACAGAAGACAAAAAACTAGCTGGTCTCTTTCACCCTTGCAAACTTCCTCCTTGGACCCCGCTCAGTGGGTTCCGGGGATTCTGTGATTCTAATTCTAAGATCAATGGTTCCAGGCTGTGACTGCATGTGAGGAGGGAGGAAGGGGGCCAGGGCGGTAGGGGGATGGGGGGGGGTCCCAAGGAGCAGGCAAACCTACCTCTTGGCACTGGTGGAGAGTTTGGCAGCGGTCTTGCTGGAGATCTTGGCCTCCTTCTTCTTTGGCTGGGACTGATCCCGCTCCCGCTCCGGAGGCTGCTCGGCCGGGGCCGTCTCTCTCTGCTCGGCGTCCGAGCTGCCGCCGCTGGTGTTGGGGCTGTCATCCAGCCTTTGTTGCACCTCACTGGACATCCTGGTGTGTGTGGAGGAGGGAGGAAGAGGAAGGAGGGAGGAGGAGGAAGGAGGAAGGAGGAAGAGGAGGAGGAGGGGGAGGAAGGGAAAGAGTCGAAAAAAATTAGTGACAGTAGAACAAGGACACAAGGAAGAAAGCAGAGGAGGGAACAGAAGAAGACATTAACAAAAAGCAAGTGAGACAAAAAAGGAAAAGAGAGAGAGGAGACAGGGAGGTTAACAAGAGAGAGAAGCCAGGCTGACTGACAGGCAGACAGACAGGCAGAAAGACAGACGGACAGACAGACAGAGACAGACATTTGGTGCGACTGGGAAATCTCCTTGGAATGAGTCATTTCCTATTCTTCTTCTGTGACTCTTGTTGGTATTTTAAGCTTTAGTCCCTTATTGTAGCTATAAAGTCCCTTTTTCCTACATCATGGACAGAGCTCTGCAGACACTAGGACATTCAAGATGAGATATTATTGCCTTCAAGGGCTTTTTAAAGGTCATAATCATGAGGCGAGTAATGTTTCCTGAGGGAGTCCATCACGCACAAGCTCTGTCCATAATCAAGGCTTTCCTACAAGGTCGCGCTGGGTGAAATTCAATTTCCCATCAGAGTGTTAAGAGCTTCAAGGTGACGAAGGTTCATTCATTCTCAAAGTGAAATGAGGATGACGGGGCCAGACGGTGGATTTGTTTTCTGTGCCAGCCAGAAACTACAAAGACAGAGTGAAAGCATGGGCTCCTTGGGCAGGTGTAAAGAAAGACTAGGGGTTATACTTAACGCAGAAAGGCTGGATAAGGACACAACTCGGGTTTCTGACCCGAGAGGCGTCCCCAGCCAAAGGCCGACGAGCATCGGTGTAGACATACACTTGCATCGAATTACACCCCAGCGTTTTTTGCATGTCACTTGCTTCATGACAGTTCAGTGAGAAGACTCATGCGGTTGTTTTACTCTCTCGTAAGAGATGCCAGTTGATAACTGTGTGAATGGAATGCCGAGAGAAATCTCTGCATAAGAGCCACATTGCATCATAACTTCTTATTATTCGTAACACGAGATTACAACAAATTGAGAAATATGACAGATCACACAATTGCACTTCACTGTAACCTGCAATCCATGGCAAAGCACTGAAATTCAATCGCTGCGAGCAGCCAGTCCATCCTCTCAGGGATATTAAACAACAAATGGAATTATTTCAGGGAAGTCCAGGCTATTGGGCCACAGTGAAAAAGGTCAGTAAATATATTGAATTAAACCTCTAATAAAATACCCTTGTTTTGTGCCTTATAACCTTATTTTGAAGATCCAATAGATAACTAATAAAACCTTTCAGGTTTAAGGAGGTAACAGTAAAATGTACCTAGTGATGGTTAAAACTCAAACTAAATTGCAAGAAAAGCTAAGTCTACAATAACATAAGGTGAATTCAATAATGATTTGTATCTTTTCAGTCTATTAAATGTGCAGGTGAAAATTGCACACATTTAAGATGCCCACCGGAGCCATAAAATCGCCATCTAACTACATTAAACAGATGACATAGTCGATTCAGATTACTCGTGGTGATCGTTGTTATTAGTCACAAAGAGAAAACTCAGATAGCCTACTATTAAATGTGAGAAAATGTTCAGAGAATGACATCATGAATCGGGTCGTCTTGTTATAAAGAGATATTATGCGTAGGTTATCGAGTTCCTGTGCCAAATTGATTAGGTAATCCTATTTATCATGTCATTTGAAAAGAAAGGGGGAGAGAGGGAAAATCCCTCGATGTGAGCGGCATAGCTCTGTGCTCTATGCTGTATAAATATTTCGTCTCACTTGTCACGCGGAACTGTCAAAATACTCGCTGCCATGGAAGGTCAGCGCGCGGAGCAGAGAAGCCCCACGAATTGTGACGGAGATAATTGAAGAGGCCTTGAATGTATTCGTCGGAGAACTCGCCTGTCGGTCGGGATTGTTTTCACGGAGGCAGCTACCCCCCTCATCGTCAGCAAAGGTCTTGTAATCAACTAATCTCCCCGGCACAGTACCATCAAAGCCCACGTTAATGTCTAAATACGATACGCTGCTGGTAGGAAGAAAACTGTGCGAAAACTGTATCGGCACAAAAGACAAGAGAACACCCCACCACCCAGTCGAAGAAACCCCATGGATTCAGTGTGCATTTACGGCTTACTTTAGGCTGGCTAAGATCCAAAACGCCAAAACACTACCGAGCTTACCTGTCAAGAGCTGCCGACAGCTATATGAAATCTCTGTGATCAACTCCGAAATATGTGCTCAGCTATGACTGCAGGTCCGCTCGCTGTCGCTCTCTTTCGCTGATATCTCCGAGCAATTCTCAGGCAACCGGACCGCCTCCGAGCGCGCTCTTAAGCACCGTCTCCACGGGTGCGCGCACGAAGTGTGTGTGTGTGTGTGTGTGTGTGTGTGTGTGTGCGTGCGTGCGCCAAAATATGGGTGTAGAAGAGGGTCGGATGGAGCTTGTAGGCTAAACCAAACGGAAAAAGCTATGGTAATTTGCTCAAATTGCGGACGCATGAAACTAGGTGAACAGCTCAGCTGCAGTCAGTCAGCTACGTCAGTTTTTCAGAACAAAAACTGATTTCTTTGATCTATCTTTTCATTTTGAGGGCACCGCAACAAAGAGATAACATTTTCATAAATGTCTCAATTAAAGACTATAATGATTTGGTTTAAAGAAGGAGAATCATGTAACTATCTCATAGCCTAACAGATACTACACATATTAAGGACTAAAGACTTCGACCTATGTGAGGAATTGCATTTCTGGAAGTTATATGCCTGAGATGTCTGAATGTAAAATCATTTCTATCAGTAGCCGTATTTGTGCTTATTTTGGATTTAAAGTTGAAAATTATGTTACATTTAACTTCATAAGGACATGAATTTTCACAACAGCCTGTTATGTTTCATTTCTAAGAGAGGTGACTGGCTTAAATTTGAGGCAACACAAATCTCTTGAAGATGATTTGCAGGCTATCTGTTTAGACTCCAGAATATTGTCCACAAGAGGGTGTCAGCATTCACACCTGTGTAGGCTATAAAATGAATTACAAATATAAAAACATTTCCCAACAGACGAGGCTATGCTACAGGAACACATTCTTAAGGATGTGTACCGCACTTTCATATTTATATCCATTCTGTCTCGTCTTGTCAGACATTTAGCCTATTATTGTTCCAGCATCATGTCCTAAAGCAGACCTGAGCACTGCTTATAGTGGCCTATGTCTTTGGACTGTGAATCTACTGAACTAGAAATAGAATAGAATGCAATACAGTAGAATAGAATAGAACATGGAACCGAATATAGCCTACTTTGATTATCTAAAACACGTGTTTTTTCTCATACTTTAAAACTTTGTTTAGCTTCACATAACTCATACCAACACTTTGCTATCAGCTCACCCACCCTGAAAAAAATGTTTGTTATCTACAAACATAAAACTAGACCTAAACAACGATTAGAAAACATGCATGGTTTAACATAAGTAAACTCTCTTGTGTTGCTTTACTGGTTATAAAAGCATGCGGTTGAAGGACTGCAGGGCAAGGTGACATCATCTTGCAGCCGACTGGAAGAGAAGTGAGAAAAAATGCGTCAGAAAATGCACTAGGAGTTTGCATGTTATATACATGCACAAAAGCTACACAATACACCCAAGTAAAGAATCTTTTAAAAACTCATTCACAGTCCCCTTTAAATATTGAGCGGTCCATTTTGTTTTCAAGACAGGCTACAAATGAGATCGTCTGACTGCATTTACGCTAGTCACACTTGCGGAACCTTTCATTGTTACCATGAGGTTTCTGTACCATACAGGATTCGGCGTACCTACTTCCGTATGTTCTCACGCACGACCATCGCAAGCTCCCGCAAATTCATGTACTAGGGAGGCCGGTGATCTTTGAAAACATACTCGTATTAACTGGAGTTTAGTGTTTTGTTTCACATCAATCATGGAAACAATTTTGGAACAGCAACGCAGATATCATGAGGAAATAGAGAGGCTGATGGACGCCAAAACGAAGGAGATGCTACATAAGAAAACGACGGTATGCTAACGTATTAGCTGGTTAACATTACCTTGTTACCCACTAAGCTATGTTAGTGATTGAATGAAATGTTTTTAGCATACGTAGCTAGCATCAATGCAATTTTGCTGTTGATAAACGTAAAGGCTGAGGATTATAAAGTAACATTGCAACTCACTTTTCCCCAACAGCTAAGAGATCAAATAAATTCTGATCACCGAACCAGAGCTATGTTGGATGTAAGTAAAGTCTTCATGATTACAATAGATGTTTGTAAATTACAGTCACCGTAGGATTCCACTGTTAAAAATAACAAATGGTAATGTTTCCTGCATACCCTCTTTTTGTTTGTAGAGATATATGGAAGTCTGTGGAAATCTAAGGGATTCTTACGAGGATAAAGACGGGTGAGTTGACAGGATGCATTGTTCGACAGGATCATACACTGCTCACAAAAAGTTAGGGATGTTGGGGTTTCGGGTAAAATTTATGGAAAATGTCAAAAGTTTACGGTGGCATTAAATCATTAAAGTAGGGCAAAAAGTCCCGAAACATTCAACCGTTTGACATGTGTATTTAAAAGTTTAGAGAAGGTCACATTTAAGTTCATATGTAAAGTTTATAGTGCATTTTCGGTTCATCCTGAAATGTTACCTTCAAACAATAAATAAAGATGCGAGAATTACCATTGCATGCTTGTACTTAAATGCCCTACTTTCATTATCTAATACAACTTTTGACATTTTCCATAAATTTCTCCTGAAAGCCAAATAGCCCTAACTTTTGGTGAGTAGTGTAGTACCTTCGATATATTCTATATAGTGGAGAAATCATTTGAAATATTTGGAGGGGAAGTGTTGAGGATTTCTGGAAAGCACTTCTTAATCAGTGTGTCTAATCACGTCTTTTCTCTTGCCTTTCTAGTATGAGGAAGGACGAGCTCAACGCCATCTCTGGTCCAAATGAGTTTGCGGAGTTCTACAATCGCCTGAAACAGATTAAGGAGTTCCATCGAAAACACCCGAATGAGGTGAGATTAGGAACAAGCAGATCCATGCATGTTTGAAAATTAGTGTGTACATGTTTCTCATGCATACATTTCTTTATTTTAGATCTGTGTCCCCATGTCTGTGGAGTTTGAAGAGTTAATGAAGGCCAGGGACAATCCCAGCGAGGAGGCACAGAGTAAGGCAACACTAACACACCTGTAAATACATATGTAGGGCACATTTCAAGTCACCACTGTGAGTTGTATATTTTGGAGTTGAAAGAAGATCAAGTTTGACTACAGTAAGATATGCCTCTTTTTGCTTAACCTGTGTCAACCTTGTAATGAAAGGCTCCGTTAGTGTTTTGCATAGAAAATTTGGAGAAGCTGGTGCAAGTGCAACCGGTCCCTGTAGGAAAAAGAACTGCGTATATTGCATTCAAATGCATTCATCTGGTGTTGAATAATCAGGGCCAAATTGAGACATAATATACTATAGTATTTTTGTAACCATTCCGTGATCAACACACAAGTGGCTAAGACATATTGAAAAAGGTTACTAAATGTTTTCAAAAATAGAAACTGATACTGATCTGCTAGTGTATTACAAGTTTATTATTTATTTGATTTTCCTAAGTGTTTAGTTGCACACTCACTGTGCTGGGACAGTGCAGGTCGGTTTAGCATGACAACCTTGCAAAACAGAAGATGTTGGCCAACTGAAAAATATGAGCATGTACAGCACACCATACTTAGTTTGGACTCCTTTTGCCTGAATTACTGCAGCAATAGGGCATGGCATGGAGTCGATTAGTCTTTGGCACTGCTAAGGTGTTATAAGAGCCCAGGATGCTCTGATGGTGGCCTTCACCTCTTCTGCATTGTTGGGTCTGGCGTATCGAATCTTCCTCTTCACAATACCCCATAGATATTCTATGGTGTTATGGTCAGGCAAGTTTGCTGGCCAATTTAGAACAGGGATACCATGGTCCTTAAACCAGGTATTGGTAGCTTTGACACTGAGTGCAGGTGCCAAGTCCTGTTGGAAAATTAAATCTGCATTTCCATAAAGTTGGTTAGCAGCAGGAAGCATTAAGTGCTCTAAAACTTTCTGCTTGGATTCAGTGCCTCTCCTCTCTTCCTCCAGACTGTGAAACCTTGATTTTTCCAAAGGACATTCTTTCATTTTTTTTTTCAAATTTACTTTTATCAGAGAACATAACTTTGAACCACTCAGCAGCAGTCCAGTCCTATTTGTCTTTAGCCCAGGTGAGACGCTGTCTCTTGTTCAAGAGCTGCTTGACACAAGGACTGCGACAGCTGAAACCCATGTCTTGCATATGTTTATGTGTAGTGGTTCTTGAAGCACTGACTCCAACTGCAGTCCATTCTTTGTGAATCTCCCCCACATTTTTGAATGGGTTTTGTTCACCATCCTCTCCAGAGTGCAGTTATCCATATTGCTTTTACACTTTTTTTCTTCCACATCTTTCCTTCCCTTTGCATCTCTATTAATGTGCTGGGACACAGAGCTCTGTGAACAGCCAGCCTCTTTAGCAATGACCTTTTGTGTCTTGCCCTCCTTGTGCAAGGTGTCAATGGTTGTGTTTTGGACAACTGTGAGGTCAGCAGTCTTTTCCATGAGTGTGTAGCCTACAGAACTAGACTGAGAGACCATTTAAAAGCCTTTGCAGGTGTTTTGAGTTAATTAGCTGGTTAGAGTGTGGCGCCAGGTGTCTTCAATATTGAACCTTTCCACAATATTCCAATTTTGTGAGATACTCAATTTTGGGTTTTAATTAGTTGTCAGTTAATCATTAATATTAAAAGAAATAAACCCTTGAAACAAGTCTGTGTGAAATGAACGTATACAAATTTAACTTTTTTTGAAATGGAATTACTAAAATAACTAAACTTTCTCTTGATATTCTAAACCAGCACCTGTATACTAAAATTTTCTATTAAGTGAAGATATTGGTATTAAGCGATCTGTGACCATTTGAGCTAAAGATCATTTTGCTGACTGTGGTGTCTTCTTTAGATCTTGTGGAGTTTACTGATGAAGAGGGATATGGCCGTTACTTGGACCTGCATGATTGCTACCTGAAGTACATCAATCTAAAGGGTGCAGAGGTAGGCTCATGGTTTATGTCTCTATGTAAGCTTTGTTTATTTAGCTAACCTCCGTACCATAGATTTGCTGATTTTATACTGATATGGAATATCAGTCTGATACTGACTCAGACAGTTGGAGTGGTTATCATGGATAAATCCTGCCCATTTTACTAGAAGAAGGGCCAACAGAGCATAGAAGGTATTGAAAATAAAGCTTTCAGTGTTTTGGAGTGATTTCACCTTTGCTCTGTCAATGTGTTGCGAAACATTCATAAAGCAGCAATGGTATCAGATTGGTACTGATGGGCATTTTCCCCTCCCTTTCTATCAGAAACTGGACTACCTGTCCTATCTGTCCTCATTCGATCAGCTGTTTGACATCTCCAAAGACAGGAAAAATGCAGAGTACAAAAGGTGGGTACAAATCTTAATGCATTTCTGTCTGAGTGTAACTGTTGTTTCTAAGTAACGCTTGGTGCAGGTTACCTTTTGGAAAAAAGCCAAAGTAAAACGGAATTAATAAGCAACATGTCTCAAAGGCAATTACAGCTGGTACAATCGCTTAATAATGTCATATATTTAAAGTCTTCACTTTAATTTCATTTACATCAAGAAATGGCACTGTCAATTTCTGTCTACGTGTTGGTAGACGAAAGTGTAAGTAGAAAGCTGAATGGGAACACCTGTGTGCTGAAAGGGTCTCGAATGCTCTGGCCTCATCAGGTATCTGGAGATGCTGCTGGAGTATCTGCAGGAGTACACAGACCGCGTGAAACCCCTCCTGGACCAGAACGAGCTGTACGGAAAAATCCTTCTGGAGTTTGAGAAGAAGTGGGAGGGTGGCACCTTTCCAGGATGGCCGGTGAGTGTGAATGTGTCCAGTATGAAACTATTAGAACATAAATTGTGAGTTGTATAACACACAGTTGGGATTCCTTTTAAGTTAGTTTGGGTTTCCTCTGAAGTTCGAAGAGAGGATGTTTCATAGAATTTCTCATGTTGATTTTGGATGTTTGTAGTCTTTTATAATGTGATTACTTCACAAAGTAGAAGTACTGTCTGTTGAGTTACTCCTTTCACATTGCTTGTGCTGAGGTGACCCTGTGATTTCGACCGCGGTAAAATAGCGGGGTTCCAGTGTGAACATGTCTGTTTGTTGTAGCACTAAAGTGTGTGTGTTTGTCCTTGTATTTGTCCTCTGCACATCAGAAAGAGACAAGCAGTGCTTTAACCCACGCTGGAGCTCACTTGGACCTTTCTGCCTTCTCTTCCTGGGAGGTAGGATTCTATTTGTGTTCAGCAGCCTTGCAGTGCACACATGCTTGTATTACATAACAATTGTAAGACTTTAAAACTAAGGGAAACTGTTAAGGCTTACATAGTCATAAGATGATTGTCCACTAACTAAGGTTTATGTAGCTGCTCTAATGTAGCACTATACAGTATGTAAAAGTGACTGTTTTGGAAGTTTTTCTTTTGATTAGGAAATGGTGTGCCCAACATAACTTGGTAGACTCTGCTTTTGTGCAGATTTTCCTAACTGCATAGCCTAATTCATTTTATGTTTGAAAAATGTAGTCCGTGTAACATCGTAGGAATTTCGCTCTGGAATGCCCTTGTTTTTAAAAATGACGACAGCTCCAGTGCAGTGCATTTCCCCCAGCGTCAGCACAAATGAGCGAGGTGTGATCTGCCATATGTTAATCCTGAGACCCATCTGCTACCGCCGTGCCTCACTGTTTGACTCTGTGTCTCCGCAGGAGCTGGCCTCTCTGGGGCTGGACAGGCTCAAGTCTGCCCTCATGGCCCTGGGACTAAAGTGTGGAGGGTAAGTACAGCTCTTGGGTGTTGGAAAAATAATCTGTTGGTTGTCAATGTGTTTTTTTTTTTCACGTTTGGGAATAGTAATTGTAATGGCATGTTCTGAGATACAGAAATGTGGTGCACAGCATATTTGTTAAGTACAACTGAAGTTCTTGTGTTTTGGGAAAAATAGGCTATTTGTTCCCTCTGTATGGATGTGTGGGGTTTTTTTTTGTTTGGTTTTATTTTTTGTCTGTGTATCAGAATAGCAGATGTACCTTTTTAATCCTGCCATTCAAAAACAAATCAGATTCGGTGCTGTGGTTAATCTTTACATTATCAGAACCTTTAGTATGTGTTTTTGTGATAATAAATCATATGGAGGGAATTATATCCCTAGAATGTTTTCTTAAGAGACCCAAAGTCTAACTATCCTGCCGTTCGTGTAGCACTCTGGAGGAGCGAGCCCAGAGGCTGTTCAGCACTAAGGGCAAATCTATGGAGTCTCTGGACCCCTCCCTCTTCGCCAAGCACCCCAAGTCCAAAGGCCCCAAAAAGTAAGAACATGTCACTTTTTATTCAAACACCCAGGGACACAGTGCAGCCTGTATTAGAATGAGTGCATGATGCATTTTGTAACCTTGTGTTCCTTCTTTCTTTCCAGGGACACTGAAAGGAACAAAGAAATCGGTTTCCTAGAGGCTCAGATATATGAATATGTGGAGATTCTCGGGGTGAGTCAGTCTGAGCAAGTCATCGGCTGATAGAGGGCACTGTTATGGCTTTGTGTTATCCTGGAGATCAGTGCACCGCTGGTGCTCTGGATGCATGTTTACAGTCATACCACAGCAGTGTTGTGGTTCTTACAATTTACTGAATGGCAACGGCTCTCCCTGAGTTGTATCCGAAGAACACCATTTCTTATTTTAAATTGTAGTTATTGTGAAGTGTTTTGATAGCTGTATTTATAGAGGAATGAGATGACGCATTAAAAGTCTGTAATACGTCATGGTCGGTTTAGTGCTAATATAAGTCTGGGGGGCCTCAGGGGGTCAGTGTAAACATCTTTGCCACACTACAGCAAATGATTCATTCAGCCCTTACTGCTTCAGGGGGGATGATGTGCGCTTGTGTGTAACAGGGAAAGGGCTGAATTGATCATGTGTAATGCATCTGCAACATGATTTTTATAGTGGATGGGAATGACTAAAAATACCAACAGATATGATGTGGAAGTCTGGGTAAAGTGGGGGCAATAGGTTTGTTACCTCTGCCAAGGTGGTTATGTTTTTTGCTAGCCTTTATCTGTCTGTCTGTTTATTAGCAAAATGACCCAGTCATGAATGTATCACTCTGAAATTTTGACAGCATGTTGGTAGTCACAGACTCGAGGTGATACTTTTTTGGTGAAAATCGGTTGACCTAAAAAAAAAAAAATGTAATTTGTGAAGTTTTTTTTTTTTTAATTTGTGAATGAGCGCAGAGTTTAAAAGCTGTTGTGTAGCCCTTTCCTAAGCCTTGCCTATTTTGCTCTGCATTACAGTAGTACTACCATGAGGTGCTCATCACAGATGTGTATATGGGGATTATGTGATGTGTATGGGGCTAATGTGATGTGTGTTTCATGTGTGTGAACCACAGGAGCAGAGGCAGCTGACACACGAGAACGTCCAGAGGAAGCAGGCGCGGACCGGTGAGGAGCGTGACGAGGAGGACGAGGAGCAGCCCAGCGAGAGTGAGAGCGAAGACGAGGACAACGAGATCATCTACAACCCCAAGAACCTGCCCCTGGGCTGGGATGGCAAGGTAGGAGGAGCCTTGTGACCACATGATCATCATTGTTGCTATGGTGATGGAGATCCTGAAATTGTTTTGCTAGCGTGTGTGTAATGGTGTGTTCCATTTGGCTTTGGACCCAAGATTCAGATATTATATAAACACAGAAGAAATTCAATTTAATGCGTTCCATTTGGCAAGTAAGTTACTCTGGGTTCTTTGTCCAAGGTCTGAGATATTTGGTTGGATGCCCAAGAAATTGGACATTGTTTAAAATTCTGGCTTTAGTTATTGAAAAATTACTCAAACTGAGCACACAACGACAAGTGGAACTCACTATATCTATGAACAGGGAAGAGAGACGTTGTGATTTGAAATTCTTAACAAGTCCTCTTTCCTTGTCTGTTTGGCAGTATAGGATTTCAGCTGTTGTTGCATCTTGGGTAAACTGTGTTTGTTTGATCTAGCCCATACCATACTGGCTCTACAAGCTCCACGGCCTCAACATTAACTACAACTGTGAGATCTGTGGAAACTACACATACCGCGGACCAAAGGCTTTCCAGAGGCATTTTGCAGTAAGTCCTACCAACATGGTATCATCAAAGAACTGAACAGAATTGGCCATTAAAATCAAACAAACAAAACATTGCAGCAGTAATTATGTCAAGTTAGTTAGGAACGACATATAAAATTTAGACTACAAAGCCAACTCTCTTGTTGGCCAATAGCCGCTCTCCTTATCAAACACATGAATGGATGAATAGGTACATAGTAACAGATAAGAGACTGTTTCTGCAGCATTGTGTCTCTCATCTGGCTCAGGAGACCTGTGCCAAAACCAGTTGAAACTGTTCTAGATTTAGCCACTGTGCCCTTGGATCAGTGTGCTATTTTGTACCTGATATTGCTTTTGATCAGTGTGCTATTTTGTACCTGATATTGCTTTTGATCAGTGTGCTATTTTGTATTTTCTTTGTGAGTGAATGTTGCAGAAAACAAACACCAGCAAAAAAAAAATATCCTCAAATCCCTATGAGTCAGAGTATGGCCTACGGCTAATTCACATTTGTAGTCCCTCACAAATACAAACACAAAAACAAAACAAAGATATTTGATACCTTTGTTGCCTGCCTGCTAGGGATGTTGGATATATTCGTTTCTTTATGAAGTTAGATGCCTGGAAGGGGAAAAACAAACATTAAAACATGTCTTTGTAGTTTGTAGTGATTTAGTTTGGAAGCTCAAAATAATAGTGTATCTGATGTAAACGTTCCATGCAGTCAAACTGTGTTTTTGTTTGTGTGTTCCACTTAGGAGTGGCGTCATGCCCACGGCATGCGTTGCCTGGGCATCCCGAACACGGCCCACTTTGCCAACGTGACCCAGATTGAAGACGCCGTCTCATGTGAGTACCCCACCAGCATTTTGAGTGTTGGCCTAACACACCATTAAAAGGGTAGTTTGGGGCAGTGGTGGCCTGGTGGTTCAGGTAATGGACCCTAATGGTTACTGGAGGGTTGCAGGTTCAATTCCACCTGGTAAGGTAACAGACCTATGACCAGAGGGTTGGAGGTTCAAATTATTAACTGCCAGAAGTGCCAGTGAGGTGCCCTGTGCATGGTTCCACCCCCACACACTGCTCCACTGGCTCCATTGTCATGGATGGGTTAAATGCAGAGGCTGAATTTTGTTTTGTGAACTGTGTGCTGTGTAATCACAGTGACAAATGGGAATCACTTCAATTACTTCAAGCCTCAAGCTTAGACTGTTGTGTTGAAATTACTCTGTGATTTGTCTGGTCTTTCTCGCAGAGTCACAGAGAAGTGTACATAGTGGGTTATATCCTATGATTGTAATTCACACAAAAATACACCTGAAGTTATTTTCATTGTGTCTGTCAGCCAGTTTATGTTGGCAAGGGAAAGACTGTCCAGTATTCACAGCATACTGCTTGCTGGTGAAGTGTTGATTTCTGAAACGTCACTCAGAAATAGACACTGACTCCAGATAAACCCTGTCGATTGTGCCAAAAATATGCCTGTAGAGACAAGGAAAGTTTGTCGGTGAAGTAGCATATGACCGCTGATGGGGAAAAACCTACACAACCTGGCCAGTTTTGACCAATCACAGCTCCTATGGGTGGTGCTGCTCAACAAAAGTGATACATATTTGAAGGCTTACATCATGCTACATTGTAGGGTGCTTTGGATATGTAATGTAAATGTGAATGTAGGGACTACACAGTCCATACCTAGCCTGGTAAACCAGCCCCTCGCACTACACTTCATAAAAGGGTCTGGCTGTGCTGTACTGAGAAATGTTTTCTTCCTAGAGGTGTAGACTGAAGTTTAAATCAATTGGATCTGCCTTTACCCGATCACTAATGTCTGGTCGTGACAGATGCGATTAGCCAGGCTATAAGCCTGCTTGTGCACTACAGTTCAAATGTAGCACACAAAGTTGCTCTGTTTGCTGATTGGTTAGGCAAGATTCTGCATAAGAAAACCATGTCAACCCCATGTCAACATGGAATCCCAGCCAGACCATCTGTACAAAATGAAATGAAGTACGAGGGTGTGGTTTACCAGGCTACTGTATAGCTATGGTGCTTTTTCACAGAAACATAAATCAGTCTTTAGTCTTTGATATTTGCATTACTAAAACGTCTTTCTATCCCTTACTAACAGTGTGGGCCAAACTAAAGTCACAGAAGGCATCAGAGAGGTGGCAGCCAGACACAGAGGTTGGTGTTTCTCCTCTTTCATTGGTGTTTTTAATGTTGTGCGGAAAATTGAATAAAAATAGTCTTGGAGATATCTTATTGTGTTTAAAAATAGAATAAATTTTTTTTTGTAAGGTTTAAAGTGTGTGTCAGAAATGTGACTTGTTGTAAATGTATTGTTATATGGCTGAATTGTGTTATTGTATTGATTTGTGAAGTGGTATTGAATTTTGTGGGAAAAAAAGTCATAGGATTTAGATCGGGGGGAGGGGGAGTCAAGCCATACACTGTAGACATCGCACTAGTGAGAATTTGATCCAGCAGAAGCAATTGTGCCTGTAATGAGGTCATGTTATTAAATCTGTTGTGCCCGTCATGATCTCATTAACTGTGTTGATGCTCACAGGAGGAGTATGAGGACTCAAGTGGAAACGTGGTCAACAAGAAGACCTACGAGGATCTGAAGAGACAGGGGCTCCTGTAAAACAACCGGACGAGAAGAAAACAAGTGGACAGGAAGAGGCTCTTCTGTCGAGGCCAGCAAGGCAATATAACGCAGATAACGGGGAAAGAGAAGAAAAGCCTGTGAGGGTAAACAAAACCAGACATGGATGTGACAGACTCGCGCACGCACACACACACACACACACACACACACACACACTCGCACACAAAAATGTTTTTGTATCTAATGGATCATCTGCCTTATGGCAGCTGTCCATCATTTCCAAATGCCATTTTGTGTCCCCCACAAGCAAATTTCTGTGTTGTTTAAAGATATATTTCTGTTGTTTTTAACAATAAATAGTCCTTTTCATTCCTTCTCTGTAGCTCACTTAAGATGGGGAATGTGTTTTGTAAATGATGGGTTTGCTTCATCTAATAAATTTACTGTGATCTTTTTCATCATCTCGCCTTGATGTATTTATTTTTGTATTACTAACTCACTCTGATTAACTAAAGTCTATAGGTTCTACATTTTTCTGTGATGTATTTCATCAGGACAGCGCAATGAAGTCAGAACGATTCATGTGCCTGTTGGTGCTTTGAACCGTGTAACTTATTCATGGCAATACCGGTCAAATATAATTGATGTCAGTAATCTTGACAATCCATGAAAGCACCACAGTTTTCAATCTCAGTGATTTCGCAGTGATGTGCAACTCCCTGCAAAGTTGTCAACATGTCCTCTCCCATCATCAGGTCCTTGCTCGTGTCAGATGGTGTGTTTGTTCTTGTAATTGTCTGGGGATATCCTTCCCTGTAATAAAAACAGGACAGCCTGCCAAGCCATTTTGTACTGAAGGCAACTCTGCTCTGATGAGACACCACTGTTCCATCTCTGCGCTTTGTGCTTTGACATCGCTGCACTGACACTTGGTAAGACTCACTATAAAGTAAAAAATTATTCAGGCTTATGATTAAGGAGCAGATAGTATTGGCATTGTGTGTGTGTGTTTTGGGAAAAAAAAAACTTTATCTTTGAAGAAAATCTGCTTCCTAACATTTATGCTCGCGGGGGAGAACGTCCAAATTGGCTCGAAATAAAACCAAACTACTGGGCTATAGTTGTTTTTCATCAAGACTTTAGTCGTTAAAATGTGTTTGGACTGAAACAACTTGATTAAATGAAGCAGTGGCCATTGTCATTAGCTTCACAGACGCTCAAGTTGTTTGATGTGGCTGACCGTCCCCTGTGAGTGCTGTGCTTCACAAAATGGACACACTGCCAAGGCTTAGCTTCAGACTAAATGTCTTGGGGAATGTTTAACAAACAACCATGACGGCTAATTGCTCTGAGGTGTTCTAGGAAGTAAAGAACAGCAGTAAGACCAAGAATTATTTGGTGTCTTCCTGTAC
Organism: Setipinna tenuifilis; assembly: GCA_030347295.1. Taxonomy (NCBI): domain Eukaryota; kingdom Metazoa; phylum Chordata; class Actinopteri; order Clupeiformes; family Engraulidae; genus Setipinna; species Setipinna tenuifilis. The sequence goes on along the minus strand of CM059283.1, from coordinate 25,356,186 downwards.
TTGTCCAAAGTTCAAAAAGGGGAAAATTGTTAATTAAAGATAGGAGAGTAACTTTAATTAAAATTGTTTAATGGGTTTTTATCCTTTTTCACCTCTGGAACCTCTTAATGTCAAATTAAGAAAGGACATTAAGCCATAAATGTGGTTTCGTCTAATTCTGTATGTTGTGGTTTGTTGCTGTGTCTTGCAGGGTGTACATCAAAGTGAAGATGATTATGTTTCTTCTCAGTAAGCACCTCTTCATGTAACTCTATATTTAAAATCTCCTCTATGTTGGTTTATGAATAGATTACCATTCAACACATTTTAAGCCATTGTAACATCGGATTGTCTATGCAGCTCTTCTCTCTTTGAAAATGGCTGCAGGTTATGAGTCTTATCAGTTAGTCGGGGAAAAGGTATGTGTGCACAAAAATAACTTCACATATGTTAAAAAGATGTGTCAATCTGAGGCATCATTTTCTATCTAAGCCAACCAAAACACTGTGGTCAGCCAGGTATATCATCTATCTAGAATGGAAATTGCAGTCAAGTAGACAGCTGTAGAATACATTTTTGCTTCATTTTATGATGAGACTTACACCTTTCACCCACTGATCTATTTTTTTATCTGTTCGGAGTACACTTGGCAGTGAACATTTCAGGACTCCCCACAAGACCTCACAAAAAGTCTCATGACCATGCCAACTGTGCTCATCTCTCCTCTGGCTACAATAATTACACCTGTGGGGAAAAGCCTTAAGCCCAGCATTGGCCCCAAAACCTATTAGATGACTTAAAGATTAATAACTTTGCTTTTGTAGACAGATCCAGTGCAGTCTAGTATTGAAGGTGCTATATGTAGGATTGTGGTCAAGACTGGTACTGGAATCAAATGAAAACAACTGTGAAGTCATCTTCCCCCTCTAGGGACAAGTGGAAAATACTTAGGCTGTACCATTGTTATGGAAATCAATATTTTAATTTGAACATGTTTTCTTTAAACAACACATATAATACACACACATAAATGACAAATATAAGGATACTGCCAAACTTATGGTTTAACTGCAAACGCCTAAAAAATGAACACCTAATTACCATGCTCTTAACTTAGAGGTGGGTTGAAGATAAGGTTGGTAAGACTTTTGTTTTTGTTGTGTAAGCTGTTGATAATATAAATGGCACTAATTGATGAATCGTAAATGTTTATCATTATATCCTATGAGGACTATCCATCGAAGACGGATTCCTGGAGTTATTTAAAACCTCGACCCACTTACACTCCTGTGGTCAGTACTCCTGCAGAGGTGAATGCTGATGTCACCAGGAGCACACCTTCTAATATGATGGAGCTTCAGACAAGCAGCAGCTCTGCATTGCACAGCCTTGACCCCACTACAGCTACAAAGACTACAGCCACCATGACTGAAACAATGTTTTCCACCACAGCTTTCTTCACTGCCAAGATCAGTTCAGGTGAAATTATACTGTTACAGCAAATGCATTTATTCTACAAATTGAATTGTGAATCCAGGTTGTACAATGACCTATACTGACACTGGTGATTATACAAAACTTTTACAGGATTTCCATATGAACACACTGAAGGGGTCACCACCTCAAATAATCTGAACCCAACAGAGATTTCGACTCCACTCCACTCCTCCACTAACACTGGCACAAAAGTAAGATATTAGTGCAAACAGCTGATATTGTTACACTTTCTTTGGTTTGTCACCAGTAAACCATCTAGGTACATGATATTTTAGCCATGTGGTGAAATTCTGTTAAAATGTACAGTTAAGGCTGGATGTTCACTTTCGTTAAGGCAAGACAAAGTTTATTTATAAAGCGCATTTCATACATGGGGCAGCTCAATGTGCTATACAAATAAATATTAGAAAGACAAGCAAAGACAGTGTTTAAAACAAATAAATGAGGTAAGAACAGTATAAAAGAATAGTTTATATAAAAATTATATATATATATATATTATATTTAACTGTAAGCATGAGTAAAAAGCTTAGTCTTTAGTCTTTTAAAACTAGAAACTGTGGAAGCATTTTTTTTTTTTTTGTAATATCAGGTGGAAGTTTGTTCAATAGCTGAACTGTATAAACACTAAAAGCTGCCTCTCCACATTTTGTCTTAGCTACAGGTTGAATTAAAATATTCTTTTCCTGCGATCTTAGCAACCTGGGTGTAGTATATTGCTGGAGCATGTCAGAGATATATAAAGGTCCAAGACTATTGAGTGCTTTTAAAACCAACAGTAGTGCTTTAAAAACTATTCTGTAGGTCACCGGGAGCCAATGCAGTGACCTCAGTACTGGGGTAATGTGCTCGTTTTTTCTAGTCCTTGTCAAGACCCTGGCTGCTGCATTATGTATCATTTGGAGTTTCTTTGTGGTCTTTTTTGGAAGTCCTATAAGAAGGCACTTACAATAGTAAACCCTACCAGAGATAAAAGCATGAATGAGTTTCTCCAGATCACTCTCTGACATAAGTTGTCTTAATTTGGCAATGTTTGTTAGGTAATAAAAACAGATTTGGAGATCGATTTCATGTGACTACTGATATCTATATCACTATCAATAATGACTTCAAGGTTTTTGACAGTGTTTTTTGTTTTGAGGCCATTTGAGTCAAGAAGGGCACAAATCTTAAGCCTTTGCTCCCTCTTCCCAAACGCAATGACTTCAATTTTATCTCAAATTCAACTGAAGAAAATTCTGTGACTTCAATTGTTAATTTGGTCAGTGCACAGGTAGAGAGATTCCAGGTGGACAAAGTCATTAGGTGTCAGAGCAAGATAAGTTTGTGTGTCATCTGTGTAGCTAAGATAGAAAGTTGGGTCTCTAGTAATGATTTGGCCGAGGGGAAGCATATAGAGTTGAATAGTCACAGACCCAATCGGAAAGACTGAATCTGACTTCAATAAAGCATTGGTAAGATCTACGTGAGTGGACAATTCAAGTGTTACCAGTAATATTGTGTCTCTGTGTTGTCTATCTGTGTTTTGCCTGTGCCAACACAATCCTGGTGGTTTCTACCACCTGATCATCTTGTCCTCCAGGTGGTGGCTTGTAAAACGTTTAAATGTGCTGGCATGAGCTGCTTCAAATATGTGAATGCCACAGAGGAGCCTTGCAAGGAGAAACAGAACTTCTGTGAGGTAAGGTCATCGCCAACACACTGTCAACATTTTACAAAGCAAAATTATTCACAGTGATGGGCAACCTGACTTCAGAAGCTACAATCCAGTACAATTAATTTCTTTTAGCCATTCACTAATTTAGCTAATTCTAGTAACACAATTCTTTAGCCAGGTAAAAGAGTTAAATTCTGAAATCAGCTGAGTAAACCACACATGTAGAACCAGATGACAGTGAAATATGTGGTACTGGATTGTAGTTTCTAAAATTGTTATCCATCACTGAATATTCAAGAGTATATTTACCAGACAGACATGCTGTCCTACACGATATAATGTGAGGTGTCAGGCACTAATATGGTTGACCCTTTGACCTTCTGAAACTAAACTCATCCATCTCTGCCAATTGGTTCCCTCCCCTCAAGCTGACGCGGACGTATCGCCAAGTCACCTGGATGGAGTACAGGACCAGCTGGAGGGCTGGCTGCACCGCCGACTGCAGACACGCGGCCCCGTGCTCCTCGCCGTACACGTCCAGGTGTCAGCAGGAGTGCTGCCAAGCCGGCCCCACTTCCTGCCTCAGGCTGGACGGCTTCCTGCATGTGCCCTCCAACGGTGTCTCCGTCACGCTCTCATCCCTGGAACTGCTGCTGCTGCTGTCGCTGAGCGCTGTCCCCTCTCTGACCTTCGGGCTGCTCGCTTTTAGCCTCCCTTTAAACGATGCTGTGATGGTCCACTGATGCCCAATGTACCAGTGTGCACAGTGTGTGTGTGACCACTGCTCTGACACGGCAGCCTTGGTTTGAGTCAGCCTCTGTGGTCTCAGAAGGAGGAGTTTTTAAAGAGCAACTCTGGCTATGAATTTTTTATCACAAGGCCTTTTTGAATCCTGGGTAATAAAACAATGTCATACAATGTCACTAGTGCAGACTCACAGGCTTCTTGTGACATCTCTGTAAGATTTGCTTGGGTGAAATGCCTCTCTTGGTAATAAGGACATTGATATCAAAGGTAGTGTGTCATCAGTACGCTGGTAAATTGAGCAGTCACTATTTTCAATTAACATTATATTGTACTTCCTGCAGATTTGAACAGACATTAAGTAGTGTCAATGTTTTCAACTATGGTTGTGTTTTATTACATACACTTTATGCACCTATTAATCAATGTAGACTTTGTTGGGAAACAAGCCACCACAAGATGGTGCCATTGTTTGAGTGTTGTCCATGATAGAAAAAAAAAAACTGGCAAAAATAAAAATGTAGTAGTGTGTCAGACTAAATCATGCCCCTCTTTTGTCTTGTATTGATCCAATACACCAATTGATATTAAACCAAGGCTATTTTGCCTGTACATATTAGGTTATTCTCAAGGACGGAACTGAACTTACTAAACTGTTTAAATGTGCTGCCTCTTGCAAACCTTGGTTTCATATATGTGCTGAGACAGACCAGCAGGTCATAATTTAAGGTTAAAAAAACAGTTATGTAATGCCCTTTCTGTGGCTATGTTATTTGGTGTGCTGCTCTTAACAACTCATTGGGCGGGTTTCTCTATGACTGTTTTTAGTGCAACGTTGACGTTTCCTTGGCATCCCCTTTGTACAGGGTGCCCTATTGTGCCCTACAATAATGCACTACCAGCCCAAAAATCCTGCTTGCAGTGTGGAAAAGCAAAGACATAGTGTTAGAAAAAAAAAATATTATAGAAAAATTAAGCTGCCACGATCAAACATTATCAAAAGTTCACAAGTGCTCTGCTCAAGGTTTTAAAGAATTAATGCCTCACTGTAAGATTAAATCCACCTACAATAATCATTTTCTGTGTCTGAAGGTTACATTATATCCCAGAAGCTGTGTCAGGGCAAAAAATACATTCGCTTCACTTGTATCTCTTAGATGAGGACAAAATGGCCTATACCCAGCTCAGGAAGTGTGCAAGATTAGGAGAGCCTGTCGACTTAATGGATGTTTGATCTGCAACCCCCCATCTCTGTCTGAAGGAAGTGCTGATGTTGAATCTCTTAATTTCACACAGTGAAGCGAGGGCTCATCTCTGACCTCGTAAATCTCCGAGCCACACCCCTGTGTTCCTCTAGTATGCCTCCTCTAAGTCCAATCCTTGTGACCACAGCAAGAAGACAAGAAACAGAGGTGGGTGCTAATTAATATCAGATTTTTTAAATTAGTTATTGAATGGTTGAAGTACTTATGTGGTATGACTTTAACTCTTTGAAGCTAGGTTACCCTTTCTCTGCACAGAATAAACAGAAATGCAACTGAGAGAGCGTTATATCTGCATAGTGAAGTGAATATGTCTGCACTGTACTGTCAGTTTTACAAACATGAATGATCGCAATGAGAATGAGTATATCTGAGCAGATTTACCAGGTTTACCAAACTTCAACACATTTCCAGGAGCTGTCCTCACTCACAGAGACTTAATGCACCAAGTCAAAGCATGATAAGCAAAATAATGTGACTAAAAAGGCAAAGCACACACAAAATAGTGTTGGTAGTGTTGACAAGCAGCTGTCTGAAGAGCTTATTAAATGCAATGGTATGTGTCAATAGGAACACACTCTCTAATCTCAAACTGCATATGAATCAACAGTACATCTGCATCAACAGTATATGCAAGGTACACTGTTTTGAATAATGCAGGTATTTAACCAAACTTTACTGACAAGGACATGATGAATAAAAGCCCTTGAATAATTATGTGGTCATCTACTTTCTTTAAGTCATTGAAGAATGATCCTCCAACCTCTAACCTCTTTTCATGTGATTTTACAGGCACATGCGTTTACTCTGTTCCAAAAACTGCAACAATATAACATTTCAATCCAAAAAGGGGGCACAAAAAACATACAGCTTTTTAGCTCAGTTCTTTGGTAAGTTATATCCCTATTTTGTTAGAAAACATCAATGCAGAGTGTGGACAGATATGTAAAGGGTATATTTTCTCTCATTTTACAACCAAATCAGTATTGTCAATAGTGGCCACAATGACTGCAGGGTATTGTGTGAGACATTTTGCCCTCTGCTGAATGTCATTGCAGATCAGCAACAGATACACAATACAGCAATACAACAGAGAGAAAGCAATGGGCTCATGGATGATGGCGATCCACAGCTGAGCCCTCGGCACGAAGGCTGTTTGTGAGCTGCCCACATCCCCACCACCCACACACACACACACACACACACAAACACGCACACACACACACACACACACACACACACTATATGAGGCGAATTGAGTCATTATGTTTCAAGGCCCTTTTCAAATGTCAAACGAGGATGTTTCATTTTTTCTGTCAGTAAACATCTTCCTGCTTCATCAAGATTGATGCTGTCTGCCTGGAGTAGACGGCAAGACAGAATCTTGTTTAGAAATACTCAGCAGTGGTTTACAAAACAAACAAATACAGAGACAGACGGCCAGACAGACACACACACACACTGGCACACACTTATGCACAAAAACAAACAAATGCACACACATACACGACAAGGCAAGTACTCAAGTCTTGAATAAGCAATCACTGTTGAATAATAGGTTTAAAAGAGGATAATTGAGAGCTTTTTTAGCCATTTTACTCTGTTTCAATTGTGATTATGTTGATTCTGTACAATATCCGTGTCAAAGAAGAGTTGTTTTTTGTTTTAAATTTTGTATAAATTCTGAAAAAAAATATAGAGTTCACTTTGGCTTATTTGTTCTTTTCCTATACTTATGGTTTCCGGTGACTTGGACCTTGGGTAAATACATATATATTGTGTCTAGTCTTGCAGGTTTTGTCGTAGTTGGTGGTACGCCCCACAAGCTATAGATGGCCTTATATTTGCCAATATTATATCCACCTGACACTTTCAGTGAATAGTGGACAGCCTGCAAACCACACAGGAGACATGCTGCAGTTTGTTCAGAAGTTAATTTGCAGTTGTCAGCAAAACATCTTGTTGACCTTAGACAACACATTGGTCCCCTGTTCCTATACAACACTTGGCAGCCAAGGACAATCTCTCTTAGTGCTGACACTCCATACAGTTGCAGCCTCAGACGTCAAGACAGTCAAGTGTCAGTCAGTCAGGGAGTCATAATCAATCAGGAGGCACGGCTTTATTCTGCCAAATGTCCTTACAGTCCCTCCATATGCAGATCCATCAACTTTAAGTAGACAAGAAGAAAAAGTCTGACTTTAAGTATCCTCGGGGAAGTATCTTAGGCATCTTAAGTATCCTAATATTCTGTCCCAGGAGACAGACATAATTTAGCATAAAGTCGCCAAAGCTCAACCGGCAGTCCATGACCTTGCAGGCAAAACACAGAGGCACCTAACAGGAGTCAGACAAGACCTGAGGACATTCTTGTCATTTTTAACATAAACTACATTCACCTTGGAGGATGTGTACATGGCATATTTATAGTATGTGTGGTTTCTCTGTATCGGATTCTATTCAGACACATGCAAGGATCATAATCTTGGTAATAATCTATGCATTCCTATTGTGTATAAGAAAGTTATTTGTGCTATAGGGCAGTGTTCCTTAAAGTTTTTCAGACCAAGGACTACCCCCCCACCCCCCTCCCCAGGTCTAACTAGGGAATAGCATAAAGATGATATATGTGTCATTTAAACACAGTGTGCATACCATAGGTTGCTTAAGAAACAGGGAAAAAATGTTTTTTAACACAGCTGCTTATGGACCACTTGGGAGACTTGGGACCATACTTTGAGAAACACTGCTATAGGGGCTTACATGTCAGACTGGATCCTATGCCATCTGTTTAGTGCCTCGATGTCTACCTGTAAACTCACAGCACACTGGGTAGAGTTTTATGCCTTTATGAAGAAATGGCTTGCATCCTTTGTGGGCCAGGTCTTCCTCAGAGTCTTTCATCAGGTAGTCCAAAAACAGGCACTCTACTTCAAAAACAAAATATGTCTTTCCGTGCGAATTCAAGAAATAAATAAAAAATGAGTCTTTTTTATCAACTTTAGCTTGAACACAGTGTGAATGCTGAATGTTTTGGCTCAGTCCTCGTCTGTTTGGGCTGACTGAGGCTCCAAAATAATGGTGAGGGAAAATAGCATATTGCTTGAATTTCCACAACCAGACACTTATGTGGCATCCAACACTGCACCTAAGACAAGTTAAACCTGACATTTGAAGGAGAAAGTTATGCAGCTCAACAAGTATAAATGAAGTGAGAAATATCAGCCTTGGGGTGATGCAATAGTTGATGGACGTGATGGCAAATGGGTTGTGGGTTGTCATGTGGATTCATACAGCCAAACACCCTTCTTGGGATGTGTGCATGGGATTTAAAGAACGTGACATACTATCCAAGACAAGCCAGCCAGCTGTCCGCCTAAAAGCCAAAACAAGCACATAGCAATTCAAATTAATAGCTTCAACACTGAACATTGCGGTCACCTCGCTGATTGCACCCAGTAAGATCCAAGTCAAACATACCAAGTCATTTGTAATCAAGAGTTATGATGTGAAGTGGATAAATTGTTCTCTCCCTGAGGTATTATTAAAAGCGTCCATTAGCTAAGAGCTTAACGGAGTGTAAATGTATGGTGCCAGCTATTGGGGCCACTGCTAATCATTTTGGGCCGTATGAAAGATTATCATATTGAGGCCACTCGCTGGTAATATGCTGCTCAGTATGCTCAGAGAGCCCTCTATCAGTACAGGAAGTTGCCTTAACTCCCCCTGCCTCATGATGCTACTGGCTGCCTACAACATCTCCAAACCAGGATGTATGTTTGGTTTCAAACATTGGTGGGGAGTAGACACAACAATTTGTCAAAATCTCAAACACGGTAAAGTGAAAACTATCTGCAGCACAAGTTGAACCATGAGTAGGGGACAATTGGGCTAATTTGAAAATTGGTGTGGACATGTCCCCTACAGTTGTTAAACATAAATTATGGCCGTGTCTACAAGACTGACAAGGTTATAGACTCTACAAGAGTGATGAGATGTTATTGTAGTAAATTTATTCAGGGCATGAAAATCACTGAGCAAATATGAAGGGGGGGCACAGAGAGAGTTACTGAAGATGTTTACCCTGTGGGCCCTTAGCTGTGAAAAAGACCCCTGATGTTAATGATGGTAATCATTTATCCATGATTGTTTTGTTGACAGTCTCATTTCATGTTTGTCCTAAGGACATGCTCCTGTCCTGATTCTTTTATTAAAGGCTATATATGACACCCAGAAGAATTGCACGTTAAAAGCGAGTGTCCTTTTTAACTTTTTTTTTTTTACCCTCAAATAATAATACCTTCATGGATTTTGTACAAGCCTTTTGATTTAATACATCACAGAGGTGCCTTGTTGTCTTGGTGAAGTGAACAAGTTGACATGCTCACCAGGACACTTGTGGTGGCATAGAGGAACATTCTGGATCATTATCTCCATTATGTCACAAGTGTTTTTCATGGACTAAATTGATCTAATTAAAACAAACCTTAATTAAGTGTATATATCGTATAAGGAAGTGATGGGAGGTCCATTCAGTGAACAGTCATGCACATTTTCTTTTTATATTTAAATAAGAAATCCTGACTGGAAATGCTTGAACTTCACATAAAATCTTGTACTGTGAACAAGCCTCCATAGATCAGGAAGCATTTATTGAGACTGATAGAAATGGGTTTATTCAAACATGCATTTGTTGCAGTTTTAATGTTAATCAGTCATTTCCATTAAAATTGCCCTGACAACTGTACATTTTGATCTCACAGATGTGTAGTAGTCTAATGTACTGGTGAGCAAGATAGCTCACTTGTCAAACCTTACTACTACTGGTTTTTCTGCCACCTGGTAGATTTAGAAATTTCATCTCAATGCACAGAAAAGCCTCTCCATTAGCAGTCAGTGGTCTGGCAAACCTCCCATAGACAGGAAGTTCTCAGAGGCGAGATCCATGAGCGTCTTTTAAATGGCTGTGTGTACTACTGGACAGAGCTACAACCAATCAGCCCCACTGATTCTGATAATGAATGTCTAGCATTCATTTGTCATTGGTGACTGATTTTTCGGGCAAAGGAACTGCAGACAATAGGCAGGTTAGCCAGTCTGACTTGAATGTGAAAATCACTGTAGCGTCACAGACAGAATGGGCGGGCCCAAGCTAGTGGAAACAGACTTATCTGTTGGCAATACAATGGTCACTTGTCACTGTAAATAGCTCACATTGAAATAAATGGCTGCTGGTCACTTTGTCCCTTCCCTGTAGCCTGTGTGACTGTAGGGTTAGGCCTGTGCTTTTCACTAGCATGGGACAAATGTCATTACGTAAGAGGCAGAGAAGTCATCTGCAGTTCAGGTGTGATATTCAATAGCAGAATTGGGAGACTGTGACAAAGACGGAACCAGAGCGCAACTTAATAATCTTTTTAAACGCACATTACTTGTCGTGTGTGTGTGTGTGTGTGTGTGTGTGTGTGTGTACGTGTGTGTGTGTGTGTGTGTGTGTGTGTGTGTGTGTGTGTGTGTGTGTGCGTGCGTGTGTGTGTGTGTGTGTGTGTGTGTGTGTGTGTGTGTGTGTGTGTGTGAACTCGTATGCAACCTGCACTTACCAAATTGTTATGCAATTTACTAATTTTCCACAAAAAGTGTTCCAGGGTGCTTTAATGTTGTTGCATCATTAATGTCCCAGGGCCAAATGACTATTCTGTGATATTACTGTTGTCAGGAATGCTATTAGGCTACCCAGAAGCAAAGTAAATGCAAGTTGTATTCAGTAGTTTTTTTTCCCAAGTTATGCACCCAAGGGAGTGTGGGGAAAATCTGTGTTGTCACTCTGCAGCATGGCGAGTCCAATGCCTGTAATTCCCTGTGGACCTGCTTGACAAAAAAAAAAATGGAACCAGTAATGCTGAATTTGGTAGAGTCGCAGAATGTGAAATTGAGGTTGTAAACTTGCCACAACATACCCTTGGGGCCTTGGGCTCAAAGTTACTGCACTTATTGAGCTTATGGGTAGAAATATTGTATAGAGTTAGAATGTACAATTAGAGTTGTTACTGACTAATTAGTTTAATTGTTTATGAATCTGTTGATTTCTCTAATGTGTTAGTTGTTTTTTTCTACACAATGCCAAGAGCTGAAAAGGTGTGTTTTCTAAAGCCCGAGATATACTCAAAAATATTAACTGTCCTGTCAGTGGAATGACCTCCCTTCATCTAGGGGGCAGAGAGGTCTAACCCGTTTGACAAGACCACACCTTTGTCTGGAAGTTGCTAAAGATCTCACCATGGGTCAGGAGATCCTTGCTCTTTATCTTGTGTGCCCCCCTTTCGTAAAGACACCCTCTACAACAATGGCACCTGATCCCATAAAAGCAAAGGATGTGCAGCAGACCACCCTGAACAAAGGGTACCACTAAATCCAGGCAAAGGACTGGACATCTGGTAAGAAAAAAATAATTCTGTTCTCCACCGGCCAGGCCTAGTATGTACACACTAGAGTACTTGCAGATTCTTAAATGCTAATACAAATGATGAGTGTTCCATCAGTGCGATGTGTGTAAGAGTTTGAAATGTTAAAGGATGCAGCAGAAGCTATTTCAGGCAAAGTTCAAGTAGCAGTTTCAGATGCAGAGAGAGTGACTTGTGTCTGCAGGCTTTGCTTGAGAGCTTGGGCATCAGACAAGAAACTGAAGAAACCAAATATGAATCATTGGGATGGAAAAAAACAAAGTTTAAAGGGCAGCCAGTTGAAGTTTGGGTGAATCAATACTGCAAGCCTCCTCTTCAGTGCTGAAATCCCAGGGCAGCATATTGATGCGTATGTGTATTGTATATCATTTCCAAAATATCCAAGCCAAAATAAAGACCTGGGACTACTATTCGGCAATGTATGGAGTGGTGGAACCAAACAAACTTGATGCCCAAACTTTACTGAAAAGAGTTCTACCTGCGTTACTAGCATATAGGCAGTGTGTAGATTAACATAACACAAACTTGATGTTTGTGCAAAGCAGTGTTTGTACCCTGACATTGTAAACAGTGCAATATTGTTAATATTGAAGACACCTGGTGCCACACTCTAATCAGCTAATTAACTCAAAAACACCTGCAAAGGCCTTTAAATGGTATCAGTCTAGTTCTGTAGGCTACACAATCATGGGGAAGACTGCTGACCTGACAGTTGTCCAAAAGACGACCATTGACACCTTGCACAAGGAGGGCACAACACAAAAGATCATTGGTAAAGAGGCTGGCTGTTCACAGAGCTCTGTGTCCAAGCACATTAATAGAGAGGCAAAGGGAAGGAAAAGATGTGGTAGAAAAAAGTGTACAAGCAATAGGGATAACCACACCCTGGAGAGGATTGTGAAAGAAAACCCATTCAAAAATGTGGTGGACATTCACAAAGAGTGGACTGCACCTGGAGTCAGTGCTTCAAGAGCCACCACGTAGCGTCTTGCCTGGGCTAAAGACAAAAAGGACTGGACTGCTGCTGAGTGGTCCAAAGTTAGTTTCTCGGATGAAAGTAAATGTTGCATCAAGGTCCCATGGTGCAGGAATAGAGGAGAGGCACAGAATCCACGTTGCTTGAGGTTGAGTGTAAAGTGTCCACAGTCAGTGATGGTTTGGGGTGCCATGTCATCTGCTGGTGTTGGTCCATTGTGTTTTCTTAAGTCCAAGGTCAAGGCAGCCATCTACCAGGAAGTTTTAGAGCCCTTCATGCTTCCTGCTGCTGACCAACTTTATGGACATGCAGATTTCATTTTCCACACACAGTGCCAAAGCTACCAGTACCTGGTTTAAGGACCATGGTATTGCGGTTTTCAATTGGCCGGCAAATTCACCTGACTTTAACCCCATACAAAATCAAAGCGGTATTGTGAAGGTGAAGATGCGATACGTCAGGCAGAAGAGCTGAAGGCCACTATCAGAGCAACCTGGGCTCAACACCTGAGCAGTGCCAAAGACTGATCGACTCCTGCCATGCCGCATCGCTGCAGTAATTCAGGCAAAAGGAGCCCCAACTATTGAGTGCTGTACATGCTCATACTTTATGTTCACACTTTTCAGGTGGCCATTAAATCTTTTTATATATCAATCTTGAGTAATACTTTAATTTTCTGAGATACTGAATTTGGGATTTACATTAGTTGTCAGTTATAACCATCAAAATTAAAGAAATAAACTGTAGGCCTATGTAATAAATGAATATAATATACAAGTCTCACTTTTTGAACGAAATTACTGATATAAATCACATTAGATATTCTAATTATATGACCAGCATCTGTAGCCTATAGTGACAAACGGTCAGTGCGTCAAATAGAAAAATTTGCCTGCACGTATTAGTATTAATTTGATGATTGAAGGTGACTCTGGCTAAGATTTCCCGCGAGTCGAGGAAGCTAGTCAAACCAACCGAGTTTATTAGAGTAAATGGACTGTTGCTAGCGAGGTGCCCATTCGTCTGTCGTGCAATTCTCAGACCAACAAGCCCTAAAGCCCGAAGACATCCCTGCTTGGCTGAGTCGACGTCTCCACATCGCCAACACTGCGTTGCCACGATAAGGACAACGACGCCCGGTTCTGCAGCAGTGAGTTTTGTTTCATGCGTCCTAGCGTGAAGCGGCCGTTGTGTTTTAGGTATCCGCTCACATCGCTACAGGCCTTGCCTGATTGGGTTTTTCATCACACGGTATTTTGTGTTTATTTCAATGTAGTTATAATATCGCCGGGTAGGTTTAGTTAGTATTTCAGTTTCTTTGCTACTGACATTGAGGAGTGAATATTTTTTCTTTGCAGTTTACATTGAAAGGGGAATTTAATATTTCGTGACTAAAAGTTTAGTTTGAACGATTATTGACGTCAAAGGCTTATGCCTAATAACTTTTAGTTATAAAGAACTAAGGGTAGCCATCCCTATGTATTGCAAAGGGATAGCAAACAATACAAAAGAGAGTTTGTTTTTAATCTTGGGCCCTTATAACAGATACCCGTTATAACTACAGATCAAACAAGTTTGACTTAATAGGTGTGTGAAAGGTTTTCATAATAAATGTACAGACATTCATGTGATAAAACTGCTCAGATGTTATTGGTTCTTTGACAGATTTTTCTAAAATTATTATCATTCCTTAGGTAAGTCCCCATGATGGGCCCATTGCTAAAGTGCTGCTGTTTCATTCTGCCCATTAGGGCTTCCCAGTGGGGGCGGACAAAAACCTTTTCTTGAGGAGAGTTAAAGTGCAGCCGACGTGGAACTCCAGTGTACCTCTGGCACACACTATTTCAATCTATCTGCTCTACTGTGAACTATATTCTCTGCCACGTACAGAGGAAATGACACATGAGCACATGCCATCCGTACTAATTCTGTTATAGTGATTCTTTCAAAAGTCATAGCGACCTGAGGTCTTTAGCCCACCTTAAAGAGGTTCCAGGTCCAGGACAATGACGTCCAGCACAATGTACTTGGCTCCCTCCAAAGCCACAATGTCAGCACAATGCATCTCTTTAGCTCTCACCTCTTTAGACGCTGAGTCTAAAATTGAATGTTAAAAAAAATTGTGTTAATGCTAATGCAACACTGACCATTTTAATGTTTAAATGTAATGCCACATTTAATATACTGTAGCAGTTCTTAGTGCTTTCAGCTCTGTATAATTAGAAGAATAATGCTTTATAATATTAGGTGTCTTACCAGTAAAAAACAAATGTAAGGAGATGTCTTCTTACCCAGAGTGGAGTCATCTCTCTCCAGCTCTTCAAACTCTTTGACTAGGTAAGCATCCATGTCAGTGGGGACAAGAGCAATCTATTCAAGTCCCTCTGTTCTGCCATGTCATTTTGATCAGTGGGTCCTTCTCCATAGTTGGATTTGTTTTCTTTGCAGTTCTCTTTTGAGGAGCTTTCTCGGTTCCCTTTTGGTCTTTTTGCCATCAATTTTGACCCCAAGAGCTTCAAATTCTCTCTTCAGTGCATCTAATTTATATTTCTGCACCCTCTTCTTGATTTCCCCATCACCCACTCCATCTCTGACCTGCCGCACTGCCAGGCAGCAGCAGGTCAAGAACCAAGAAAAGCACATTAAATCGGCAGACAAACCAAAACCAACCAACCTGTACATAAGATCAAACAAGAATGACCAAGACTTCTACTTTGTGCTCTTTTATAGCATGATGCTGCCTAGCTGCCATTGTGATATAAACGTGTGGTTTAATGTGGTCTTTTCCTTTTTATTTAATTCATTTTATTTTATTTATTTATTTTCCTTAATCATTATCTTATTACTTGTCTATTACAAATATACTTCCTCAGCCAATGCTTTGGCAATACGAAATGTATTTTGTCATGCCAATAAAGCTCTGATGAATTGAATTGAATTAATGGTTACTGTTAGCAGATAGTAGAATTCTTTTACATTCCAATGTCTCTCCTTTCTTGAGTTGGTAGGATTTATTGAAAGATAAAATAACAATACAGTAAAAACACTTGCAAAAACAGCAATAAAAAATAATAAATGCTTCATTTTCAAATGCTTTATTTTTAACGTGTACTGTCCCCACACCATCCTGTGTTTTGGTTAGTGTTTTATTTGTCTTTTATATACCTTAACATTAAATTATATGTTCTTTACCCAGAGGAAAACATTGTTTCTTAGAAATGTCTTTGTCTTTCTGAAACAAGTAAGATCTTAATAAATAAGATCTGAATTTTTCTAACACTTTTCTAACCCTTTTCTATTTCATAGACCATGACAAGAAATGAGTTTGTGGTAAGCATCCTAACACAGTCTTACTTTATGGGGACAAAGTCTTGAGCACTCTAAGTTGCACACATTTTTCCACTGCATAAATTGTATAAGGTTTACATTAATAGGTTATTAATGTGCAATGTGTAAATATATTTGTTTTTGTGTGTGTGTGGGCGTGGGTTGAATGTGTGTGTGAGCATGATGCTGTGTGTGTGTGTGTGTGTGTGTGTGTGTGTGTGTGTACCTGTGTGGATGTCTGAAGTCAGGATACTGGAGAGTTTACATACAATTAACCTAAATTAATCTAGTAAGCTATAATGACCTAGCAACGGAATTCAACAAAAGTGGGAAAAATCCTTCTATTGCCAGTTGTTGGTGTTATGCCAGTTGAGGCATGTGGATATCATCATACCATAAACAGTCTGGGACAAGTGTGCTAACATTACTCATGTGTCAAAACACGCAAATTAAAACCTATTCTTTCTCTGTTTCTTCCTTTCTTTGGCAGGCTTGTGGTGATACACCAGACGGTCATATTGGGTGTCTGAGTTTCATCATTATCATAATAACCTGAGAAGTTTCAGACAAATCTTTCAATGCACTGAGATTTAATGACACATTTCCTCTAAATGTGGCAAGATATTAAAATGTATCATCTCACCAGTTTAACATATTACAATATATCAAAAATCCCTTTGCAATGTAACATGAGCATACAGGTGCTGGTCATGTAATTAGAATATCATGAAAAACTTGATTTATATCAGTAATTCCATTTAAAAAGTGAGACTTATATATTATATTCATTTATTACACACACTGATATATTTCAAATGTTAATTTCTTTAATTTTGATTATGACTGACAACTAATGAAAATCCCAAATTCAGTATCTCAGAAAATTTGAATATTACTTAAGACCGATACAAAAAAGCCAAGTCGATCAGTTTTTGGCGATGCTCAAGTGTTATGAGAGCCCAGGTTGCTCTGATAGGGGCATCTTCCTGTTTACAATACCCCATAGACTTTCTATGGGGTTAAGGTCAGGCAAATTTGCTGGCCAATTAAGAACAAGGATACCATGGTCCTTAAACCAGGTACTGGTAGCTTTGGCACTGTGTGCAGGTGCCAAGTCCTGTTGGAAAATGAAATCTGCATCTCCATAAAATTGGTCAGCGGCAGGAAGCATGAAGTGCTTTGAAACTTCCTGGTAAATGGCTGCGTTGACCTTGGACTTAAGAAAACACAGTGGACCAACAGTAGAAGATGACATTGCACCCCAAGCCTTCACCGACTGTAGAAACTTTATACTCGACCTGTTGACCGGATTCTGTCTCTTCTCTCTTCCTTAAGACTCTGGGATCTTGATTTCCAAAGGACATGCAAAATTCCCTTTCATCAGAGAACATAACTTTAGACCACTCAGCCGCAGTCCAGTCCTTTTTGTCTTTAGCCCAGGCGAGATGCTTCTGACAACGTCTCTTGTTCAAGAGTGGCTTGACTCAAGGAATGCGACAGCTGAACCCCATGTCTTGCATATGTTTGTGCGTGGTGGTTCTTGAGGCAGTGACTTTGTGAATCTCTCCCACATTTTTGAATGGGTTCTGTTTCACAATCCTCTCCAGGGTGCGGTTATCCCTATTGCTTGTACACTTTTTTTTCTACCACATCTTTTCCTTTCCATTGCCTCTGTATCAATGTGCTTGGACACAGAGCTCTGTGAACAGCCAGCCTCTAGCAATGACCTTTTGTGTCTTGCCCTCCTTGTACAAGGTGTCAATGGTTGTCTTTTGGACAACTGTGAGGTCAGCAGTCTTCCCCATGATTGTGTAGCCTACAGAACTAGACTGACAGACCATTTAATGGCCTTTGCAGGTTTTGAGTTAATTTGCTGATTAGATTATGGCATCAGGTGTCTTCAATATTTCCACAATATTCTATTTTTCTGAGATACTGAATTTGGGGTTTTTCATTAGTTGTCCGTAATAATCATCAACATTAAAAGAAATAAACACTTGAAATATGTTAGTCTGTGTAAAATAAATGTATACATTACAAGTTTCACTTTTAATGGAATTACTGAAATAAATCAACTTTTTCATGATATTCTAATTATATGACGAGCACCTGTATGTGCTAAATCTAACAATAATCTGATGAACTGTCTAGGAGGAGTAGCCTATGTTAAAATTGAAAATGTTGGGTGGTTGCTGCTGGGCTTGGCTATAAATATACAAAAGTTGGTCATTGTGGTAAATCCTACACACCTACTAAATTTGGTAAGTGTAGTAGAAGCTATATGGCAGCCACAGGACTCTGTGACTTAGGGGGGGCTGCTATGGACTCTCTGGGCCACACCCTCAGCCAAGCCTTTGTCCCCGAGAGTTGACCATGAGTGCTGATGTGTGTGTAAAATTTCATGCATAGGAAGTGCCTCAAAGAAGACAAAGTTTGGAAGAAGAAGAAGAAGAAGAAGAAGAAGAAGAAGAAGAAGAAGAAGAATCTTTTGAAATGCAGTGCGGGCCACAGGCCACTAACCAGTTGGAAATTGGGATCAGAAGAAAGCAGTTTAATTGCAATTCAGTTCTAATGACCAATGCCACTTACATCAAATGGAGGTTTTATGCTAACGATGGAAAGGTCTACTCACTTATGTGAAGAAAATCAAGCAAAACTCATTATAAAATGATTATTAAATAAATAATTATAAAATGGGTGAGGGGGAGATGTCTATAAGAAACCATTATAATGAAATAGTCACTAAAGCCTAATTAGCACATCCATTATTGGGAGAAATTGCTCATCAAACAGACTGTCAAAAGGTCACCAGAACCTGATTAACATAGAGGAATTTCATAGAACTTCATTATTAAACATTAAACAATTTGCATTGTATAAGTCTCAATCATAGATGTAATGTATACATTGTAGGCAGTATAATTTCTACAATTTCTGCAGCTATTCAGAAATCTTAGTCCTGCTGCTGCACTTATATTCAGCTCCACATACATGTAAATGCACCACCAACTTTGACCTGTTGATGGTGCTAGATCGCTTGAGGGGCAGATAATGAAACTCAGAAAATTGAACCCTGTGTTAACTTTCACAGCTATACACTACGCAGCTCTTAAGCTTGCTTTGCCGCTTTGTTGATGCGTGGACTTGCTTTCCATCACAACTTCCTGTACTCAGAAATGACACTTGGCATACAAAGGCAAGTAAAGGTTAAACATACCTTGAAAAATCACATAAACAGAATGTGACAAAGCTTGCTTTGTGGAAAGTACGATGACATTTGTAAAATAAATAAAATTATATTTATCTAATATATGGAATATGGACTAATGGACTATATTTATCTAAAATAAATTTAGTTAATATGACAATATGGCTTAGTTTGTATTCTCAAGTTAAATCAATTATCTATTATGTTTCTTAACAACCAGTCTTTATAACTAGAAGATAGCCAGTCACAACAAGAGCCAAAGCCACATTTCTACATTTGAATTCAATTTTGTGAAAGGCTGTTTAAGCAGCTAATCAAATTTAAATCCCTGCCCTCTGCTGTGAAGATCTGACTGACTGGATTTATTTACTTACAGCTCTGTCTGCGCTGGCTTGGGTGTCCACTTAGCCAGAACTACTGTGTACAAACCCTTGAGTGTTTTTAAATCATAATAACACCAGTCACCAGGAGGCAAATAACAGTGACAAAGTGACAAGTTGCATCATAAGTTGGCGACTGTTGCGCTACCAAATAGATAAGAGAGAAAGTTTATTTTAAAAGTGACACGACATGGTAAATACTAATGACAGAAGGCATTGTGAATGTCCAGAGCAAGTTATACTTCCACTGGCTCCTACACTGTTAAAAAGAAAATGTCCAGCTTATTTACTTCAGAAAATGGCAGAAACTTGTTAAGATGAGTTAAGTAAATGTATCCCATTTTAAGTTCTGTGTAGATGTAAGTCAACATAACTTGAAAGAGTTTGAGTTGTGTTAGAATGAAGAGTTGTCTTTACTGAACCCATTGGAGGTAATGACTTTCCACCCATTTTTCAAGTAACCTTGGCTTATTCTTTTTTTCTCCAGTGTACTATAAACTAGAAATGCCAAAGAGTAAAAGGTGAATGAACAGCAGGAGAAAAGGGAAAAGCCATTCACTCAATACAGCCAATATGTAGGCATTAAATCACAAACTGTACCTTTCAGAGCTCAGAAAATAGGTGGAAAGTAAATAAACTGGGCCTAGTCTGCCATTTTAGCAGCTCTGAATAATTAAAGTAAGTGCCTGAGAAACACAAACAGCTGTAACATCCATTTTGTTGCTTGTTAATTTTAAACCTGCTGCTTACGCTATAAAACAGATTGCAGTAAAACATGTATACCTTTAGCTCACATGCTCAAATAATACTCTCGAGACACCAGCAAAGCTCTTCTGATTATCCTGGTAAACCAGAAAATGCTTTAAAAACCTACATACACCCACAGTCATCGAAATCTATTCAGAGAATTTACATTTCTCACTGCTTGTGTGTGTGTGTGTGTGCGTGTAATGGCATGGATACCTTATAATTGTCTCATACAAAGGAGGTTTCAGTGACTTTGTTACCCAGGTGTTTGGTCTGAAATGATGATGTATTTTGTCTGTGTCATCAGAATGAAATGTACCACATTTCCTCATTTGCCCAAAATGTAGCTGACTCAGCTTAAGTTGAGGACATAAAGGCTAGTGCACCTGTCTGCTATCTGGTGTGTGTCCAAGGCAGAGCTGGGTTTGATCTACTCCTGACCCTAAGGAGCTATATGGCACTGTACCAGTACAGCGTGTGTCCCTCCCACACACTGCGTAGGCCCAAGCACCCATAATGACCCAGTAGAGAGTTCAGCCTGCTCTCTCTGACTCATTTCACGGTCCCACTCCCCCATTTTTCCTACCTCTATGCTGTCTTATTCACCGCCACCATTTTGTCACAGAACAGAAGAAAACCGTAGGGCTAATGAATATCAGACCAGAACTGTAAAGCTACTATATCAGACCAAAACTGCAGTCCTACTATATATTTTAATGAAACTCTGAAGCTACTGTATATCAGAACAAAAATTATAAAACTCATTATATATTAGAACACACGGTGGAGCTGATCCAGACTGTGGAGCACCATGGACCGCTCCACAACCCGGAACCCAACTGGGAGTTCTGGACTTCAGCAGGCTGTGACAGTGGTTTACCTCCAGGATCAACTCAGTTCTGGACATTAATCTTGTCAGATCAAATGTTAGAGCCCCTCAGCCCTCACCAGCATCAGACACCAGTGCAAGCCTGCCTTTGCCTCGGCACTGTGTTTGCAATGCATTTTGGGCTGCTAACGCCCAAAGTAAATGTGTGTGTGTGTGTGTGTGTGTGTGTGTGTGTGTGTGTGTGTGTGTGTGTGTGTGTGTGTGTGTGTGTGTGAAAGAGAGATAATGGTACAGATCCATAAAATTAAAAAAGTAAATGGGGAGAGACGTTGAATGTAGGCTTAGTAATCACTATGATGATTTAATTAAACACCAAATGTTGCTGATGTAGTAATTATTGCAGATTTATTTTGATTAAGGAAATTAGAATTCCCCACAAAATGTGAAAATGTATACTCATTTCAGCTGAAACTATTGGATTTAATTCAAATGCACCAATAAATACCAGGTTTATGTGCTAAAATAAGGTTTATGCTGATTAGTTGCCTAAATGATGTGCAGTTTTAAAACAGGATGCCCTTTCCAAACCCACCCTCATTCAAAAAACATGTAGCATGCAGTACAAGTAATGCTCATACTGGGCAAAGATTGTACACAATAATATTATTATTATTCATATTAATTATTATTATAGTTAGCATTGTATACATATTGAGACTGCCTGGTTGGACAAATGGAATAGACATATTCAAATTACAAACTGTGTTTCCTGTGAGTGTATACTCTAAATGTGAATTTGTGTGGGACTGTGTGTTTACCATGATGTGTCTTGCTCTAGATCTTTTATGCAGTGCCATCTCTGATGACTGAGCTCACTTTTAGTCTTGACCATGTGTGATGACTGGCACACAGCTTATTCTGGAGTCAAGTGTCTGTCGGTGCTGTTTTAGGGCAAAACACTTCTGCACTTATCAAAGTCAAAAACAAAGCATGGCAATGCTAAAGTAGTCCTTTAACCTTTAAGAGTGTTTTCTAGCTCAAACTTAAGGTGTTGATATCAGGCATCCTCCTCACGTAAGCCCTTCCCAAAAATAGCTCTTTTCCTCGTCCTCTGGGACCGTTGTCCCTTGTTACATAACAGTAATGTTTGCTTATGGAGCGTAGCGACGGTTTTTTTTATCCAAAGTGACTTATTGTGTACTGAGAGCTGCTAAGTGTCAGTGCCCCAGGGCGCTCCGTTCTATCATTTCCAAGCACAGCAAGGAGGCCAGGGAGCAATCCAACCCAACCCAACCCCTGCCTCTCTGTACCCCTCCACTTGCACAGCAGCAAGCCAGCCCAAGCCCTCTGCCTCTCCTCTCTGTGGCCACTTCACTCGCACAGCGGTGTGTAATTTTGGATTGTCTCATCTAATGCATCTCCAGCAGTCGACTTTTTCCTCCTAATTACTGTCAGCGGTGTTGCCCCTTTGTTCTCCCCCGCTCTCTCCCTGTGTATGTATGTGTGTGTGTGTGTGTGTGTGTGTGTGTGTGTGCTTGCGTGTGTGTGTATATATATTTTTGTGTGTGATTATGCCGGAGAGGATTTAGGCGGACCGTGACTTCTGCTCTGTTGGTGACTCATGCTGCTTCAGCGTGCGAGGTCCGCGTGGCAGATTGATGGTGTATCTGTGTGTCGGCGCCCTCGCTTCGGCCACGAAACGAGCCGCTGTTGCCTTCGCTGCCTCCGTTGCTTCTGCTACCGCATCACCTTGTTCCGACAGTTCATGTAATTAATTCTCTCTTCTTCTCCCTCTCCCGCATTGCCGTTCTGTCTCATTCTGTCTCTCTGGGTTGCTCGCTGCTTGCTTTCATTTGTTTCTGCTGGACTCTGATAGTGCTTCCCTCAGTGATCTAAGGCCACTGTCCAAAGCAGCCCTGCAGAGAATGTAACTGAATACAGAAATACAGAGCAAGATTATGGTTTCTATGACTACAAAAGAAAGATTATTTATTATCAATCATTATAACATTATAGCATGTGTAGGCTATAACATATATACAATATGAGTAATATAGCACTGGCAGTTAACAGATTATCCCAAACACTAGACCGTACTTGTGCTGATTTTCCTGTGGACTATAGAGAGACATCCTGTGTGTACATAGAGAGAAAATTACTGCGTGCACATGATAGGATTGTATTGAATTTCTCCAAATCCAATGTTGCCCAGCGGGTGGTCTGTCTCAAAATCCAAGTGCACATGGAGTTCTTGTAATCAGATAATGGTAAGAGACTTGGCCGACTTCGCTACGATATGTGGGTACTTGCTGTAGTCCTTTCAACGAGTGGTGTTAGAACTACTTCCCTGGGTGTTGTGGCCCCTGGCAATCTATGAGGTGTCCGTCTCAACGGTAGAGAAGCTGGAGAGAAAAGTCACATCTACATCAGGAAGTGGCTTGGACTCCCGCGCTGCCTCACCACCATATGCCTCTATGGAGACAGTGCCCTCAAGTTGCCCCTTACCAGCCTTACGGAGGAGTTCAAGTGTGCTAAAACACGACTGCATATGACCCCGAACGAATCCAAAGATTCGGCGGTTAGGGAAAACGCACCATTGGCTACTGGGCGAAAGTGGATACCAGCAAGAGCAGTGGAGGAGGCAACAGCAGCTCTCAGACATGCTGATGTTGTGGGGAATGTTCAGCAAGGAAGAGGAGGCCTTGGGCTAACAGACAGCCAGCCAGCCTGGAGAAGTGCCACTGCACCAGCACGAAGGAAGATGGTAGTGGAGGAAGTGTGGCGTCAGGAGGAGGCAGCAAGATGGGCCAAGGCCGTCGCCCTTGGCAAACAAAGTCTGTGGACGCAATGGGAAAGTGTCGAAAGGAGGAAGGTGAGCTGGAGGGATGTATTGACTATGGATGTGAGGAGTTTGAGCTTCGCCATCAAAGCCACCTATGACATCCTTCCAACTAATCAACCTAACCAACTAATCTCCACCAGTGGTTTGGCAAAGATCCTACATGCGTCCTGTGCACCAAGCCAGCCTCCCTAAGACACATACTCACAGGGTGCAAAACCAGCCTCACCCAAGGACGGTACACTTGGCATCACAACCAAGTGCTGAAGAGCCTTGCTTCCACTCTGGAGGGAAAGCGAACTAACATCAACACCTTACCACTGCCAGCATCTAAGACCTCTTGGGGAACTGCCTTTGTCCGCGAAGGGGCCACAGCTGCCAGGAGCATCACTACACCATCAGAGAGAAGCCAGCTGTCCCCAGCACGCGACTGGAAGATGCTGGCAGATGTTGGCAAAGAGCTGGTGTTCCCCTCAGAGATCGCCACTACCACCTTGAGGCCTGACCTGGTGCTCTGGTCCCCTTCCTTAAAGAAGGTATACATCATTGAACTCACTGTACCGTGGGAGGACTCCATAGAGGAGGCATACGAGTGGAAAAACCTGCAGTATTTCGAACTGGCTGCTGAAGCTCAACATCGCGGCTGGAATGCTGGAGTCCGGCCCGTTGAAGTGGGGTGCAGAGGCATCTTACACCAGACTTATGAGGGAAGGGAAGTCAGGGGACAGAGCCAGCACACAGCCGTCAAAGCCGCGTCAGAAGCAGCTGAAAGAAGCAGCCAGTGGCTATGGTTGAAGAGGAATGACCCCAGTTGGGACCCCAAGTAGCGTGACAGGAGGTATGCAGTTAGCCTTAGCCTGACTCAGGGAACTGGACACCCCTGCCATGCATAGTCCCCCTGAGATTTCTGGCGCTTTACAACAAGGCGATTGCTAATTGGGCTTGGGACGCAAGCTCAGGTCTGATCATCCTGCAGCTGGCCGCCTCTGGAGAGGGTGTATAGTGTTAAAGGCCGAAACGCCCCATGACCCAGTGGAAGACTACTGATGATGCGTACCCATAAATTCATCCCTTCAAGTTTTCCACCAACCATTCACCGACACGTCCACCAATTGCATATGCCCGCACAATAATATTAACATCCTATTCTGTGTTTCTGTAAACTATCTATCTATTTATTTTTTATCTATTAGTGCAAGGAGCGTCTCTCTGTGTGTTTGCCTGTTCCACGCATAACTTTCAAACCACTCATCCGCCTGATCTCAAATTTGAAGAGCGTCATCCTAATGTTACGGGTGTGTGCAGTGCCATGTTTCCATGGCCAGGCTGATAGGATTCACAAACGCTAGCTGCTACAATGACGGACATAACCAACACGGTCTCACCCCCTTTTCGTCATAATGCGCCGTCTGGTCAGCCCCCCTCAGACGTCCATGAACGACGCCGAGGGTATACCCTCCACGTCAGTTTTAAACAAAGGGGGTCATCCAATATATTTGAATGGATATCCATCATCGTCGATTTTAGACAAAATAGGACTAAACAACAACATAACACGATTAACGACATAACTACAATGTTGGACATAAGACGAGTGAACATCTGCCCACCGCAAATCTGTTACGCAGGTAAGATACGCAACAGCAAACCACAGCACTGCACACATAAGCCTACAGTGCATGTTGACACAGTCCTATGTTCCCACTATGTTCCAAGATTTTCCTTAAAAATAGGCCCTATGTTCCCACATTTTTTTAATTTGTATCAGATTTTATTCCCCTTTCTCCTGATTTGGCAGTCAATTACACCCATCACCCAGTAGCATGGACTACAAATGGAAATGTAGCTAAATCCGGTGTGCCCATTTCTTTTGTATTGTAAACATTTAATGTAAGTGCATATTGTCCTTTTAAGTAAACAAACTAAACTAATCGAGCACAGAGGCCTGACAATGAGTAGCTTCCGGTTAGCTTGGTGAAATGAAGCGCAGCAGCTGGACACAAACTATAGTTTGCAGTGCATCAACACCCCGACCAAAATCTTAGAGATGTGGGAAGTGTGAAGGTGTGGATCCCAAACACAGGCTACAGCTTGTGCTTATTCCAGAATTCCATTCTGCTGCCACTGCTAAGATTCCTCGCACAGAGCTGCATGCATATTTTAATCAGTTTCCCTATATTTCACTTATTCTGACTTGGAAATGTTTCTATTGACAATGTTTAAAGACCTTTTCATATTTTTAATTCAAGTCTATAGTTGAGATGGCCCAAACCAGGGAGCATCCATGTTAAGTACAGTTTTACAGTATTCATAGACAGAAAAAAGAGACAATACTACCAGAATTGTGAAGACTAATCTCATATTTTCACTTCCTTTAAACAACTGGCATGTATATTAGTGTCTTATGCACTGACCCTGTCCAATATATAAGGAGAACACAGAGTGCACTAGCACAGATGAGATCAGGTTCAGTTTCTGCATACACCAGTGCGCTCACCCTCACCAATGTAAAAGAGACCAATGACCAATGTCTCCTCAGATGTGAATGCCAGTGAGTTGAAAGTGCAAAAGCAAGTAAGACTTATCAGACTCTACGTTTAGCAGCATCAACAATGTCTCCCACACCCTTAAAAGGAAACCTTAAACCTTTAAAATGATCTCCAGCGAGTTAGACATGCTGGCCTTATATGATTGGTGTCAGCAGAAATGTGTTTATACACCCACCATATATAAAAAAACTCAAATCTGTTCGTTTGTATGAAAACATGTAGAAAATCTGTTCATCTTGTAGTTTCTCATCCTTGTTTAGGTTGCAATGCATTCTGGGGTGATGACATCAAAAGGCTGCTAGGATTTGCGATCTCTGTTGATGAAGACACTCAACAAGATGCTGTCTATGAGCGAGATGAACACGGAATCAGGAACAAGGTTTTTATATTTTTCTTTATTTATATCATTTCTATATTACTGTGAGGTTATATGTTCATTCTGTCTGGGGTGCTCGAGATCGTCTCCAGAAAATGAATCTTCTACGCCTGGGCTCTGTCTCCCTCTGTCCATGAGACTCTGTTGCTTTTTTCTCTTTCTTTGCTGCCTTTTCCAGTTTCTCTGCCTCCTTCTTCTCTTTAGCCTCCTGCCTCATCTTCTCCTTCATCTCAGCCTTGAGTTGTTTTTCTGTGTCTTTCTTAATTTTTTCCTCCAACTCCTTCCTCTCTTTCAAGGCAGCTGCCCTAATCTTTTCCTCCCCCTGAGCCTTCTCTGTCAGGTGGCGTTTCAACTCCTTGTCAAATTTGTTTGTGTAGATTCTCTGGAACTTTTGGTTCTGCCTAATCACCTGCTCTATTTCTTTGTGGCAGTAGAAGCTCTAAGTAAAATTAAAAAAAAAAAAAGACATAGTAAATGATAACATTTCGAGACATTAAATTATAGCTTTTCTTATCAACTGTGTAGTATACCTTGACTTGATCATTAAGGCAGGAATCATTATTATGGAGCTTGCTCCACCATTCCCTCAGCATCCAGCCTCTCAAGACCTGAGGGGTTGTCCGTGTGCTGCTGGTGTCTTGGGTATGAGCATCTGACTCCTGAGGACCATAAAAACACAGCACTTTGTCAATGTTCCTCCAAGTTGTGTGGTAAAAAATAAATCTGAGTCTAGTCTGGGTAACATGTGTAGGTAAAAGTACCATGTCTTACCATCCACTTGCCAGCTTGGCTCTTCAACTCCATCAGCAGCTGCTGTTTCATGGCGGCTGCTGATACTGTAGTTGTCAGGGTGATGTCAACTTTTTTCTTGGTCAACCTGTCCCACGCAGCAGCTTCTTGAATGATTTGGTCTGTCTCTTCCGCCATCTTTTTATCATAGTCCTTATTTTGCTTTAGCTCCAACTGAAGCAGCAGCCACCTGTTTTCCCTCTCCAGGGCGTACTTTTTCTCCCTTAGTCTTTCTCTCACATTTGTCTCCCTCTCTACCTCTTGCTTCATCAGCATGAAGGACTCATCCTGGAACCTCTCTCGCTCTTCCTGTATTGCTGCTTCCACAGATGCCTCCAGTCTTTCTTCCTCATCCTGCCTCTCCTGCTTCTCCAAGTTTTTCTTTTCCACCAGCTCCATGATGTCCTGCAAGAGTTTCTTATGTGTGTCCCTCATGACCTGCTCTTTCTCCTCAGCCTCCTGTGCCATATCACGGAGTACCAGCTCCACCTCGCAACTCAAGGTGTCACTGATGCAATCCATTTGTCGTTCCTATGCTTAAAAATGATTATGAATGTCTTACCTGCCCTTTTATAGGAAACGTGATGCAAACAGAAAATGACGTCACAATAACAGTAGCGACAGTAGCGATGTGTGAGCTACGTACTGTAACAATAGAGCATGCAAAGGCTATAGGCAAATAAAATCGATTGTTTCACTGATAGGAAGGTGTGTTTTTTGTTGGTTTTTTTTTTCTTTTACCGGGACACATAGTTGTCTATAAATAACCATTCAAAGTCATTGCCTTTGTCTCCCTTTTAAATGTGACCAGCACCACCAGTAAGCAGTTGCATGACGCACGCATTGAAATGCCACCTCTCAGCTACAGAACTGAAAAAGATTTGAGTGTGACCCGTATTTCTGCTTTCTAGGCATACTTATATCAAAACGTAATAAGAAAATGGACTGAGAGAGAGAGAGAGAGAGATAAAAAACAAATGAATAATACAAGCCAAGTGGTTAAATGTTAAATTACGCATGCAAGAATTTGTACCCTGTGATCATTTCGTGATACAGGAATAACATCAACCTGAGTTCTTAGTGTAATGCGAGTGTAACAAAGAGAATTTCTGCAAAATAGGTGTATTTTATATTTGTGTTCTGCACCTCCATAGGCTTCCTCTGCACACAGTACTACCACAGCAGCAAGCAGTAGCGGTTTTAGGCACGGGCGAACCGGGCAGCCGCCCGGGGCGCCATTTCGTGGGGGGCGCCACGAGCGCTTGGGGAAAAAAATAAAATAAAAAGCTCCGTTTGTCGTATCGCTGCAATCGGCACATTGGCGGCCCCTGTAATGCTGCAATCGGCACAATGGCGAGCTGCAGGCGCCCTTGCTTGCTGAGAAGGTGGCATGCACAGAAGCAGCGCGTCTCTGTCTCGGGGGCAGTGCCGTAGCTCCGCACACGCACATAACGCAGAGTGCGTAGGGCACCAAGTGCTTGTGGGGGCACCACCAAAAAAATTGGCTCGTGAAAAAATCATCACAATAGGCTAGGTACGTGCTAGTAAGGATATTTTAAAAATGTGCAAAGCATGTTAATATTTATTTTAAGCAATACAAAAGCAACATAGGTCAATTTGCTCCTCTCCTTCTCCATTCTCCTCCTGGTGCCCCCCACCTTTCAGTGGTCTGGTCGATTATTGCTCAGTCTTAGTTTAAGTTTGGCAGACAAATGTTTGGACAGGGCCTTGAAAAGATATCTAAAGTCGGGAGCGGAAAAAAGAATAGAAAGCGAGATGAATCTCACGCTTGCAGATAAGACAGTGTTTTAAATAAATAAATCATAATAATAAAAAGTTCATTTTGTAGCCCTTGCTCCTTACCGTCAACAACATTTGTAACGTTAGCTCCCAGGCTACTAGCAATGTTCAGACTGTGTTAACAAGTGTTGCAAATGATTGAAGTTGTAAATGATTGATGCTGGCTAGCTAGTTTAGGTTGTGGATATAAATATGGATATGGATATTTGAAAGCAATTCATCATGGTCACTCGACTGTTTTCAGTTAACGTTCGGATAAGACTAGCACTTTCTTCCTTAGGTTGCTAGCTAGCTATGCTGCGGTTGCCCTCAATCACAAGTACATAGTTCTCGTCGGTTTGGCCAAGGGCAACATCTGCTGGTGAAACTAATATGAAAAGAAACAATCTTACTGTTACGTAGATTTTCCCTCTTCGTATTTATTTCAAACTCTGTACACAATGTTTTTGTTCTCCCATATTAAACCTTTATAAATGTAAAATAGAGTGAATTTTAAATGTACCAGTGATTTACACGTAGGCCTACATAAACCTAATTTATATATGCACTTTTTTGTACTAAGTTCAAAACTGTATTTCAGTAGAATTCCTATATATTTTGTCTTTTAATTCTGAATGTAGGGCCGTCTGCAGTCATTGCACAAATCTTTGTTTAATAATGGTTGTGGTAGCCTATTTATTTATTAACCATTTTAAATAATGTATTTTTTTTTACTTTAATGTTTGGTGTATTTGTTTCGGGGGTTGGGGGGGGGGGGGGGGGGGGGGGTGCTGAGAGGTGGTCTCGCCCGGGGCGTAAAACACTATAGAACCGCCACTGGCAGCAAGAGGCAGAGAGAAACAGTAGGTAGGTAGCCAGGCTAGTGGCAAGTGCCTCCGCTCAGTTTCATTTACCTCCAGCAACGAAGTGAAACGATATGAAAGCGGCTGATGTGTCAGGCTAGTAGTTCTAATGTTTTAAGGTTGTGCATACCAAAGCCTATAACAACGTATGTTTATGAGTATGACTACTACGTTATTGCGAAGTTGAAGATGTTTCCTGTAAGTAGTGGGCTAAGTTTGTTTTCGAATAATCTTTTTAACCACATTGAACAAAGTGCTAGTCAGTTATTGCTCAATTAGGTGCTTGTAATGCGTGCTCCTTGTGATGAACGGCTTTTACTAGATGTTAGAACTTTTTTTGTATTTTACACCAGGTAGGCCTAATATGGGTTTACAATTTATGAGAACTGACGAGGGTAATGTAAATAGCACATTGCATTCCTTGACATAGCCAAGTGCAGTTGCAATTATTTTCCAAGTGAACGATGTAATGATTTCTGTTTCACAGCCTGTGAACCCACGTCCTACCTGTGTCTGCCACCCACTTGCGGCACTGTTTATGATTAGTTTGAAGGTGCTAACAATTGGGAGCATAGGCTACAGACGACACACATAGAGGAGACGGACTTTTCACGTCTAAATTCTGGTTATAACACATCGCAAAACAGCGGCTAATACAAGTCAATCAGTGCAAATGTATTTATGTCGCCCTCCTCCTTTCACCTGATATCACCCACTTAACCAATAAGGTAGCCTACACAAAAAAAAAAAAACTTATTTTACGGGCTCTGCACTAGTCCTAAATAAAGAAAACTATCTGGCTGCAGACAAACAAACATGGCGTTTAAGGAGTTTGACAGATCAGCATTCGTGTACATGTTGCATTCTGCTATGTTTGGAAGT
The DNA here is from genome assembly GCA_030347295.1 of Setipinna tenuifilis. Taxonomy (NCBI): domain Eukaryota; kingdom Metazoa; phylum Chordata; class Actinopteri; order Clupeiformes; family Engraulidae; genus Setipinna; species Setipinna tenuifilis. Next base: position 25,325,042 of record CM059283.1, on the reverse strand, counting down.
CTTTTTTGTTTTCCTTGATATAAGCAGTACACGAATCCTATCGGATTCGCGAATCCAGTCCCTCTACGATCTTTAGCCTATGCCCTTATATGAATTCGATACGATCCCAATCCATTTACAATCGGATTAAGCTCGTGCATATGCACGCAGTGAATTGTATGTATGTACCTTTTGTTTATGTTTCTTGTCTGTGTACATTTTTGACCAAACCTGACTTTAAAGGGGAACTTCCATCGTTATTTTTATTCATATTTCTGTGTCGCCACTATTGTTGAATGCATTGTGTGTAATTTCTGTGAAAAATTATGTCCTAGATGTCTTGTTTGACACTGTTTTCTGTAAGCTATAACTAGTGTAGTGGTTGAACGACTGTTTTTTCCGGTGTCCCTCGTGAATATCCATGACGTGTCAATAAGGCACCTCTGATTGGGCAAATTCGCTGTCTTTCGCTCACCTAGCTTCTGTCCACCAATCATTTGGGATGTGGGCTTGCTATACATGGCTCTGGGCAGGGCTTACGACCTAGTGACGTAGATAGGTTTAGCATGCTCTGATCCGCTCGTTTTGGTTAGCTCGACCCTTCAATGACCAGTAAAACCATGAGGGTCGAATTTCACGTCTTGGAATGCTGCGTGCATATACTGCTTGTTGTGACCCACCACATTGTAAATAAAGCTACTAAAAGTGTTTTTTGGAAGGACCCCTTTAAAATCCCTGTAGTCTCAAGCTGTTATTTACTACTGTTGTCCTGTACTCCCCAAAACCACTCTGGCCTGTTATGCTATACTGAACAGAATCTTTGCTTGCGACATCTATTTCCACCCAGGGTAGAGCTGGTGAAATGAGGGGGGTGGTGTAATAGAGGAACGTAAGAAAAATGGACAGAAGGGAGTCAGGAAACGGTTATTTTTCTTCTCCTTGAGGCCGCTGCAGGGCTGCCCAGGCAGCAGATTACTAGAGCCCCCCTAAGGCCTGGCATCCAACACTGCTCGATGCTTACTCATGTAAAGGTCAGGCATCAACACACAGCACACACTCACACACACGGACAGAGGTTAACTGCCTGGGTTTTATGAAGGGTATACCTCAAGACCTCAAAGGTGCCTGATTCCCAGCCTGATTCCCCACGCCTCCTCCACACAATTGAGACTATCTGGACTGGGTGAAGCTGTGTTAAGCCTCTGCCTTATCCCTGGTGTCTGGGTACAAGGGAGTAAAGCTAAAGATCTGACCTTAGGCCCGTAAGCCCCTGGGGCCTCAGGTAGCAGAACGAGAGCACTGAGGCAAGAGAATAGATTTCCTGTCTTAATACTTGAGTTGGTCTTGCTGCAGGTAACCTTCAAGCTAATATCCCAGTGAGCGTACGAACATATTGGCTAGACCAGCTGGAACAGCCGAGTTTTCATTATGGAAGGATTTTGTACCCCGCTATCCTCCTCCACCCCTCCCACCCATCGACCCACCCACCCAACCTGGTAGAGTTCATTTCTCTTCTCCGCAGTAGTTTCATTATTTCTGGGCAGAGAGCTGTATAGCCCCTGAGCAGCGGGCCCTTTTTTCCTCTATTGTCCTGACACGGGGGCTCTTCAAAGTCCGCAGAGGCGCCATGCCGGTTAACCGTTCGTCATGGGGGGGGGTAGGGGCAGGGGAGCCCTGGGGAAGCTCTCCACCTCTGGCGGTGACCCCGGCAACACACACATCCTGCGCTCGTGCTGCGAAGCGGAAAACCTGCCTCTATCCATGAGTTCACCGTGATTAATTACAGACTCCTTATTAATTATGCAAACACTGAGAACTGATTAATAGTGTTTCTCCTGCACCCCAGTGTGAAGTGAGAGCACTTTTTCCAGTGCTAGTCATCAAACAGTGGCTGATTATTAGAAGCGTGTCTTTTAAATATTTTATTGAAGATGTTATAATCATAGACTATCAGAAAATGACCTGTCAGAAACAACTCTCTAAAACGGCTTTTTGTGTGTGTAAGCACAGTTAGTGTGTGTGTGTGTGTGTGTGTGTGTGTGTGTGTGTGTGTGCGCGCGTGTGTGTGTGTGTGCGTGCGTCCATGTGGGTGCTTGTTGTTTGTTTGTGTGTATGTGTATATGTGTCCCAAAATAGCTCAAATTAAATTTAGCTGAAAATCAGCTGCTTGGTGAATTGAATTCCTTTCCAGACAAATGGGTTAGAGTAATTTAGTAGGCTAGTGTACTCCTTACATATCCGCTGTGACTAACTGTAAATGGGTTTTCTTCTTATTCTTTCTTGAGGCTATTAGTCAGTCTTTACAAAAGCCAACGCACCATCTGTCTCGAAAGTAAATTTTCAGTGTCAGCCAGAGTTTAGGTTTTGTGAAATCATTAAACTCTCTATACTTTGCTTTATGTGTTCACTGTAGACAAGATAACTATACAAATAATATAACAGGCATTTTTTTGGTACTCAGACAAGTAAGCTATGCTTTGGGGCATACAAGCGAGAGAGGGAGAGAGACTCAAATAAGAATTGTCTAGCTGTCTTATAATTTCAGCTCGATTTCCCCTTCAAAAGACAAATGTGGGCCTTTCCCCAATGAAGTGTTAAAGTGCATGTTTCACGAAAAAAAGGGGGCCTCCGCCTCAATAAAACGAATCGCTGACATTCTCGCTGACTCAGACCGAGACCGAGAGTGAGCAAGTCAAGTGGTCCCGGAGCTGGAAACATTTAAGTGAGAGTTTTGTCGAGCCGATAGGCCAGCCAGCAGTCTGGTTTACTTCTCCTCCCTCTTTCCCTTCCTCCCTCCTTCCCTCTGCCCCTCCCTCCATCTTTCCCTCCATCTCTCCTCGGCTTCGCTCTGCTCTCTGCTCCTCTCCTGCTTGGCCCATTTATTCAGGAGCTGCCACATCAGCAAAGCCTGATGAGGGCTATTTATCTACATCACAGCCGCTGCTGGGATCATGCACACTTTCTCTCCACCGCTGCAATTTGTCATTTTAGCCTTCTGTTTGAGACCAGGGGCTCCTCCTTGGTCCACCCCCTCTAACTTCTCTGTCTCTGTCTCTCTCACTCTGCCTCTCTCTGTCTCTCTCTCTCTGCCTCTCAGTCTGCCTCTCTCTCTCACTCTCTCTCCCTCCCTCTCTCCCTCGCTCTCTATCTCTGTCTCTCTGACCCCTTTTACTCTTTCTCCATCTCACCCACTCTTCCTCTCCACTCTCTAGTAACCCCTAAATTGTGTGACCCATGGTAAGTGGGGGCACGGGCCTCCAGTGGGCTGGTTAAGCAGTAAATGTAATATTTAAACAGGGTAGGAGACGAGGATGGGGCCAGGGCATGGGGGTGCTAAATGAGCCGACGCGTCCTCACTCATAGCCAGACAGCGAGGCCAAACAGGCAGGTGGATGTATGGAGATGGTTGTGCCTATACTGCACTGGTGCATGGCACTCTTGGACAGTGGGTACATGTTTTTTTTCCTGTTTTGTAATCATTATGTAATCATCATTTCACATACTTTTATCTACAGAAAAAGAGAACATAATGTTCTTGCTCGGTGTAGACAAGTATTCCGCTCGTAGAAATCTACACACACGATGGAGTTATTGAGTTTTTTACTCAGATAATGTGTTCTTTTAATTGGCACTGCATTTTGATTTTGAATGAGACCCATAAGACCTGGCACAACCTCCTATCTAAGGATGTGTGTGTGTGTGTGTGTGTGTGTGTGTGTGTGTGTGTGTGTGTGTGTGTGTGTGTGTGTGTGCGCGCACAAGTACGCCACAAACACTTAAATGTCATCTTAACATGTAGGTTACATCCTTGACTGTTTTTCTCTTTGCTACCATTATTAGAAATGTCTAGAAAACTGGGACACTTCTGGCTCAGTAAATCATTATTCGAACCTGACTGAGAATGTTTTTGCCGAGCCCTTGAAGGTGGAGACATTTGATTTGATTGAGCGTTGACAGAACAAGACTTGAGGTAGGTAAAAAAAAAAAAAACCCACAAAGTTGTCCCAGATAATGTCCCTGTTTTACATTCCTTCCTGATTTCTTCCCAGTGACTGCACACAGCTCTTCACTTTAGAGCCCATCTATGTCTGACGTTCTTAGAGAAAAGCTTTCCTACCTACTTTGTGGACCAGACCCAGTGCCCTACATAGCGGACTGAGTGACCTTGGGGAATCATCATCTCCGGTCACCCTAAGGAAACATCTGACTGATGGAGTATCTAGTGAGTAGTACCACCTACTCTACCAACTACAAGGTTATTGTTAATTCACACAGACAGCGTTTTTGTGGGTGGGTGGGGTGGGGTGGGTATGGGTGTGGGTGGGTGTGGGGGGGGGGACTTCTATTTTTAGTGGAACAAACTTAGACAATGACAAGAGAAAGGCAGTCTCCTGTGAAATGTCTTTGGCTTTCCAGAAGCGGTGTAGGAGGGATGTAGAATCCCACATCCCACTCACTCACTCCCTCACTCCCTCCCCTTGCCTCGCTGCCCGCAGCTCCGCCTGTCTGTCTGTCTGTACTACTCTCTCTCTCTCCCAGGTCACTGGGACTAATGTGAGTGCTTTTTGTTTTAAGTGGAACAGCGCAGCTCAGCGCAGCGCAGCGCAGCACAGTGCAGCACACCGCAACCAACGCGGCGGTTTTATGGTTTTAGCATTCATGGCCTGACCTGATCTACTTGAGAGCTTTGTGTCTGTGGCTGGCTGCACTCTAAATGTCCAGGCGAGGGTGATACCCCTCTTGACAGCCCACTGGACACGGGATGTGTTTCTGAAAAGTGCTGTTGTACAACAACCATGGTAACAAACTCACATTCACATTTACATTGACACACAAGCATGCATGCACACTCGTGTGCGCAAGCACGCATGCACACAAACACACAAGAACACACAAACACACGCACACAAAATACGCACTCTCTCTGTCTCACTTTTTCTTTTTCTCTGCCACACACACACATTACTTTTCTGTCTGACATACACACACACACACACACACACACACACACACACACACAATCAAGGACAGACAGAATCAATGCGCAAAATCATTTCTCTCATCATTTGAAGTTGATGATTTTCACATGGATGCTTTCAGCAGACGCACCCTGGCAGCAGCAGAGCCCCTGACGGCTCGCCCATCTGAAAGGCAGACAGCAGGTGGGGGGGTGTGCTGTCAGTTAGCGTGGGGCTTGTTTTACACCTCGCTCCTCAACACTCCTTCTGTCTCTGTCTCTCTTCACTGATTTCCTGGAGGTGTTCAGGTGCCTGTGGATATTGAGAGGGGTAGGGTATGTCTTCCCATACTGAGTAATCTGGGGAAGCAGACAGTGATTCAGCGCAGGCTCTCACCCCACCCTCCTCCCTCCCTCCCGCCTCTCCTCGACTCCTCTCCCCACATGTACAATGATTGATGGCTTTGCAGAGGCTTCTGTACCTTCAAGACACAATTTCTCCCCGGTACACATCTTGTTTCCAGGAATTCCATATGTGCTCCCTGTAGAGGCAGTGCCCAGGATTGTTCCACAGTGTTCTATCAGTAGCTAGGTGATGGTACATTTCCACCAAGACCACACATGAGTATTTGTTTCTGATATGTACAAGCTTTTTTCTTGTTGACTGTAAAAGTCTCCTTACACATAGAGACATGCTTCTTCATGTCTTCCTCTGGTCAGTATTATCCATAGACACAAAGCCAGACTAAATGCCCAAATGCCTAAATGCGTCTGCTGTAACTATACTTACTGAGGTGAAAAGGCTGTGCTTTTAGTTTGCTATTCTAGCTTCTGACATTAGTCATATGCCACCAAAGCTGAAATCTACTTCCTCACCTTTTCCTCAATATCATGTGAAGTGTCATCAAATACCATAATGTTTTTCCTGAGGATGCCTATTAAGAAAAACAGCAACACAGAAAAACAGGTATAGGTAATAGGCTGAAATGGGTTCTGCTAGATGTCGGGTCAAAAACTAAATGGAAACATTGAAACATTTAGTTTTATTCCCCTTTTTTCCCATTCAGTTAATGTTATCTTCTAGTTGATTATTTGGTCTATGTTTCATCAAATGTTCTCGTTATTTTTTCCTACTAACAGCACTCTGTGACCTCGAACAACAGGGCTATGGATTGATTTACAGTGAAATTCTTTAAATAAAATAAGTTGCCTGCGATGTAGCTGCGATGTGCAGATACAGATAGCTGATGTGTGTGTGTGTGAGTGTGTGTGTGTGTGTGTGTGGGGTTAAGGGCACCTTTTTCAGCCACTTGCTGTCAGGGGGTTTCTGTCCTGTCCCATATTGGACCCAAGTGAATTCCCAATTCTGCCAGTATACTGTGCCGCCGTGAAATCGAATCTCATTAAATGGCAGAGCGATTACATTTGCCATTTTGAGTTTTATGTCACAAACAAATTAGAAACACTTTCTCAGTCAAGGTCATTTTGCGTACGGGTGGGTTTTATGTCTCTAGCCAATCCCATTCCGCTTTCTTTTTCTCTATGGTATTAGTACTCCTTCACCACCCCCACCCCCCCACCACCGGCCCCCCACCCGCCGTTCTTGCCTGTCTTTAATGAAAAAAAAAAATCCTCTCCTCTCTGCGCTGAGGCTTGTGTAATTAGAAACTGTGGGAGCAGTCCTCAAATCATTCGGACGCACTGGACCCCATCCAACGCAAAGGCTCGCTGACCTTCAGGGGCTTTTAATTAAACAAATCTGCCGTTTTGCCAAAGGCTGTTGACATTCGGCGTTAATTATGTGACCAGTGTGTGCTGTATTTCTCTGCACCGCTGCCACAATGGCTCTGAAACCAACCAACTGCCCCTAACTCCTGTAATGTCCAGGGAGGAGAAGGTACTGGAAGTGTATATGGATGATTGGTGATGGGGGAGTGACTTACTTTTAAAGTGTTGGCCAGTTTAACTGTGCAATCTTGCATGGATATATAATTTTATAGGCTTAGCATGCCTGTACTGTTGCCAAGGAACAGGTGCACTTTTATCTCACTGTGGGGAGACAGTGGTTCAGTTGGTAAAGGAGTCCACCAGTGAGTGAATGGAAGGTCCTTGGTTCTTCTCCAGATTCTCATGATGAGATCGACATGTCCTTGAGCAACTCTCAGAACCCCGTACTGCTCCTGATGCGCTGGTTGTAATGGCAGCCCTTCACCATCAATCTGTGTGGGAATGAATAAATGTGAATCACTGAATTGTAAAGCACTTTGGGTCACTCATGAGTGTGAGAAAGTGCTATATACGTTCAATTCATTTACCATATCTTTGCAAATCCTCTTACCTACAGCTTACTTGCATGGGGTGTTTTTATATAGTACAGTATAATAGTATATTTTTATTTTCGAATAGTGTTTTATATACTATATTCAGTTTATTACATCTCTTTTAATGTTTCTTGTTTTTATTGGACCTCATTTTAACACCTGCAAGATAAACTTGTACTCCCAGTCGATGTAGAATAAAGATTCTGACGTATCATTGAGAATAGTGGTTATCAGCAGAAGTGACTATGGTGCGTAATAGGGGGCTAATTGAGATGTCATCATACACCAGAACTAAACACAAGGACATGAAGACTATCACAATGGTGTACAATAGTAATACTTATGTAATTTAGAACAGGTATTTCCACTGAATCTACTTTAGGAAGGTGTATATCATAATTATAGTGTCATAATGATGAAGGCAACATGTTGGTGCCTTTAATGTTGTGCTGACTGATATGTTTTGGAGTTATAGGTGGGCTCTGTGTTGATTCTGTCTCTCTTTGATTGTGTGTGTGTGTGTGTGTGTGTGTGTGTAATAGAGAGAGGAGAGAGACGGAGAGAGAGAGAGAGGGAGAGAGTGTCGGTCTGTGTGCATTTGTGTACTGTACAAATGTATGCATTTATGTGTTTGAGGGTGTGCAAGGGAGAGACAGAGTGACCTTGTGTGTGTGTGTGTGTGTGTGTGTGTGTGTGTGTGTGTTTGTGTGTGTGTGTGTGTGTGAGAGAGAGAGAGAGCGACAGAGAGAGACAAAGAAAGCAAGACAGACAGAGAAAAAGAGAATAGGTTGTGTCATCTGAAACAGTCCTGTGACCTTGGAGAGCGAAGGTTAATTTCTTAGTGAATTTGTCTTCTATGAAGGCTAAATAAAAAAAATATCCAGGGTGTCCTTTACAAGTAGTATGGAAAAAATGCATGGTACAAAATCCAAAATGGTTGCCACTGGCTACCATGAACCGTACTTCGGCCAGAAAGACTCAGAGAAAGGCATAAGGTTTAAAGGGATTTAATATGAGATTTAACAATAGTTGACAAGTAAAGAATAGTCTTTGGCGGAGGTCCAGTCATCAGCCCAGGTCTAATGTTGAGGGGTACGACGGATCCTGCCGCGGAGTGTGACTGGAACCGAGACACACCCCCCGGGTGCACGGGTAGACTGGACCAAACTGGTGGTGGTGGGGATGGAGGAGGGGACTTCAAAACGGCGGTACCTGAAGCAGCGGAAAAGGTGAATTAGGTATGTCATTTTAAAGCAGGTGGCGGCCGCTGATTGGCTGAAAGCAAAGTGCGCTTCCGTGATGTTGGAGTCTTCCTGGCAGAACTTACGCAGGCTTTCATTTTTACAATGATTTTTACTACAGTACACAGCTTAAAATTGGTGGCCATACAGTCTTTAGAAGTCCAATAAAGGTCAAATCACTGACTTAACATCAGATATAATCTCCAGAAAACACAAACTGCACAGTACCATAGTATCACTAGTAGTACTGTAACAGACTAATTTTCATGTATAAGTTCTGAGCATGCTTCTTCTAGAGAAAAAGCAATTCTGGAATTTTAAAAAATTAAAAGCTATCTGATAGACTCATATTATTCATTTGTAAAGCTCCTTATCAAAGACTTTGACTTGTGTTAGAGCTGTATGTGTGTCCCATTGTGGTTTGTGTCCCCCGTGCTCTTTGTCCCTCTGCTCTCTCCATGTACCTGCTCAGGATGTGATTAGCTTGATTGAAAGCACCTGACCCTGCAATCAAGCTATGCTTAAAATCTCCTTGATCCTGCTGCTGAAGAGAGGCTTCTGGTGTGGCACTACTGGCTGTGTTTCTGCCTCTCAGCCTGGGATGTGTGTGTTCTTAAGATTTGGTCCTTTGTACTCTTATTCTAATGTCTTTGTCTTCATGTAATAAATCCCACTAGTTGGGTTATCTGTTAAAAGGTGTTTTTGGTCATTGCTTGGGTCAGGGGTAGTTAGTGGTTTGCCCCAGTAGGGCCAACCACGGTGGGCCGTAACACTTATCTCTCTTACAACTGGTCTAGGGCAAGTGTTGGCAGAGATATAGCTGTGCTACTGGATCCTTCATGATATGAAAGCCATAGGAAAAACATCAACATTAAGAATATAAGAAATGGTGAGCTGCACCAAGACCACCCCAGATGGCTGATTTACCATCAGCCCATCTGCGCATCTTTAACCATCCAATTTATTCAACTGGAGGCGACTGTTTTGGGCCCTATAATTTTAAGACTGGTAGGTAATGAAAAGATATGGGGAATGATATTTGAATGCTTAATGACCAGCTATGTACACATTGATTTCCTTGAAAACCTGGATACAGATGGTCTCTTAATATGTCCGTAAGCAATTTATAGCACGGTCTGGGAAACTGAAATACTGTGTGACAAACGTAGATGGAGAACGTCAGGTGTTCAAACAGACCTTTAATGTTTTAGCACCTATACTGAAAGAGGAATTTGCCCCAATGCAGGTATTATTCCATTTTTGACCCTTATAGCAGTCCTTACTTCGATAAAGCCCAAGAGAAAGGGGGGGTGAAATCAATAAAGGCTCTTGGGTTTTAGTGAATAGGCAAACTGTCTCTGCACTGTAGACTACTTATAGAAACAAAGTGTGTTCTGGATGCAAAGCCCTTAGGATAGCTTTCATCAGACTGAGCAGAGCTGGAGCCGATACCTTCCAACCTCAGGTAATGGAGAAACCAACTCTATGCCTCAAGCAATTTACAACCCAACTGATCTTTTGAGACGCCATAGATGGAGGCATATAGTGTTATACCAGCAGATCAGTTCTGAACCACTCTCTAATATCCAGCAAGTTTAAAGGTAGAGGAGATGGTAAGAAGTTCTAAGTGGTTCAGGTGGTAGTTGTCAGTGTTGACCCAGAGCTTCCAAGGCTACTCCCACGTAAGTCCATTTCTACCATTTCAGAACCAAAAAACTGCCACACGCAGCTGTTTTCTAATTGGCTCTGTCACTGGCTAAATTTCAAATCTGTTACAGTTTCAGAGACGGCAAACAATTGGATTAAATGGACTAATGTGTATGACAGGCAGAAAGTTTATGTTTCTATGCAGAAATGGAGTAATGTATATGTATCCCAAGAGTGCTTTGACCAGTGCAGTAATGTAGGCATACACAGGAGATGACGGATGGATTAGGGCCACCTCTGTGGGGATGAAAAACTGGATGTATGCATGACCTGTGATTGTTGCAGTTGAGTGATGATGTGGAGAAAGGTGCAGCCTGAAGAAGGGATGCATTCTCTATGGTTAGTATATTTACATGTCAGGTTGACTGTGTGAGAAAGCCGAAGTGATGATCTTATCAAGATCTGGGTTCTTACGTTTCCCTCAGAACTGGCTTTAAATTAAATATGTCTTTTGCTGTATGTTAGGGTACATTAGGCTGATCAGAAACATACAGTCAACAAAGTTTCAAACTACAGGCCTGAATTAAAAAATAAAGAGGTCAGTGTCAACATTGACAATAAAAACATAAAAAACATTTTAAAATTTAAAAACGAGAGCTCTTGCCACACATTTTAATAATTGTCAGTTTTCCTATATTTCACTAATTTGGACACTGTTTAATGACCCTTTACATAACTGACCTGAAGTAGGCATATAGTTGGAATCGTTGTTGGCTCTATTTCTGTGAAAAACTGGTCAGCCAAATCCACAGTAACAAAAGACATCTTTAAGTCATAGCCAGAGGCATGTCCAGATAACATAGAGTATATTTCATAAACTCCAGTTATACAACAAATATATTTGATACTGTTAGTTTTAAATATACGGTATTTTTTGGGCCACATTGTATTTAATGTTAACAAGTCATTTTGGGTGTGGTAAACAAAAATAACCTTTGGCCCTAACAGAAACCTATCTTTTTCCTTATCGAAATAACCCAAAAACAAAACAGCATTGTCCATATCGACTCCCAAATTCCCATGAAACACCATTTCAGTTCACATCGCTTCTTCTTACTTCACACCTCATTTATTAATCCCTCTTCTGTCTGTTGGCTCTCAGCCATCCATTTATAGCCCCCTAATAAAGTTTCCACAGTCAAGGTCTTCCCTTATCACCTCGCTATGCTGCAATGCACCGTAGGCCTTCTCACACAATTTTTTCAAATGTCTTCCCAACCCATGGTCACTTGTTTATAACAGGTGTTATTCAAGTTGGTGTCTGTGAAACACGAGGAGTTATTCAAGATCAGATAAAATGTTGATAAGTTGACAATTTGAAAAACTCAAAAATATACCTTTTGTAATGCTTTCATTGTTGTCCATTTTCTCCTGGTAAGGAGTTAAGCCAGCACTTGAGTGTGTGCCTGCCGATTTTGTCATCAGCCACACACACATCATGACTACGAGCACTCGTTGGCAGTCCACGTAAGCTACTCTGACCTGCTGGGCATGCCAATGACATCAGGTGACTGGTGTTCCTCTGCTTCCTAAAATACAATGGTCAATCACAGACAGATTTTGATGAAACTGATTAAAATTCTTAACACCCCCCCACCCCCCCAAAAAAACATTAATGAACAATTATGTGTACTAGCGGTAATACATAAAAACTTATAACAAAAACACTGACACTATGAATCTAGTGCTTTTCTTTCTATGAAAGAATTATGGCCACCTGTATGACAGTTGTTTTACCCATCACAGTCACATGTAAATATAAAAATAACTGGGAGCTCCACAGAAAATTACATTTTATAAATAACACAACCAAACATAAAAGTATTGTTCTGAGGGGAGAGTCCATAAAATTTTAAGCAACCTAACAAAACACTGTGTCATTTTTGAAAGGAGCAGTTTGCTGAGCCCCTGACTAAATTACATTTCTGAGAGCTTCCAAAAGAAAATTGTGGTTTAAGGGTTTTTTCTAAAATAGAAGAGATTTTCTAAAATAGCAGTATTTCATGGTTTGCTAGTAAAGACAAAAATGAAAAACTGGCATGTAGTGCACATTTTACCTCCCAAAGTAAAAAAAGAGATCATTTTAAATTTCAATAGCAAACTAGAGAATCAATGGTCGAAGAAATACAGATATGGGCGTTTAGGCTAAAGGGCAACCACTAGATTATGATAAGGAAGTCCCACAGGTCTCCCCAGGTCCCACTCTCTTAATCTTCATCAAGCACAGCATGAGCTGGTGTTTAATTGATCTTTAGCCAACAATACTTGAGCCCTGTCTATTTAGTGGTACTGCATTAGGTCCTCCCAGTTTTTTAGGTGTTTTAATTTTATGTCTTAGCCAACAGGGAACATGCGTAGATGCTGATAGAAAAATAAATGCAGATTCCTTTCAATGTTTGCCTTACGTTAGCCACATACAGACCTTTGAAATATGGCCACTGTGGTCCCTTTCAGGGTCATATGGTCATTCTGGTAATCTAACTAAATCAATCTTCCCCTGTTGTGGCCTTGAGTTGCATGTTTCTCCTGCTGTAACACTAGGGTCTATAGGATGACTTGGCAATCTTCCACTTCATTGTGTCTGCTATATGCTCTAGTTATAAAAACATGACATGGCACAAAAGGACCCTTCCTGCCAAACTCTAAAAGCAACTGTCCCAAGCTTCTAAAACACACACACACACACACACACATGCACGCACGCACGCACGCACACACACACACACACACACACACACACACACGCATACACGCATACACGCATACACACTCACAGTCTGTCATACACACAACCATGTAAATCTTATCTCATATGTAGGTAATGTGCTAGAAATTCACAATTACTGGTTTAAGACTATAAAATATTGTGCATTGTGATTACGATGACATCCACACACTAAAAGCACCTATCTGGCATAATAGCACCCACTGGTGATACAAGGATTTTTTTCATTTCTGTCTGATGTCGTTTCTAGATAGTTCACCAGAATAACAATTTGGATTAGATGTATGATGCCAGTGTCCTGTATAATTCTTGCTTGATCTTGTGTAGAAGTTGGTTGGTTTTGGTTTGTCTGGTGATTTAATGTGTTTTTTTGTTTTGGTTCTTGACCTGCTGCTGCCTTGCAGCTCGGCACGGCAGAGATGGAGTGGGTGATAAGAAAATCAAGAAGAGGGTGCAAAAATATAAATTAGATGCATTAAAGAGAGAATTGGAAGTCCTAGGGGTCATAACTGATGGCAAAAAGGCCAAAAGAGAACTGAGAAAGCTCATCGTAAACAAACTGAAAAAAGCTAAATTCAACAATGGAGAAGGACCCAATGAGCAAAACGACATGGGGAGAGCAGAAGGATTTGCTTTTCCTATGGAAATCCCTGAGGAGATTGCTCTTGTCCTCAATGACCAGGGTGCTTTCCTAGACAAGATGGAAGACCCGGAGAGAGATGACTCCACTCTGGGTAAGAAGAAGTCCCCTTACATTAGGTGTACTGGTAAGGCACCTAATATTATCAGGCATTTTTCTCCTAATTAGACATGAATAAGGCATTAATACAAAACAATATTTGTTCAACATTCAGCTTCAGACTCAGCCTCTAAAGAGGGAAAGGCTGAAGAGATGCATGAAAAGGCCAGCATTGAGGCAGCCAAGTACATTGTCCTGGACGACATTGTCCTGTAGGACCTGGAATCTCTTTAGGGTGAGCTAAAGACCTCAGGTCCCTATGACTTTTTAAATAATCACAATATATATTATATAGTAATATATATAATAAGTATTGATGGGTTGTGTTTATGTGTCATTCCCTCAGTACGTGGCAGAGAATATAGTTCACAGTAGAGCAGATTGAAATACTGTTGCAAATACTGTTTTGGTTTTTAGCAAATAAATTCACTCCATAATATAGAGATGTGAAGTGCAGTGCGAGAGGAAGTATTGAGGCCTTGTTGGGCCAGAGATACATTGGAGGTTCACACCTACTGTACTTCACTAGTCTCCTCAAGAGGATGGTTTTTTCACTCCCCACTGGGAAATCCTGGTGGGCAGAGTGAAACAGCAGAACGTCAGCGATAGATTTGTCATGAGGACTTGACATGGGGAGTTACAAAAAAAGTTTAATAAACAGATACAATCTGAATACTTTCATCACATTAATGTCGGTATATTTATCAAGAATTTTACACACCCAGTATTAAGTCAGACTTTGATCTCTAGTTCTCTTCCAAAGAACTTTTCCAACTTTGATGACTCATGAATCAGGGTGGCATTGTAAATTACCCTATAAAGCTAAATAGTATTTTTTTTACTTTGGTTGTTTATTGTTCTGTGGGATTTGGTAAAGTCCTGGGACTGTCTTCAATAACATCGTGAAATGAGTTATGAGAAAAATAGCAGTGCAAAATAAGCAGAAGTACGCTTTTACCTGCTAAATTTATTTTGTAAGTGTCAAAAAAAGATTTTTCCCCTGTCGAGACTTTTTCCTCCAAAAGAAAATATTAGCCATTAGTTTTGTGTATGTGCCTGCTGGAAGAACCATGGCCCTGTCAGATTTTGTTACAAAGCGCACTTATGTTTACTTGTCGGCTGACTGCTTTTCAAGAGCAATGTTCAGGCCTTGCTGTGGGTGACTGCCAGTTTTTGTGCAAGACTCCAGAAAATGCATTAGGAGTCCCCTGGGGTACTTGGCAAAGGCAGCTCTTTTTTGTGAAATTTCATTTAATTTTTCCCCTTTCTCTTCCACTGCTATGCATTATTGAACAAGCAAAATGTACTGCTGCATTCTGAGTGTGCTTGAACTCAGGAAAAACATCACCCCCGCCCCCCCAACCCCACCAACCCCAAAACCTGCAGGCTGCATTTAGATGGATTTCTTTGCTACCCGCCTTTTTTATGGTTTTCCTTTTAACTGTCACTTGCCTTCAGGTTTGACAGTATTTTTCAAATAATGCCTGCGCTCTTTTTGTGGGAGTGGAAGAGTTTCTGTTCTTCTTTCACCTCTCTCTCTCTTTTTTTCTTTCTGTCACTCACTCCCTCTCTCCGTTGTCTTGTGATGGACATGTCTAACCGATGTGTCTCTCGTCAGCTTGACAGAGGACAATGTGGAACGAAGTGGAGTTCAGGCGTGAATGTTGAGTTCACAGAGAGAGAGAGAGAGAGAGAGAGAGAGAGGGAGAGAGAGAGAGAAAGAACTGTTTCGTCTTTCTGCCATCGTCTCGTCTGTCGCTTCCCATTTTCGTCCATCTTCCCCTCCATCTCATCACAGAACAGAAACCTCCCTCCATCCATTCCGCCAACCCCCCCAACCTCCTTGCCCCATGAATGTCACCTGCAATAAGACATTTGCAGAGCAGAGCAGAGTGTGTGTGTGTGTGTGTGTGTGTGCAACCGTAGAAAGAGCAGTGGGGTGGTAGTGGTAATGTTGGGGGGGGGGTCGCGGTTGGAGGTGTGTGTGTGTGTGTGTGTGTGTGTGCGCGCACCGAGGGCTGACATTTCTCAGTGCTTTGCATCTGGTGTCAAAGGCTGATGGGAGAGGGCAGGCGTTGAGGCGGGTGGGTGGGTGGGCGGATGGGTGTGTGGCCCCAGCGCAGTGCCGGTTGGGAGAGCGCATTAGAGTGCAGATGAGCGGGGCCTATGTAGGCCAGGGGTGGCTGAGCGTAGTAATCAGCTGTCCTGGAGGATCTTCCTTGCCCCACTGCTTCCTAATTGACCTGTGAGTCTGAAACCAGCCCCGCATGCGGGCCTGGACCAAACAAGTGCCGCTGCTGCCATCTCTGCCATCCCAAAAACTTTTAAACCAACACACACACACACACACACATGCACACAAACGAAGACACACACACTCACACAGTGAGAGTGATACTGAGGAGGAGCAAACAATGAAAGCAGTGAGGACATTGTGCCTCGAAAGGGAAGAACACAACCTCTTAGTGGTTTTCTTTGAGTGGATATGTGTGATCTGTGTCTTTATGTATGACTGTCTGTGTGCATGTAAGTACTTCTGTCTGTCTATGGATGTGTGTATGTTTGTGTATGTGATTGTATAAATGTGAGTGTTGGTGTGTGTGAGTGTGACTGTGAACATGTATGTGAGTGTTAGTGTGTATGTGAAGGTTAATGTGTGTGTATTTATGTCTCTGTGTGAGTTCAAGCATGTACATGGGCCTAAAAACACTTACTGGTCTATTTCTAGTCCAAGTGTGTGTGTGTGTGTGCGTGTGTGTGTGTGTGTGTGTGTGTGTATGTATATGTGTATGTGTATGTGTGTGTGTGTGCGTGTATATATGTATGTGTGTGTCTGCACAGAGGCTGGTAGTCCTCAAACTGCTGTGACAGCACTGGCAATCAGTCACTGGATGTAGAGACGCTGCTGCAGCCAAATGCCAGCCAACCAGATTGTGATTAATCACTGCGGCCGGATGGATACATGACCTGATCTCCATCATACAGCGGATCACTCTGCCGAGGGAAGGGGGAAATTAGTTGCTCAGGGTCCCGTCAGCTGTTCTGTCCAACATCACTCATATGCTCAGATTGTAAGATGAATGAATGGATATTCTCCTATTTGATGCTGAGAAATGATGCTGATGTGCTTTTTTTTGTAAGATTCCATCTATACCAGATTCACTGGTTTCATTTTGACTTTGACACATATGATTTATTTTTTGGTAATGAATACCTTTCTACAAAATGTAAAACATGGTCACAATAAAATGCACCTGTAAAGAAAACAAAAATGTTCCAAGACCCAAAACAACAGAATGTATTAGGGTATAGCCCACAGTTGTCACACTGTTTATATTTTCTTCCATTCAACAAATTGTTCCCTTCTCACGGTCCACTAGCTGTCCATTCAGTTATTTGTGTGGAAAGATACACAAGAAGCATAAAAGCCTGGTGACTGAACCACAAACAGTTTCAGCCAATCAGCACATCACTTCAGCAGCAGAGCAGGGGAAGTATGCAATGTGATTGGCTGTTGAGCTGAAAAGTGAACTTTTTATGAGAATCAAAGACGTTATCTCTAAATTCTGTCATAGTGTACAGTATGGGTCCATCTGTTCACTGAAAAGAAAGAAAACAATCTTGACAGTTGAGATATGACATGTAATACTGAAATTCCAGCTAAGTGCAGGCCATAGACAACACTGATTACTTTGCAGAGACCAAGTAAACATGATGCACTTTTTGTGGTTATAAAATGGCATTTGAAACTGCATTGAGGCAGTACGGACTGCACTCTGAATAGAGCTTTTAGCATTATGCAGCAACCCAAACAGAGATAGAGGCAACTTTAATTCTAGCTGATTTTTAGTGACTGGCTGTCTACAGCGGAAATGCAACTGTCTTCAGTAAAAGAGCTGCCTCGATATCATCACACATGATAAACAAGTCCAGCACAGCAAGAAAAGGGGTGACACAGTTTTGCTACCACTGTTCAGTCGATCTCAGAGGAACGGCACAAGATACACACGGCATGTACTGTACAGCACACTCTTTGCACTGACGACCCACAATGCACTTCACCACACGGTACAGGCACAAACAACCAACCAACCAATCACATGAGCCACTGCTCCTTCTCCTTGCTAAACTGTTCCGCCCACCTCCTGGTGATCTCCAGGTAGAGGTCGGGGTTAAAGGGCGTGTAGTCCAGGTAGAGGCGCGTGACCGTCTTCTTGGGCACGGCCCTCTCAATCTGCGTCCCCTCGTGCCACTCGTTGAAGGATGTGATGGTGATGACCTCCGGACGCACCGACAGCGCCGCCTGCAGCGACGTCTCGTAGTAGCGGCCGTTGACGCGGTTGCGCGTGTTGTGGTTGTTCCAGGGCCGCACGGCCGTGTCCACGTATCCGGGCCCCGCGCTGGGCACGAACAGCAGGTTGTTGCCGTCGCAGAAGGCCTTGACGGCCTTCCAGTTCTGGTGCGAGGAGCCGAAGGAGAAGCCGTTGGAGGCAAAGTAGGTGTACATGCCGTCGAAGCCTCCGGCCAGGATGTCATGCTTGTGTCGCTCCTCAACGATGAGGCCGATGAAGACCCCGTCGTAAGGGGTGCCCCGCAGGCTGTGGGCACCACTGGAGGTCAAGAGGTCAGCCCAGGCCTCGGGAGGGGTCAAGTACGAGTCATAGATGTAGAAGAGAGGCAGGATTTTCCCCGTGTTGGACTTGAATCTGTAGAAGGCTCCATGATTACCATACCTGGGAGGAATGATTGTACACATTAATAACCAACACGAATTGCTCATTACATTTAACTAAAATTCATAAAACCTACACTAAAGGCTACAGGGGAAAGCAATGTTTTGTCTTTAAGAAAGAACAGGATTTAAAAAACAAAAAAAATATTTTAAATTATATGACAAAATATGACCGTAATTTCTCTCAAGTACAAAATAGCTTTTCAGACATCACTACAGGCATTCTTTTAAATGTGTACAGCAAGACAGGGGATACCAGAATGTGACTGTTAGGCTCTTCATTGCAGATCAGTGCATATTAGCTTGTAATGTTTTCATCTCCATCCAGACCCTCCCCTAGGCAGATGGCTGAGCCGGTGGGATAGATGGGATCTGGCACGGCTTGGCTGACGTGCGCCCGTGAAGCAGGCTCAGTTCACCGTGCGGAGATCTATCTTCGGTGTCATACTCCGCTTAGCACGACGACCATCTATTAGCCTCACCATGTGCTCTCTATAGACCTTGGCCAGCCAGCGCTTCAAGGTTGAGGTGTCAGGTCGGCCATGAAGGACACTCCTCCAATGGAGTCACTTTTATTTTTTCCAAGGAAATAAATAAATAAATAAAAAACTTCTGGTGCCGTATCAGTGGCAGACGTTCTACCAAACAAGGCTATATTTAAAACCGTCTCAGACTGGTTATCAAATTAGCTATCGCTTGTCAAACCGCTACCTGCTATACTCTCAGTGGGAGTTCATATCGACTGCATCGAGGCAATGGCGACCTTCTTCCTCATACATATTTAAACAAAGGACATTCTTCTTGTGTTCTTTTCAAGTCTATTTCAGGCACCTGTGTCTGCTTTGTGCTTTGGGGAGATAGTGCTGGCTCGAGTGTCGTTCCCATCTACAGGGTTCAAGTGTAGGTGGACAGCGATACGCAGAGCAGAGGAGAGGGAGCGGGGGAGTAGGGGAGTTCTGAGCCCTGTTGTTGTCTGTGGGTTAGCCCAGTGACAGCACCTGATCTGTGGTCGGCACAGGCCAGCCAAGAGGGGAAGGAAACCGCATCAGCGATAAGCCTTCACAGGCATCACATTAACTCTATTCATTTAGCAGATGTTTTTTTCGCCAAAGAAACTTATAGTGCAGGTGTGTACACTTAAGTTTTTATTAATTTATCTATTTTCATTTGTTGATTAGTGAAGTTTATAAGTACACGGTTTAATATGTTTTAATATATTTACTGTTTTATATGCTGTAGTAGTAACTCTTATATTATTATGTGTGTCTTGTCATCTCATTTAAAGCACATTGAGTATGTTCCTGCCATATGAAATGTGTTATACAAATAAACCTGACTTGAGTTGGGTATTGATCAAGCTTCAGTCCTGGCTTTGCAAAGTGCCTCGAGACATATGCATCGTTAGGGTGCTATATAAATGCACTCAAACCGAATTCCAATGAACCCAATTTTTTTTGATGATGCCGGCAATTTAGCTTTACCGCTTACTTAAAGGTGGGTTTTGTGGTTTTGTTCCGTTACTTTTTATCAGAGTCAGCAGACTTTTTAGCTGCCAGTAGACACATACTGCTAATGGTTGTTTATGCACAAACATAGTTATATGTATATAAAGTTTAAAATATAAAACATCCAGTTTCAGCAGTTTTCGATTTTTTATTGTAAACCAACATTTTTATTTTTTATTTTTAAATGTTATTTCAACCCTACTATTTTACTCTTACCTTGTCATTATTTTTAACTTCTTCATACTCTTTCATATCTGTTGGATGTACAGCAAGACTCAAACTTTAACCTGAAAAGCTGATGTACTGGAAGAGGGAGTAAAAGGCCCAACCTACTTGTCAATGATGTATTTGATGTTGTCATGCATGCTGAGGTCTGTGCGGCCCTTGTATGGCTGAATGTGGAACGCCACCTGTGGGTAAAGGGATGGGGAGAGGAGGGGTCAAGGAAGTCAATGTCCAGTCAACAAAACATTAGTTACTGCCTTATTTTGTCTCATCACTTCATAGCATCTCACAATGCATATCAATACCCCCTTAAAGCTATTAAATGTTGGCATTTTAACCCACTGTGTCTGAAGATAATTACACTGAATATTTGTTGGTGTTTGGTTTGATGCTCCATACAGTGACATCACTATGATTAGGATGATTAAAAATATTTGTCTGTCTTTGTTTGTCTATCGAATTTCGAACAAAAAAAAATCAATTTAGTGCCAGGATGCCAAGCTTTGAAGTGCAACCCCGTACACAATCAGTTCTTCAGACTCTAATCCACTTTGTAGGTGAAAATAGATTCGGGTCTGCGCATGCTGCAACCTTTAATGATTTTCAGTTCTGTCAGCTGTGGACCTCAGGCTTGGATCTGCGCCAGGCCAGGGCCAGCTCTGGGCCGGATGGGTTGAGCACTATAAGGCTGCTATCTGGGCAGGAAATGGGAGCACCATCTGTCACAGTCCCTGACTGTTCACCAGGTGACCTTTTCTCCGCCAGCAGCACCTGCGACAGGCCCTGACGCCGTAACCGGACACGGACACCACCTCTGCCTCTGCCGCCGCCCCTCCAATCTACTCTGCTCAGAGGAGGCTTGGAGGACCTTTCATCCGGCTGCCATCCGCCTGATTGGGGGAGAGGGCCTCAAATGTCACAGGCACCAGGTGTCTCTTCTCTTCTCTCCCCTCCTCCCTCTCTCTCTATCTGTCCCCTATCTCTTTCTCTAGCTCTCTCTCTCTCCATTCCTTCATCTTTCTTCCACTCTAACTAACTCTCTAATTCTTTCTCCCCCTCGCTATCTCTCTGCCCCCCCCCTCTTTATCTCTCTCTGTCTGTCTCCCTCTCTCTGTCTCTCTCTCTGCAGAGGAGTTTTCAGGGGGACGTGGCGCGGCAGTAGTGTCATGGTTGAAGCCACTGGATCGATCGGGGCAGATTGTGTTTAGGCAGACTGGCTTAGAAACGAGCTGGGAGGTGCCTCGCAGGCTGCCTTTTAAAATGGGCTTCTGTCTTAATTTGTCAGGTGCCAGGTCAATAGGCCAACAGCACTGCAATCTATGCAAACACAATGTTCAGTGGCCGACAGTAAAGACACACCATCTTCGTTTGAACCAAACACAAAATTGTATGCACATACAGTACATACACTGGACTGAATGTTAATGTGTAGGCATAACAGCACTGCTGGCCTTTGTGGTAGAGCTGCAGCTTTCAGTAAATGCACTGACAGTCACAGCAAGTATTTTGGTTGAAAGCCAGTCTGTGCACAGGCCATAGAAAGAAAGGAAAGGAAAGGAAAGGAAAGAAAAGGAAAGGAAAGGAAAGGAAAAAAACAACAACAAAGTCACAGTGCCACTGAGCATGAGCTTGAAACAATCAAAAGATGTCACAAGTCGGAGGAATACTCTCTCTCTCTCTCTCTCTCTCTCCCCTCTCTCTCTCTCTCTCTCTCTCCCTCCTGTGGAGCGGTGGTCATCCTTCTTCATGAAGGGGGCTTTGGAGAGGAGCCATAGTGCCATAATCCTTTTCTGAGGCTGTGGAAAGCTTTATGGATACACAGGAGGCCTAAGTGCCTCGCTGTGGACATCATAGCCACAGCGCCATGACAGCTCTGAGAGATGAACGAAGGATGGTGTGTGTTCTGTGTTCCATACCTCATATGATCACTGAGGCTAGTTTTTTCTCTTTTTTTTCCTCTCTCTTTTTTTTTTTCCCTCCACCACTATGGAACCAGCCGAAAGGTCCACTTCAGCTTTACGACAATGAAGCGCTTGATTGAACCGTCTGGAAGCGAAAGGGGTGGTGGTGGTGAAGAAAAAAAAGGAACGAGGGAGAGGAGAGGAATGAGTGAGCAAGAGAAAGAGAGAGGAAACCGGACTGAAAACACCCACCTGCTCTTCTCTCTCTCTGTCTATCTTTCTCTCTGTCTCTCTCTCTATTTCTCTCTCTCTCTCTCTCTCTCTTTCGCTCCCTTTCTCTCTCTCTCTTCTCCTTTCAGCTAGGTTTGACAGCAGGCAAGCATAGGCAGGCGGGCAGGCGGGCGGGCGAGCAAAGTGTGCGCAGAGCTGCTGAACGAAAGGCTTCATAAACTGTTGCCATGGTGATGTCGCGTTTGGCACCCCC
>CM059283.1:25292526-25297526 GCA_030347295.1 Setipinna tenuifilis | reverse complement strand
GAGTTCTTGATGGTGACCTCTCTGTTGCTCTCAGGGGGTCCTGACCATGCTGTCACAATACTTCATGCCAAACACATTTCCGTAATAAAAGGGCTTCCTGTTCATTGGTGCAAAGTTCTGGTGCTGATGTTTGACACAGAGCACTTGAAATGAGATAAATATCTGTCAAACAACCAACCACTAAATGCTTCTAAATGCCATGCTGGTATTGAAAAGTTTAAGAGGGCACCCAAACATTTCAAACCAGTTAGCACAAGTGGTCCTTTTATGAGCATAGTGCCTATTATCAGTCATTTCTGCTGCTGTTTCATGAGTGTGTACAAGCTTGACCTGGTGAAAAAGAAATCAGCCCCAACAATAGACCAATTTAGCTTCCATAAACCATTGGTTTGAGTAAGAGAACTTCAAATGGATTTTGCATCTAATTTTCTTCAACATTTGGTTGATAATGGACATACTCTATGGACATACGCTACCCTGATGCACTCTCAGTAAGTGGAAATAAGTCATTTACATTTAGGTGTTTAACAAATGCTGCTTACCATAATCACTTAGTGAAAGGTGATGAGTCCGGCTTTCAGAAAGTAAACACCCTTTCATATAATCTCATCTAACCATTATCTTATGTCTAATGAGCACACAAATCTTCAGACAG
Source organism: Setipinna tenuifilis (assembly GCA_030347295.1). Taxonomy (NCBI): domain Eukaryota; kingdom Metazoa; phylum Chordata; class Actinopteri; order Clupeiformes; family Engraulidae; genus Setipinna; species Setipinna tenuifilis. The sequence continues at coordinate 25,296,871 of CM059283.1, read as the reverse complement.
GTAGGTCATCTTTGAGGTGAATCACCTGTGTTAAGTGCACAGGTGGAATATATATCTTTATATTTTTATCTTTCTGAAGCCAAGATCTTCACCTCTGTCCATCAGCATGTCACATAACCTCTTCAGAATGGCATACCTCTAACTCAATAACCATATGTTATTATTACTCACTCTTTTACTGTTTTTGTGTTTTATGCTGCCCCCTGAACATACTATTTATTGTGCTGTAGTGATATATACTGTGTTATACCATGTTGTTCAACATAGTCTGTTGTATTAGTTGTACCTGTGAAGTATCTTTTAGTGTCGGGAAAAATGATGTTTAAACAAAATGTACTATTATTGCCATTAATTATAACTGTAACAGTGATGCCCAAGCAGGACACACACAGGACCAGGACACACAGGAGCGGGTAGAAGCGTCTCTGACCAGTTACCTTGATACTGTGGCGGTGGGCCGCGTCCATGACTGCCGGCACCAGGTCCTCGGAGGGCTCGCCGTGGTCGTCCGCCATGCCGGGTGGGTACCAGGCCAACACCACCACCCCTGCAGGGGCATGCAAGGGAGCACTGCCTCAGTCAATGTCAATTACAATTCACACAGGCGCATTTAAACATGCATGCTTCTTTCAAAGCAACATACAGTCTGCCTTATTACATTCAAACTCAGTGCAGTTACATGTTGATTATTAACAGAAAGCTGGTGGAATACTACAGTTTAGATGACGATTTTTAATTGGAGTAAGTTGAATAATCAGATTGAAATTCGATTATTTGTTTGCATGTAACTGCACACAGTCAGACATTGTACTGTAAGGCAGCCCTATGGTACATTTCAAATAGAGTTACATTTAGTTCCTAAGACAATCCAAAACAATGTAAACAACAGTTAAATTACATCACAGTCTATTTATTCAGCAGACACCTCTTCCCAGAGTAATGCTCTTAGATACAAAAGTAGGCAGAGCCCTTTATCGATCCCATAACATTGCCTCAGTTAAAGTCAATTACATTCATGTGCAATCACTTAAACATGTTACCCCAAAGCAACTTTTAAACAATATTAACATTGATTAATTCAGAGGACAAAGCAACAGTACACTGTCACTGGTAGAGAAAGGTGCTTCCTGGGTTACAAACTCATGACCTAGTTCTACCAGTGGAAATACTGGGACACAAGAGCAGTTACATTTCTGGGCCAGACTGATGTACATGGTTTAATAATTTGTCTATTGTAAAATGTGTGTGGTATACAGCACAAAAGCTGGTGTCCTCTAGACATAATGCCTATACACTCTCAGGTCATTATAAGAGGGTCATGTTTATTTTGTTATATTATTTTGTACATACCATACTTAGGCAGACACTTCATGTAAATTTTTTGGAGGCAGTAAAAATCTGATTGTTCCTGTGGTCATACAATAGCCTTGTGGAAGAAGGAAGGACGAGGGAGGAGGGGGTCTGTGTATGTTAGAGAAGACCAGAACTGCTACTGAGTTAAATTAGTTCTGCCAGAAAATAACTCAGGACCATGGATAGCGAACCGGTGTTCGATGAAGAAGGGCATGTTATGAATTTTTTTTCACCTAACCAATGATGATAACATTTGCCATTTCTGCAATGGTCAGCTTTGTCTTGTCAAGGTACAATCATTTCTCTTGTTTCTTACTTGTACATTTGTAAATTCTCTGTGTATGCTTCCCCAGGGCATAGACCTACCTGCAGCGGCAGCTTCAATTTGCGACATGTGGAACTCAATCACGTCAGGATCTCTGGAGCTGTAGGGTCCCATCTCGGGATAGAAACTCGAGGCGATGTCCTCCGGCGGCGTATGCTTCCCCTTGGGGTGACTGGCAGCGATTTTGGGGTCCCAATGCGGCACAAGTACGTGGTCCCAGTGGATGTAATTTCCGTCCATCTGCGGCGTACCATACCACAGGTAATAAAATATGTGAATGTCATAAAAAATACTTTTCTCGGGTCCAGAGTTCGAGAAGACGACTTTGGTGTCGCTGGGGAAACGGCTCTGGCCCGCAGACGCCAGCACATCGTTCGCAACTTGTCGCCTCTCCGCCCTCTCGCCCACGAACGGCATCAGGTCCATTCCAGGCGCTAGGTCAGAGAAGCCGTCGCTGGGCTTCAGTGTTCGCAAGCCCATCATAGTACCGAAGATGAACAGCGTAAACAAGAAGAGTGCCACACAGGCTTTCTTGCGCAGCCTGGACATGGTTAGCGTCTGTGATCCGCAGAAGTAGTTCACCGTACATACCACGGAACATCCGTTCTTGGTACGTGCATGATAGGAACGTTTCCTGGTGATGTCGCTTTGCATTTCGCCCGTTTGCCAGGCTGATTACATAAATACAAACATTTTTACAGCCTGCAGTACGCAGTGAGAGTGGCGAGGTATCAAAACACAGTAGGATACGGCAGTCCTATAATGTTAGGTCGCCTACAATAGCCAGATTAACCCAAATCCATAATAATGGGACAACTTGCCAAAAGACAAATCCGACTTAATGTTTCTCGAAATCTACAAGTTAATAGAAACGCTGCGCTACAAGTTGCCCCGTGTAAAGTGGCATTCCGAGTTCCGAGATGAAATCCAAGCTATTAGCCTAGACTATCTTTCATAAAACCTAAACGGTTGTCATCAGAGCATCCCGTGAGACCTCACTGTCAATTTCTCCAAAGCAGGTTCAGCTAACATCTAGTCCGCAAATATGAAGCTACTTTATCGAAAACGCCTTGTGGTCATCCCTCCGTTTTGCGGTTATTCTTTTCTCTATTTCGGTGGGCTTACTCAGTTCATGCGCAGAGCCCGAGGCTGACAGCCGTTATCTTCTGCCCTCCGTCCGAGACTGGCCCCTTACTGGATTTCTAACAGCTATGCCCACACATTTAGTGTGGCCCAGAAATCGTTAATTCATCACATGGGTTCGCAGATTCGTCACCATTGTTTCCGCCTGCCGCTATTTCCGTGTGGTCCTCTCCTGTGATGGGCACCACCGTACCCTATGTCTCGTCGAATCGTCCCCCAATGTGGAAGTAGAGCCTTTCTCTGAGGAGAAACGCGGTTAACCAATTAAATTCGCCGAAACAGTCAGGCGGCATGGAGTGGGCGATGCAGAACAGCATCTCTGTCTCTGCATTTGGATTCCTCTCAGGTTGAAGAGAGCTCATGATTAATCGTAGTCCCAAGAAGAGTCTCCACTAAATAATCATGTTGGACGCAGAGCGCAGTCATAATGACAAGGGAATCCATTCGGGTGCTGAAAAATAGCCCGCAAGAGGTCAAATGTATTCAGTTGACTGTGGTGGTTATGAGTAAACTATAACACAAGGGATCCACATCGCGATTACATAATACCGTACTCGACTACACTCCCAATGGATTTGCGCGTTTCGTTTAAACATACACATGTAACAACACTTAAAAGTCGGCGAGCGGGTAAATAGCAATAATCTATGGTATTTTTACATCTATTTTCCACTGTGTTCTTTGTAATTACTGGATAACCCAATCTTTCCAGCAGTTGATAAAGAAAAGCTCGCCTGAAATACCGGTACCTCAATCGAAAATGAGGCCTTGAAAGCAGTCCATAAATTCAATAGAAGACTCTACACACGTTTTTTTAATAAAGTCAATACATACGAATCCTAAGTAACCAATACCTTAGTAAAATTTAGACGCTATGCAATTTATGCATTTACTGAATTGGCCTACCCTACCTACATATTTTAAGAGCAGTGTTGAGATAATATTTTACCACTAGTATTTAATTAGTTTTGTGTCCAAAATACATCCTAGACCCATGCCTGTTTTTTTCTTTATATTTTTTCTTTATATAAGATCGCGGACTGATAGTAGCCTATTATTTGTTATGCCCAATCCTGTCCTTACTCGGTTGCTCCCACGCTGAACCCATTTCATAAAACCCAGAAGTGGGTTTTTTGGCAGATCATCTGAAACGTTTTTTTGCTCCACACTGTGTTTCATCCTATCTGATTTACCGCCCAGTCACCACCATCACTATCATCAACATCATTAGCAGCAGCAGCAGCAACAGCAGCAGAAAATCCACATTTTTTATTTGGTGAAATAAGTTGTCATTTAATAAAAGCGTGGCGGAAGTTTTTACAGTCTCATCTATTATCTTCAATGGACTATGGGTTTACGTTGGTCGTGTAGGCCTACGTTGGTGACACAACACTGCCATCAAGTGGTCATAAAGAACTTCAAATCATTTTTAGTAAGACGTCACTTTAGGCGAAAATATAAACTCCAGCAACAACAGTAACACCTTCCAATACAATTTCAAATGGAGATTTAGGAGTAATTAAA